>VDFB02105785.1:204575646-204608228 GCA_007258455.2 Sequoia sempervirens
AAGGAACATGAAAGAACATAAAGCTAGTATGACACATGCGAGCCAACCTAAAGCAATTCATTTGCATCCCAATCTTGTTCATCATATATGGAAGGTGGATAACTAGCCAAAGGGGCAACAACAAGTGTTATACTAGGACAAGGCTATCTAACCCCTTGACAAGGATAGCTAAGATAGGTGATACAAATGTGCCCCTTGCAATATGGAAATGATTTGCATGAAATGTAATACATGTAATAGTGGGTATGCTATGATGAACTACAACTATCACATGGAAAGGAGCAAAGTGTGTGCATTCTATTCAATTACATCGATAATATCATTTTTATGTATGTTTTTGTATAGAACAACACTCATTAGTAAGATGCCCAAGAGTTCTATGAAGTTCATAGTAATTCATGTTTGTACTTTTTCCTTTTTTGTTCTCTCGAATCAGTGGTAATGTAATCAATCCTAGATGAAGGAGTGGATCCATTTTTTGTTTAGTTTCAGTTATGGTGGGTAAGAATGGTAACTTCTTAAGTTTATATGGCTTAGGTTTCTTACTTTATTAGGAAACTTGTTGAGGTGGAGCTGGAGGATCCAAGGTGACCCTATCATGCTCATGAGGTATTAAATGGTGTTGTGAAACATTTTTGTGATATAGAGTACCTTTCCCATTAGGAGAGGTAGCGGGAGGAGGAAAATTTTGATATTCTAGTCCTTTGGTATCTTTTGATGGTTGTTGTTCTATCCATTGATGGATTTCATGTTCATTAGTTATGTCACACTCTTTTTTTCTTAAGTTTTTAAAGCCTTGGCCATAACTCTCTTCTAAGTTGATAGGTGTGTTAGTAACTCGATGAGCATAGGATATAAGAGTATCACCATTGTCCTTGTTAACAAGTTCTTTCATGATTGATGGTTGAGGCTTGCTTCATGTTTCAATTTCAAGATGCAAAAGATTGAACATATCAAGTGATGGGATGATAGGAGGTGTTGGTTGTTGCATGGATGGATAAAAGGATGTGTTGTTCTCAAGGTTATGTAAGGAGTCTTGTATGAATTGTTGCATGTTCTCTTCATCTTCACCTAAGATTTCCACCTCACAGGGACATTCATTAGGAGGTGAAGATTCATGAGAGTTATCAATTGCATTAGGATCATCTCCAAATATGCAAATTGAAACATGAACTAAAGCTTTTAAGGACATCCAAAACACATATCCATAATGAAGTACAAAGTTTCAGATCTGATATATAAGGTTTTACTGATTTTTGAATGCAATAAGCTGAAAATGATATCCTTTGAATGCAAATTTCATTTTTGAACAATGCACTTGTTTTGACCAATTGGCTTGAATACAAATAACTACAAAAAACTATAATTTTAGAGGCTGAAACTAAGATCTGCAAACAACAAGATATAAAATAGATAAAGATAAATTGATGCCAAAAAATATAGAAATCTAAGTTTCTGAGTTAATGTTTAAGGTCTCTATTTCAGGTTGCAAACAAATACTTTCAATTATAGATTTCCAAATTTTTATGTTTAGATGTAAATCCAATTTGATGGTAAACAAGCATAATGACAACTTTTTAAATGTAATTGTTTTTGAATTTTTTAATGTAAATGATTGAAAAACTTTAATATGCTGACTACTATGTAAAATGAATGCTATAAGTATGCAATTTTTTTAAAAAATTATGATTTTAAATGATGCCAAATGCAATTTTAAAACCCTATATGAAATGCAAACTAATGAGATTTTGAAACCCTAAATGAGATGTAATGAAAACTAATGCAAATATTATATCTAGGGTTTGAAAGGCTACCAAGTAGAAAGCTTATAGTGTAAGAATGCTAGGTTCACCAAAAGTGGAACATCAGAAAAAGGAAGGGTGTGAGGAGATCCAAAATGAAAGGGTTGACAAAGAGGGGACACCTCAACCACACCTTTTCCCTAATTTCATTTAGAAAAAGAGATCTCCCAAGAATAGAATTGAATTTCAACCTTGAGGTGAGTCAACCCTATTGGGAAGGATCTATTGTTTTCATATGACATAAAATGACAAATATGACTGATTGGATGTTTTTGGGAGATAAATTTAAATGCATTAACAAACTCAATTATGTGACCTAAAACTTGGAATGCATATTATTATGATAGCAAAAATGGGAACAACAAGCTATAGGAAGATCTGAGAAGGGTGAAGTGGTATGTACCTAGCTCTAAAAGTGGGTTTTGAACACTATTGAAGGACAGATTCGCCCTAGGGTGAATGGGTCTCTGTACAAGGGTCCAAAATTTTATTTTATAGTCCTTAGATCCTAGATCTAGGCTTCTGGTTTCTCCAACTTTCACTATTGAAAAGTTGAAAATAAAATCTATAGGCAAGTTTTTGTGGCTTGACAAAAATGTCGAAAACTTTGACAACTTTGCAAAATTGCTCCTTTGATCAATCTTCAATCCTTCTTCACCTATAAATCTGCACATGCAAAGAGAGAATGAAAATGCTTTTTTTTGGGTGAATAGGGTTTTTCCTTGGTCAAACCTCGGTTTAGTAATTAAACCTTGATAAAATAATGATAAATGGAAGGAATTTATGAATGAAAAAAGTTATGTCACAAATCACCAAACCCTTAATGGTTGCACTTAGAGGACTGAAGTCTAACACATCTCTCTAAGGATTGGATCTTTCTTGAATTGGCTTGAATGATTGCTTGATTTGATGCTTGAATGCTTGAAACCTACATCACAATGTTAGCTCCAAAACATGATATGAACACACATGAACTTTGACACGATGATATGATCTTGATTGTTGCTATAGATGTCTAATAAATATGCTCTTCAATGCTCTTGACAATAATATTTTCTCTAAGAATGCTTGCATAAAGTGTGTTCTTATTGTTAGATTTGAATTGATAAAATAACTATGTATTTATGGGTGTTTATCTAATTTTCCAAAAAATAAATTCCACAAGCCAACATTTGAAACTTGAATTTGAATAATTAAAATGTGGCCAAAAACATATTAAAAAGTGGGTCCTAGCACTTAAGGAGGACCTCTTCACCCTTGGGCGAATGGTTCCTAGGACCTAAACCCAAGACACACAATTTCCAAGGTGTTTAAATTAATGTTGGAAATTGTTTAATATAAGTTCCCCTTTCAGAAAATGAGAATAATAAGGCTTTGGAATGCATAACTTAGGAAATTATAGGCTTAATTAAATCCAATTAATTAAGGGGATGCAAACATAGTGTGGAAATGTAAAGGAGTACATGTATTTTTCTACACTATAATATCCTTGAGCGAATGGGGTGTTGAAACCTATAATTTGATGAATTTCTAATGTATAATCATCCTTGAATTGGAGACAAAGCATAGTTTCAGTCCCTATGGCAACAAGCTGGCCCAAACCCACTGACATTAAAATCTCCCAATCTGTGGGTCATCATGAAAACATGGTTGGTAGAATTTTTTGATAAATCATTAGGAGCATGCATGCCCATTTTTGCGGCTTCTAGATGAGTTTTGATGACAATTTTAACGTGTCATCATTTTTTAGTGTATCCATAAGGTCCCATTTTATTTTTTTAAATTTTCTCCATTCTAGAAACAACCTAGTTTCTCATACATCTTCACCAAGCTCTGCGTTTGTGATGATTAGAGGAGTTTTAGGGTTTGAACCAAATTTTTGTTAAATTGCTCGCCAAAAGGCCCAATTAAAAAGGAAGTCTTGAAATATGACATGGTATGAAAAATACAAGATATGATGAAGGTCAAAATTAAATATAAATCCTCTTTGAAAAATTTTGTGGCTTCCAAACATTGTTTGCATTTGTAACTTGTTGATTCCAATATTTGGCTTGCAAAGAAATTGAAGTGTCAGTTTATTCATGATTTTAAAATTGTGAATATTTAAAAAATTTTAAATATTTTAAATATTTGGGAGGGGAAAAATAATACTTTTAAAATATTAAATAACCCTTGCCAATCATTTCATAAAGTTCAAGTTAATTTTTCAACTTTAAAACTTTTGACAACTAGCTTTATCATTCATTTGAAAATTTGACACTTTAAAAAATTATTCATGTGCAAATATTATTGTTTAATTGATTTGAGAGAGAACTTGCCTAGTAGTATGTACACATGGAAAAATAACACTCCATCATTATTTGGAAAGGGCATAATAAGTTAAAGTTGTGATAAGATAAAGGCTTGCAATGAGCATATGATTGGTCAATGTTTTGTTGACTATGTAGTGTGTTGGGTTCCAAAAGAAATGTATTCATATGTAAGATATGGTTTAGAGTTGTTGTTGTCATTATTTTACATTATAGTGGTATCGTTAGGGTTGTTTAACATTGTTTTAACCTGCAATAGTTTACAAACTATGTAAAAGAAGAGGATGATCATGTGTTGAGGATTTGAGGCATGATTTGTGGATGTTTGTAGTAGTGAAAGCTTTGTTTTAGCCTTCCAAAACTTTCATACAACAAAGTATAATGAACATGCACCATTTTGAGAAATGTTTGGCATGGTTTTAAGCTACCAATGGTACCAAAAATATGTTGAACACACTAGATACTGAGAGGGGGGTGAATTAGTATTTGTAAAAACTTAAACCCCTTCAGAACTTGAACTCTTCAGCATAATATTTCTTAAACAAATATAAACCCTTAAGCATATTAGCATCAAAGAAAGATATTACAGTTTAAACCTTCAAAAATGAAACATATACTAATTTTATCCTTAATTAGATTAGCAACAATGAAAGAAAAACAAGAAACATACATCCATAAGATGACATCAAATTTACATGGAAAACCCAATGTAACGCCCCGCCATGCAACCCTAGGGGAAGTTACAATTTACTACACAAACGAACTATTTTTTTTTGTTTAAGAACAATTAACATGCAAGTTCACTAACCATTGCCAACCAATCCCCTAAGGTTACGAGACTGAGTTACTTAACCCAAACAAGAAACATGAATTAAAACCATAACATTTAATTACTTAACAATTAAGTTCACATAAATTCTATACATAATAATTTACATCAAAGAATATGAGATACCACTTTATTCCAATAATATAATTTACAACATGATTACAACATTCATTCCCCGAATGAGATAAATCCAATCAGCATGATTACATATTACAAAATCCACCTCAATAACAAATGAGGGGTAATAAAATACAAGATCAACTGAATGAATTAAGCAAGGAAAGAAACTGGATCCCATGAGCTCTCCAACTGGAAATCTCATCCACACGAACAAGAAGAAAACCCAATGGATTAAGGTGCACATTCCACCCAACCATGTGATACCCAAAGGCTCACCCCCCATGCTAGGAGATAGTAACCAGGAGTTCCTATACAAGACCATCTACCACTAGACACAGGCTAAAACATAACTGAACTAAAACAACTACAACCACAATATCACTTAACACAAAGGTTACAATGCTTCTAGAGAACAATGATCATTTACGTAGTGCAACAAAACTGACCTCTGGTTGACATAGAGAGAGTGTCACACGACATTTTCTATGAGTTACCCTAGCTTAACTATCTTAGGCAACCGAATCCCCACCTTGGGTTATCTTGGCTCAACTCTACCAGTCGTCGGACCCTCATACAAACTGTGCTTCTCGTCTCATCTCAAACCTTAAAAGTGAATGAGTTATGAGAGAGACATTACTTATCTTAATTAGTCTGAGAGTTTTTCATTAATTCTTTTTTTGTTATCACTTAAAACCCTATGTGAGTTACCCTGGCGCCCCTTTGTGTGTCGGACCCCCACAAAGAGCCACTCTCCTATCGATAACACATATGGTACAAAACCACAATCCAATGGGTAACCTAGATAAGAAGACCTCTCCAATCCAAGGAGGCAACGAATAAAGGGAACCCACTCCAAACACTAGAGGAAACAAAGCACAAAACCCACTCCTTCCAAAGGAGGCACAAACCACATAACCCTCTCCTAATCCCAAGGAGGCACAAACCAACCCCGTTCGTGAAAACTGGGCGAGACAACATGATACAACTCTACACATTTCCGAAGGCGATTCGCAAATCGAACCACTACATGAAACATCCCAACCTAGAGAACTCCTCTGGAAGACTTACTAGACAATTAACCCCATTTGCTCAACATCGAGAATGAACGAAACATGATTTAAAAAGAATTCCAGACAACTCAATATCTAATGTTAGGGTTTCCTAAACCCAATCCAAGCAATGACATAGTACATGAAATTAATTAAATAAATAGCATTATTTGCACATGCTCTAAGTAAACCAACCACCTTGGCAACATTAAGGGATTTAAAAACTAACGATTTAATTTCATTTGCTCAATGCTACATAATGATTAAAATCAATATTTTTAAATGAAATCATTTATTATAATGTCAATTTCATTTCAACTATAATAATGAAATAATCTTTTTTAAAGTTCCTATCTTAAATATTTAAATATCATTTAAATATATGCCACTAGAATGTCATTTTTAAATCCCAAGATTTTTTGATTATTCGTAATTGTCAAAATCAAATCCTTAAATAAAACATTTATATTTTCCAACTATGATAATAAAATAATCCTTTAATATATATTTTTCAACTCAAAATAAACCCTATTATTTAAATTATATAAACAATATATATATTTTAAATAATAATAATAAAATATTCATTTAAATTCTCATATTATATAAAAAAAAACAAATAATAAATAAGTTTAAAAAAAAAAAAATTATTGGGGCTGAACCCCAAGGAAAGGCACGCAGCCTCCCATAAGGACACTGGGAAGGCAGCGCAATTGCCTTTGAAGGCAATGGCGCTGCCTTCACAGTCACCCCTATGGGCGGCTGTGGAGTAGTGCCCCACCTCCACACAATAAAAAAAAAAAATTATAATATAAATTTTATTTCATTTCGTTTTCTTTTTTAAAAGAAAACTATATTTTGATTTAAATAATCAAAACCCAAAACTCGAAAAAAGAGCCTGAGAAGAAAACTCTGTTTTCTAGGTTTTCTCCAATAGAAAACAAAACAAAATAATCATCTAGGTAAAATTTTGAAAGCAAACAAAAACCAAATTTTCCAGATTGAAACTCTAAACACATATATATAAAATATATATACAAATTTACATTGATTAATAGTGAAGTTATGCAAGTTTTTTCTCCAAAACAAAATACACAGCCAAGCACAAATTTGCAAATTTCTTATTTTCTAGTTCATAATAGAATTCTTTGATGCTACTTCTAATTTTCCATGGTTTGAATCTTGCTTTGTTTTCTATCCCATCATTTCAACAGAAGTTGCAAGTCTTGAAACAATTTCACATGGGTTTTTTTTATTTATTGAAATTCTAAACAACAGTTTAAAGATTTTCACACATCATATCAAAGATTGAAACTTATTTCAAAATGAAAACAGAAATAAAGGAGGAACCTCATTTTTTCCCACAAATAGAAGGATTCAAATGGTGCTTTCAGATCTTTTCCATCCCACCAAGAAATCCCCTTGCTTCTTCAAGATTTCAAGAACAAAAAGCCAAATCCTTGCTCCTCCTTTCTTCCACAATTTTCAAATTGAAAACCAAAATGAAATAGCAATTGCTCAAAATAGAGATTCCCCAATTTTGGTCAAACCCCTAAAATATCCCACCCACTAAATTTATTGAACATTTGGAGGATATTTCCATTTTCAAATTTTAAAACAATTTTACTTTCAAAATGATATTTCATGCATTTTTCAAAATTTCATTTAAAACACAAGAATTTCCAAGTTTGCAAAGAATTAATTTTATCTATAATTTTCAAAAAGTGAAATTTAAAACACATTTCCATTTTTATTTTAATTTAACTTTAAATATCCAATATGATTTCCATTTTCATTTTAAATTTGAATCTTAATATACAATAATGCCAAAACAACTATTTCATTTAATTTATCACCATTAACCTAATTAATCAATAAACTAAATCTAATTTTATTAATTAAATCAAATTAATCAATAAAATAAATAACATTTCAACATTGCAACTAAATACATTTAATCATCATTTTAACTACACCCATCATTTAATAACCTTTATAATTTGAAATTAAATAAATACTCAAGGTGAAATGGACCAAATTAGAACAACTAACCTGACAACAACCCAATGACACACTATGACTAGGGTGATGACTTGGCACGGAAAACCTAGCTACTATCTCCCAATCGATTATCGTTGGTCAATGGACACGCTCAAACCTGTGAACCAGGTGGAGTCGATGTCATGTACCTATCAACCTGCGAACAAAGAGTACATCGAACATGCATATATATAATATGATCAAACACACTATGAAGAGGAAATCTCAGAATTGTAGGGCACTCGCAAGTGAGTGATACAATCCCGTCCCCTTCACCAATACACAATTACTAACTGACGATTCTAACATCAATGATATGATCAACAACATAAAACATCGTTAAATCAAATATCTTCTAAGTTAATCCAAAACATGCCATAAAGATAACATCAGAATAAAATAACATCACATCAAAATATAACATTCACATCGTTTAACAATTGTGATCAAAAGTAACCAAGTTCCAAAGTCACAACATAGACAAAACAAAGCATTACAAAGAAAACACTGCCGCTCCAAACATCCAAAATGGAGGGGTGATACACCCAATTAGGGAAAAACCGTGATGAGAGTTAACTCATAATATAAAGGCTCACTGCCAAAAAGGGCTTGCAAACTAAGACACACTATCTTAGAGAAAGATATAAATGGACTTGCAGAGCTAGAGCAAATACAACTCCAGAGGCAAGATACAAAGGACCTGATGAGATTCACTATCTCATAGTAGGATACAAAAGGTTTATAAAGAACTACAATATTTATCAACAATTGAACTTGTTGACTAAGTCATTCAAGCACATCCAATCTTTGTTCTTCACACTTTAACATTAACTCTGCTAGATATTCAATACATTCCACACTCACACTTCTTCGCTCTTGTTCAGACTTCCATACTTTTGCAACTGAATTGATCTTGCATTTATATCCACCATCATACTACACAACTTCAATTAGGTTGGCCAAGAAAGAATACAAACAATGATTTCACCAAGTCAGCCACAACAACCTACTATAGTCCTATCCCGAGGATGGAGAGGACCAAAAAAATCTTATTGCATCTTCCAATGTGATCCAAAATAATTCAAACGCTAGTGCACATCAACCTAAGTTGAGATTAGGGAAACGCGTAGATGAAACATGAAGCACATAACTAGTCATCCCAAAAACATACTTCTAATTGAATTAACTTAATGCGATCTCAACCAAGATAGGTTAAAACCCAAATCTATCATATCACAACTTCATATGTTGGCACAAACCCTTAAGCATTTAACACAAGTAAGAGAACAAGCCCTATTGGCCATATTTCCACAAAGAACCCAAAAACCCAACTCAAGACATAATGTAGCACCAAGGAGCACAACCAACAATGTGTGGATCACATGGGGATGTTCCATGAACATCAAACAACACTTCTAGACATATCTTTCATACTATCATGCCACTAGTAACCACCATAGGCCAAACAAGAACATAATACTTTGGGAATTAAGGTGTCTCAACCTTGGCAATTCCTAAGTTGTTTATTTATTATTACTTTAGTTTTTCCCATCAATAAAAATTATTTATGTTTATATTAAATATTTGTGCTCCGTCAAAAGGGGTGTGAGATTTTGAGTTGGAACTTTTGCCACATGTTGGTGCCTTGAAAATTATGTTATTAGTTGTCAAAAGATGCCCACTTAGTGGTGTAACAGGGAAAGCCTATTTTTAAGGATGTTATGACAGATTCTATGACAATTGTAAGGACTAAAAGTGGGGGATATTATTTTGGACATGAGAATCATCTATGTCACACATAAGATAATCTTTGCATAGCTATTGATGACTTATGACACATGTAAGAGCATCTCCTATTTTATAGGGATTCTTATGACATCTTGTAAGGTGTAATGTCATGTAAGAGACCATGTTTAGCATGTAAGGGGTTGAATGGATTTTAACCATGGTATTTCTAAACCTTGTTTTGACCCATGGTAATGTTTTATGGTGGTATTGTGAGCCCCCATGAGTCTATATATTGAGGGGTTGAGATGGAGACACTATGCGATGTTTTACAGGTACATAGACACTGTCAGATTGAAGAGGAGTTAGAGTGATTGTATTGTGAAACACCATTGTTGTTAATACAACTATTCACTTCTTCCTTGGTGGAGTTTTTTCCTAAAAGGGTTTCTCCACGTAAAAACTATGTTATGTGTTGTGCTTTTTGTTCTTGCATTTCATTGTTATAGTTGTTTAAATCTCCATATGGTTTATAGTATTATGTTAAAGCTTCCATTATGGCTATTCCTCTACCATTTTTTCTAACAAATACTTCATTCCAAAGAGACATAATGCATAGTCATCAGATATTACATTAACAAAACAACTTGCAGACCACTTTAATACATGAAATTAGAACTGAGATACTGCATAGAGATTGAAAAAACATTCACCAAGCCACAAGAGCAAAGACATCAATGCAAATTTTTTTTTGGATCAATCCAGACAACCAACAACATTGCCAACCGTTCACAACTTACAAAAGTCTCCTAGAAAACATTAGTGACTAGAAAAGATAGGAGTGCAACATTTGCAAAACACAAACTTTGAATCCTAAACCATAGGACCATATGTTCATCAATGGAGGAATGTAGAGTATTCTCCCAAATAGTTTTCAACACAACTTCCTAAACCAAAAACACTCAATCAACTTGCAGAGGCCAAAAATTTCTTTCAACAAAATACACTTGATTAGGAACAACAAGATATAGCATACAATACACTGTAGACCATCAAAAACACTTCTAATCCTCATCTTAATATATCATCATGAAACCAATTTTGTTGACAACAATAATACTTAATATTTCTTTGATTATCACCAGACAAGGCGTGACATTCAACCATTAACTTGAACAACACCACCATACACCATTGTTAGCCAAACATAATGTTGTCTTGACAATGACAACCAATGCCAAGAAATAATCACTGCATTGAACTCACCAAGTTTTGAAAACCAACAATTAGTGTTGACATCAATGACAACCATTGCCAACAAATTAATCCTACATAATTGAACATGATCCCCATAGTCATTTCCTTCACCCCAACATCAATTTTGATGGTGTGTTCAACATGTTTAATTTCCTATGGTAAAAAAATGATTGACATGTTTTTTAATGCCTAGGCATCATTTTAATGGTGTTTTGAATAATTTTAGAGTGCCAAGTAAGTTAGAAATGACCAATGAATAGAAAAATGTCCCCCATTGAGATTTGGCACTATGACATAGTGTCACAAATCCCCCATTTGATTTCAAATGCCGTGTAGAGGGTTATTCTAGCTCAACCATGATTTCAAACACCTTGCACATATTAGAGATGTTCCAAGGAGAAATTTAAATGTTTAGTGTGTAAAAGACAAAATAAAAGTAAAATGGTTGTAGGAAAAATGGGAAAGAGAATGGTCATGAACAAAATATTTGATAAGTAGAAGGTATTTTCCACAATGTGTCAAATTGTGATATTGCTATCAAGATTCAATTGTGTAGTTTTTGAGTAAAACCCATTGATCCATGTTTCATGAGTAGTGGTTCACAAGAACCTATCTCTCATGATAATGAATGGTCCACTTAGCACTCATTGCATCTAGGTGATGCTCACAGAGGTGAAGCACTGTGCCTTCCCGAGAGGTCACTCATCCCAGTACTATTCCATCTCAAGTGTGCTTAACCAAGGATTTTTTCCCCAAGGCTAAGCCCACTTAGCATGCAACCCCATTTGCAAAATCTTCAGCAAGTGTTGTGCCTTATGAACCATTCATTATAGAGCCCCTTTAGCTCATCAATTGATAAGTAGGAGGTATTTTCCATAGTGTGTTAAATTGTGATATTGCTATCAGGATTCAACCATGTAGTTTTCGAGTCAAACTCATTAACCCATGTTTCATAAGTAGTGGTCTCCCAACCACATTATGGGTAGTTTTCATGAGTCAAACTCATTGACCCATGTTTTATAGGGAGAAAATTATGCGTTAGAAAGTCTTGAGTGAGGCCTTTGTGTCATACAAGTTGGTGTCCCAACCATGCTACAAAAGTCTTTGTCAAAAAAAAAAATAGTGAGAAGAATGTAAAGAAAATTTGAAAGAATTTCTTTTTTAAACTAAAGATACACGTACATAAAAATAAATAAATATTAAATAAAAATCATTAAAAAAATAAAGAAAAGTGAAACACATATATATTTTTAATTAAATCTACTACAAACTCTTAAGTAACTTTAATTATGTTATTTTGACTATTGCTTTATAACTTTGATCATTCAATCACCTTATGTCTCTAGTGGTTCTAACATTTGTATTTTATCTATGCACGTCTATGAGTGTGGTACTCTTTTTGAATTTGTTTTTTTCCAATTTAAAAAAAGAAAAAAAACATGGTCATCTCGTGACACATTTTCAAAGTAAATTCGTTTTCCTTACAATAATAAGAGGTATATTCTTAGAATAAAGTGTCTCCACGAAGAGTGGCTAGAAAATGTGAAACACGAACATTATGTACGACTAAAAAATCCACAACTAAAGTAGAAGCACAGGGATGTGACATGTTAAAGCTAAGATTTCTCCCCATTCTCGGTATTTTTTGTTTTGAAAATCGGGAGGACTTCATAAAAAATAAAAAAATAAAGTCATAGTCTAGGAGGGGCCGAATTTCGGCTTAGTTCTATGGTCGTATTTAAAGATTTTTGTTTTAAAATATAATTAATAATTGAGGAAGATCATACTAGGTGGAAAGAAGGTTTTATATAAATTGTCAAAAATTATAATTAAATATATTTAATTCAAAATATCTGTTTTAAAAATGAAACACCTCTTATTGATCCATATAATTAAACATATTTAATTTAAAATATCTTGTTTTAAAAATGAGATGTTTAATTGATAAATATGAGATATTTATCATAGTGTGTTAAGTTATAATATTAATAGTAAGATTCCTCTGTGTAGTTTTTGAGTCAAACTCATTGATCTATATTTTATGGGTATTAATTCACAAAAACTTATCTCTTATAAGAATGACTAGTCTACCTAGCACTCATTGCATCTAGGTGTTGCTCACAAGAATTTCAAGGGGATTGGGGATGGATATGTTGTTAATCCGTAAAGAAGAGAGTTCAATAATCAATCAATGGCTATGGGGTGGAGGAGGAATTAAAGAAATGTCCTTGTGAAGGGAGTAATGGAATATCTACTTCCGTGCTCCCCAACTTCATTGTTGCAAAAAGAAGAGCGAACATACCTCTAATGAAGGTTGTGGACTTGATGAGTGCTCCTCTATTCAAATTTAAATCCAACTCAACTTAAATATAATAATTTAATAGCTTATATTAATTTCTATTTACATTTTATTAGATCAAATAAAATTTTAATTTTAATGATAACCAATTTTACCTATAGCTCCCTTTATTACTATAACCTTAGAAATCCTAATAGAACTCTCTATCAAGAGATCATTTTACTTGGATAGTTTTGGAATAAAAAAACATTTTCAAAGAATCCAAGTAAACACGTCTGCCCAACTGTGTAAAGCGCTGCGGCCGTCACAAATGCATGACGCACCGTCCACATGCTCCTGCTTCTCCTTTTCTGCCTTAATAACCGTAATGTGCATGTCTTACTCAACGCAACTACTCATCTACCCATTCTGTATTTCTCTCTTTCTTGCAATAGAAGGAAACGTGAATGCCAACGTATCTCTTGTAGGTACATTACACACCAGGCATCGAGATCATTCTGGAATCTTGCCTTGTTTGCGAGGGAAGTGAACCATTTCTTCGATTCTAGGCTTATTTGGCCTTATTTCGTGGCGTGTTGAGAAGGCTTTGTAATATGTCGATGGTCCTTTTCTTGATGTAATGGTCAATTTGGATCCAGGATACCAAGTACACCTATAGAGAGTGGAAAATTTTAGGCTTGCTCTAGTTTTCGAGTTCCCTTCCAGTATCCAGACTACAGTAAAGCCTTTTGTTTCAGCACTACTAGAAGATAGTTATTTGGAGCCCATGGCAAATCTGTCTTCTTCTGTTTCAGCATTTTTTGACGGGCTGATGCAAGAACATGTAGAAGGGCCTGTGGTAATGTCAGGGGACGAAGTTGCATACCCAGATCAGCGGACCTATTAGAGTCCCTTGGATTGCCAGGTGGGCTGCTGCCCCTCAAGGACATTAAGGAATGCGGATTCGATAAGAGCACAGGGCTGGTGTGGATCAAACAAAAGAAGAAAACCCAACACTATTTCAAACGAGCAGGCAGGCTGGTGAGCTTTGATGAAGAAGTGAAGGCATATGTGGAAGACAAGAAGCTTAAGAATGTGTCAGGTGTCAAGGCGAAAGAGTACTTGGTGTGGGCTCCAGTTGGGGATATAACAGTTGAGGGCCAATTTGATGAAACCATCCGCTTCAAGAGTTATGGAGGCATCTCCAGGACATTCCCTGCCAATGCCTTCTCAAGGAGGGAATAATCACATGCTTCTGATGGGCAAGTTCCCATTCTTTTATTTCTTTTAGCTGATAGATTGCATTTATGTTATGTGCTAGCCTTTGGAGAGTTGGGTTCTCAAGCATCATCTTTATGTTTCAAAGGTGCTCATGGACTTAAAAAAATGATAATTTCAAACAGCCCCTCTGTAGCCCCTCAGCAGTGCATTATTTCTTTTTCAATCAATTCCAACGTTAGATTATTTTCTAATTTGTAGATTTGTCATGCTCCTGTTCTGTTGTCTGTTTCTTATTTTCAACACTGCATGCCTATTTGGAAAAAGTTTTTTTGGTAGAGGAAAGTCATTGAAACAATTAATTTTTGTTCAGTCCATGCCAACAGCATATTATTTTATTTTAGCATGCTTGGCAGAATATGTTGATGTAAAATCATTTTTTACAAGAAAAACAGGTCAGAAAACTAAAGCATGGAGATATGAAATGGTAAGAAATTATTGATGACAGAGACCGTAAGAGGGTTCGAAGTGAAACAATACTAGCTCTTATTTGACGAACTACCTGCCTAAAGTAACCATTACATTATTATATAAACTTTTTTCAGCAGGCCATGTCCTACTGTTAAGTTGGAACATGATGACAACCCAATCTCAAATACTGCTGGGCATGCTCTCTGTTAAATTCGAACTTCACAGTTTCAGCTTCTGAGCTGAACGTATTCTTAGCTTAAGAGTGCACCCATGATTCCAATACCCCCGGGAACTTGCAGAACTTGCGAATACTCCCAAGGAGGATGAGGTCGCAGAGTAACTCACCAGAAGCACTGCAGGCAACCTTCTGGCGAGTACTCGCAGAATATTGCCTTTTGCTAAGTTTCTAGGAAGTACTCGCAGACTTTTTCCTTTCTTGCCAAGTTTTTGGCGAGTACTAGTGAGTTTCAAAAACTTGTCAGCCAGCAGAAAGTGTTTTTCTAAATTTTCTATTTTTTTCAATTTTTTTCCTTGCCATGGATTTGAGCCATATTTCAAATTAACTTTTTAAGGCTTTTTAACAGTATTTTGCATGTTACTTAAATTTATTTTATGAATTTATTTATATTTTTAATTTGCCAAAGTTTTGCGGTGTCTTTTGCTAAGACCCAAGTCTGCTTCAAACTTTGGGCTGCCGAGTTTTTGACAATTACAAGTTTCAAAACTATGTGTGCACACACTCCGAAAGTTGTGTATCGACAAGGTTGGGTTAAAGAAGTTTCAATTTGCCTGCCAACATGTAATGTTCCCTCCTAGTTGACATCGTTAGATCAGTAGGATTAGCCTATTAACGGCTGTCGTAGGCTAATGAGGCATGGTGAGAGAGTCATTTTGCAGTCACTTGGCGATTACTTGGCTCAGTTGTTGATTGGAGAAGGGGTTTCCATTATATTTCATCATTATTTCTATTTTTGGAAACCTTATTTTATAATTTGATGTTGAGATGCACTTTTTAATAATATAATATTTTAATAATTCATAAAGTGCAAAAAGATTATAATATACTGGAATCTTCTAGAAGGTCAAAGAATAATATTATTTTATTTAGGCCGACCTCTAGAGGAAAAGAATAAATAGACCTTGAGGTCTCACCATTGGGATATCCAGATTTGATGAGTTGTTGGTTGGTGATTCTTCTTGAGTATTTGTGGAGCCAAGTGGTCTGCAGATAATCAGTTTGTCTTTGGGAACGAAAACTCCCATTGATGGCAATTTTGAGGGTGTGAAATATCACCTGAATTATTGCAGCTTGGAGGTGATACTTCAGTCACTTCATTAGGGCAGAAATTTGTGGCCTAAGGCCAATTTTGAAGACATACGATTTAGGAGTTGGCTGGCATTGAGGAATAAGTCTTGTGGCATCGAATCTTTGGAAGGAAAGGTCAGATCTGCATTGAACAAATCTGAAGCCAAGTCTGAAGCATAACAGGGACGCCCTTGGAGGAGCATTTTTCATTCTTTCCAGCTCATAACCAGGTCGATTTCACTTAGGAATTGGTGCGCCTCATTTCTAGGGTGCTGCTGATCATGTTAGAAGTTATTGGAGGCTTGGAGGGTTAGCAGATTATTTTATTTCTTCATTCAGATCTGAAACAGGGGCGACTTCTTCAAAAATTCCTAACAGCTGCATGTGGTCTTCAATTTCCAGAATTTTCATTGCTACATCCTTGAGCAAGCAAGGCGACTCCAAACCAGGTTCCATTGTTGAATTTTTATGCATTTTAGATATCATTTAGTTGCACTTAGAATGGTACGGCTGTAGGTGACAGTCAGCTTCAGACTTAAGCATTAATTCAAATGTATTAGCCAAGAGTCTTGGCTGTTTGTCATTAGCTTTGTATTGAAAGTATTCATAGTAATGGAGATATAAGTAGCTGATTGTTCAAAAGATACTCTTGCAAATAGATTTGTTAATCAAATGATGCATGGCAAATGTTTGTTAAAATGTCTATTTGCTGTAGCTAAAATCTGCATACCTAGTGTCTCATATATTTGCATTTTTAATCCAAAAGAATTGCATATTAGTGTGTAGATCAGATTTGTGGGCATTATAGGGGTATTTAAATCAATCTTAGCATCCTTTGTATTAAGCAACTTCAGACTGAAACACTATATCGGCAAGCTGTAAGGTTGCATTTGAACTGTTTGACGAAATTACAATCAGCAAATTAGGTCAAGTTCTGGTTAGTTTTGAGCTAGGCTCATTACACAACATAAAAATATAATTAGATTAACTTTTGGTAACCGACATTAGTGTTTCGACTTCCATGATTTGTAGCATTTTCTAAAATGCTTGGACGTCATGTTTAGCAGCTTTTGAATCTCTCTGGTTTGTTTCATTTAGATAAATTTAACCTCTAAATTGATCTGCAAAGCTGCAACAAAATTGAATTAAGAAGGATCTTGGCATGATAACTCATTCAAAAGAAAAACCTCAGAAAGAATAAATCAAGGAGTGAAGTTAAAGCAAAGGCAAGCCACAGCCAAGCTGGATCCTTTCTCATAACTGATATCATTAAAAACAGAAACTGGAGCTTTCCATAAAGGTTAAATTCCGTTTGTTGCATGTATAACTAGGAATAAACTGTAACTTGCCACTGGTAGAAATTGGTGCATCCATCACTTGTTTTTTCATTTAGCCGGATCTATCATGTGTAAGTCAGTTCACACCCTATACAATGTGGAAAATTCAATTATAGAATAATTTTTAACACAGTGAATATAAAAAAGAGAAATACAAACATGACCATTCAACTCATCTGAGTGCATATACCACGATACATAATAAAACAATTACCATCAATAAGATTGGTTGGATGGCAAATTCAAATGGTTTAACTTCCATCTGCTATTGCAATTGATGTAACGGTCTGTTTAGTAAGAGGTGCACATCAGTTGGGTGCAAGTCTACATGTGAAAGGCTTGGGCTTAAGAGGAGTGCTGAGTTGGAAGTCTGTGATTGGTGGAGAATGACCTTTGCAGAAGGATGACGGTAGATGCTTCGTGCATTAAGATATGGGAGAAGGCTTTGTAGTTTGTACACTTAAGGAAATCATGCAAGGTGATGAGTAGACCTGACAATAAGTCAGGGAGGATAAATGTAAGGTTGAAAAGATAAACAAAGCAGGGTAGTGTAATATGCAAGGCTATAAACAGAGTAAATGTATAATTGGCATACAATATATTCAAACCTGCAAAATGAAAGGAATAGAGGAAAGAGTTAATTGCCTTGGGTGAACTTAGTGGCTCATTAATCTCCCTCATACGTTTGAGCACTTGTGGAGAGATGATATTAAGTGGAGTTGATCCATAAGGGTCAGGAAAAGGCTAAGTACGAACATACAGATGAATTCAGGAAACCTGCACCTGCGGAATCGAACTTGGTCAAACCTATAACTGCAGTATTGACCCCTAACTGGTGAAAAGCAGAATCTGAAACAAACAGGCCACCTTTCTGCTGCCAGTTCCGAGAGGAGCCTTTTAAGGCCTGAGAGGGATGCTCTAACACTACCTAGTACGGAAGCTATATATAGGGGGTGGAGAGCATGTTTTATACATGGGAGGGAAGAGTGGAGTGTTGCAAGAAGAAGAGGATTCTGATTTAGCTGTTCATAGGTTGTTAAAGGCTTGACAGAGTAGTTAAGGGACAAGTTGAGTTGTATTCACTATCTATACTTGTTCTTTTAATTAATAACATCCTGGTAGATGCACTATTGCCGTTATCAAGCTGTTTTTTTTGGATTTTCCTCTTCAGGGGTTTTCCAGTGTAAAATTTCTGAGTTTTCTGTCAAGTTCTTTCACTTCCAGCATATTATTTTTCTGATTTTCAGCAACATTCATCCCTCTTAAAGCTTGTTTTTGATAAATTAAGTAGAATGGTTAATTGTTTATTCTACTGCACTTTGAGAGCTTATGGATCAAGAGTCGAGTAGGATAAAAGAAACCCTAGTGGAGTGTTGCAAGAAGAAGAGGATTCTGATTTAGCTGTTCATAGGTTGTTAAAGGCTTGACAGAGTAGTTAAGGGACAAGTTGAGTTGTATTCACTATCTATACTTGTTCTTTTAATTAATAACATCCTGGTAGATGCACTATTGCCGTTATCAAGCTGTTTTTTTTGGATTTTCCTTTTCAAGGGTTTTCCAGTGTAAAATTTCTGAGTTTTCTGTCAAGTTCTTTCATTTCCAGCATATTATTTTTCTGATTTTCAGCAACATTCATCCCTCTTAAAGCTTGTTTTTGATAAATTAAGTAGAATGGTTAAATAAATAAATTTGATTTGTTTATTCTACTGCACTTTGAGAGCTTATGGATCAAGAGTCGAGTAGGATAAAAGAAACCCTAGTGACCAACACAGGGGACCTCCTATGACGATGTATGCTTTGCTAGTAGATCTCCAATCATGAATCTTCAAGGCCTGTACATACATCTTGTCTTCCTTCATTAAAACCTTGAAAATCCCCTTGGGGAATATGCATATTTGTAAGCATAGAGCAAAGCAGCTTATAAATTGTTGTTTTGAAAATGACCAAGAATAACCCTATATATATGGGTTCCTAATACTAAGTCATAATTCCAAACAGTTGAAGTCACCGTTATATGTTAAGGTTATCCTTTGTTATTTCCAAAGCAACAATTTGTCACTTTATCTACTTTGTGCATGTAAATGACTAGATACTCCTAGGGGACTTTAAGGCACTTGGGGCAAACAAGCTTGACCAAAGGGCACTTAAGTCAGCTATGGCTTGTACAACAAACAGTAGATTTGAACATCACTAGTTGTGGACTGTGATGTTGGCCAAGTTCAATTGAATAAAGTAAAGTGTTCAAAAAGTGTCCTACAGGGCTAGAAGTAGTCAAGAAGGTTAAGTGGACATCATGAGGGAAAAATGAGGACAAATAGTAGGCATCATGTGAGGGCATTGAAGTTAGCTACAACTCACATGGCTAACAGTAGAATTGAACATCACTAGCCATGGACTGTGATGTTGGTCAAGTTCATTTCAATAAATTAAAGTGTTAAAAAGGGTCCTAGAGTGCTAGAAGTAGTTGAGAAGGTTGGTTGGACATTATGAGGGAAAAATGAACATAAATAGTAGGGATTATGTAAGGGCGAAAAGGTGTACTCAGGTGAAGGTCAATATGGAAACAAGGACCTATGGCACATCTATTGATAATAATACTCAAACCAGCCCACCCTTATCATGAGTTTGAAAGGTTTATGTGCTAGCAAGTTCTTGACAAAATAAAATATTAGTAAAGCAATTTTGGAGTATAAAAAAATGCCAATCAGGTAGACCATTGTTAGCATTGCAGGTGTAAGGTGTGCAATTGCAGAGTGTGCAAGGATGTTGGGTTGCACAACAACAGAGTGCCCTTTTGAGTTGAGGTGTGTGATTGTAGTGTCTACAATAGTGCAAGGCTACATAGATAAAGACTTTGGCACAAGCTTGATAACATGGTTTGGTTTGCACTTAAACCAAAATTATTCTCCCACCAATTCAATGATACTTCTAAGATGTTTCAGTTTCCGAAACCTAGTACACAAACTTTTGTTGAATCTAGTACCAAGTGAACTATTACGTTTATGCAAACAAAGATGCTTCAAATATGGCAACGAGAACAATGCCAATGTTTTTTGCAGGTGTGCCTTAACTTTTTTTTCTTTTCTTTGATTTGTTCATGCTATATCAGAATCATATTGATTGGAGCTTGTTTGGGATGCTCTAGCAATGTAATTGGTGTTTGTGTGAGCACCATGATGAGAGGTCTGTGGTAGGGTCCTTTGAAGTGCTCTTCTTTAATATGCAACTGGATTTCGTCACAAATGCAGAATTGGTGTATCATTTTGTGTTAGATATGGTGTTGCTTGTTCTTAGTTGAACTTTGCTTGATCATTTCAATCACTTGAAAGTTTGAAACCAATTTTTTTGAATATGCATGACAAATGCTCCAGTTACATCCATACCTTTTTTGTGTGGAATATTAATAATTGTGTTTTGAGTTAGACACTAGGTCAATGTCTTCAATTGGGGCAAGTGGTTCCACAACATGCTTTGAAAGGACTACAACCAACAGAGTTTTGTTGATACCTTTTGTTGTTCATTGATCGAAAGATACTTTCTTCCTAAGTGCATGAATGCTTGTTGATCTGCATCTGGAGAAGGTGTTGTTGACACTTCAAATCTATCCTCAGTCATCCTATTATTCTTCTATTAATTAAATGGATATTATTATCTATTTAATTAATTCATTTAATACTTTTCTCTATTTATTCATTAATTCACTTAAATCATTAAAATATTATAATCACTTATCCATTTGCATAATCAGTTATCCATAAATCATCTCTCCATTTCATACACACTCTTTTACATAATCATTAAAGTATCCATACATTAATTTACATAAATCTTTATCCATTGCATATTTCATTAAATCATTTGCATTTTCATACATAAACTCATTTAATTAAACCATTCATCTAATTCGCAAATCCACTCTAATTCTAAATTCCTAAACCTCCACCATATCACAAACTCTCCCATTTATTTCTTTCACTACCATCAATTACACTGAATCAAACAATATGGGATAAATATCCATTTCTCCATTTTACTCTTTTAATCCCACATTTCTCCCATAACCCGGATCTATCTTGTGAGGACATTTATATAAGCCCTCTCTCTTCTCACCATTAGGCATATTCAATTTCAATCACAAAAACTTTACATCTGTTCATCATGGCTTTTTGATACATTTGTGCTTAAAAATCTGAGAGCATCAAATGTGTAATCCAAGATCTTGGTGATAGGAAGCAATGGAGTTATTTTTCTTTTGAATGTTTATGTTTGGTTTTTGGTAGTTTAATATTAAATTTCTGCATTTGTATTCATTTAGGAGAGACTTCATTGATGTGATGTTGAAAATATTTTGATTCTGGTTTATAGATTCAATTAGTTTTCTCATTTTCAGCATTAACAGGTGTGCAATGATTTAATTGACAATATTAGTCTAGACATCAAATGTAATGTATCCATGAAGGACCGCATTGTTTTATTAGTGTGCTTAGGAATTGAGAGTAACAATCTAAATCAATTTTTAGGGTTAGTCCATTGTGAATCCAAAATGCACAAAAGAAGCTTGGTTGTATATTGTGTTGAGGCATTGTGCAAGGATATCCACCTTGGAAAACCTATTTACCACTAGAAAAGGATTGTCACAAACTATGGTTGTGTTCAACAATAGGTAATATGTAAATTAGAAAGAAATTTATGAAAATAAAATCTTCTTGTCTTTAAGGAATAGGAAAAGGAATGTTCAATCCTTGCCTCTTGTTTGGTGGTTTGGAAATGGTGCATGTTGAGAAATGGTGGACCCATTGAGAGACGTCATTGAAATTACTGGGCTGGTAGTACTTCTACAACACAACAAGATTCAATTTACACTAAGATGATCTACTTTGTTAAAATATGCTTTCAAGATCATCCCAAGGTATGTTCTTGACCCTAGAGAACATAGAGGTGTTCGAGGTGGTATATGAGATTGTCTTTGAGGTAGTAATCCACAATGGTCTTTCTTGTTTAGAAAGGAGTATAGATGAGTGCAAAATCAGGATCTGCCTCATTTAGTTTTGTCACGACCAAGACAAAGTGTTTTGTGACCATATATATTTAGGACATTAAGTATTGTGATTGTTAGCAAGGATTTATTCTAAGGCCTTCGATCACGATCAGTCCATTTGAACATACCTCTGTGCCTTTGAGCATAAATTAATATAGGGGCTAAGGTGATGTGAAAGAAGTCGACAGATTAATTGTAATAGTTGGTTGGTACCAAGAAGCTGGGAAGTTTTGTGAGAGATTGCAATGTACTCTACTCATGAATTATACGTATATTCTTTGGGTCAACTTGTACACTGCACTCATTGACAATGTAGCCATGATAGTAAATTTGCTTCATGGGCAAAGGTTGGCAAAGAGCTCACATGAGCGTAGAGTATCAAGTACATGTTTGATTTGGCACATATGCCCCTCATTTTTCTTGTAAATAAGCAATGCCATCCAAGTAGATAATACTGAGGCGATCTTTGCATGGCCTAAGTATGTGATTCTTCAGGAATATAAAGGTTATGGGGGCAGTAATGAGTCCAAAAGGCATTACCAACCACTCAAAGAGAACTTCCTTGGATTTGGAACATTGTCTTCTGAATATCATTGAGGTCAACTGGACTTTGTGAGATTGTCAAGTCAATCTTGGTGAAGTAGTTGGCACCTCTAAGGCTGTCAAGAAGATCATTAATGCATGGAAGAGTATAATGGTTCTTGGCAAAATGATTTTGTTCAATGTGTAGCCATGTTTTGTACTTTGTAACAAAAACAGCGGAGCTTCCCCATGATGATTTGCTTGGTTGGATATGCCCTTTTATTAAGAAGTTGTTGAATTTGCTACTTGAACTCATTGTATTCCAAGACAGATCAGCAAAACCCTAGCACATTTGGCCAATGAACTTGGATTGGTGCTATGCAGCATCTCATTTTGCAGTGGAGTGGAACTTCAGAGGCTGACTTGAAAATGTTGATGTGCCTGCCGATTAATAAATTGATTTGCTTTTGCTGAAAGGGCCTGCTGCAGAAGAGATTTGTGTTGTTGAAGCGATCATTTGATTGTGCTGCAGTCTGATCATAAATATGCCATGCCCTGCCAAAGACAACAGGTCACTGACTTCGTCTGAATTCAAAGGGTGAGAATAATTGTAGAAGTAAAGGAATTAAAGTCACTTCCAAAAAGACTTAAGTAAATAATAATAGAGGTGGCACCAATGAAGGAGATGCTAGCATAAAAGAATTTAATTAAGATTAGATTGAAGCGAGAAGATTAGAAGGGGTGTGACTCTGTCCTATGTGAAAGGTTGTGACTCCCTCATGTATGAGATATAAAGGGAGGATCATTTCATTTTGAAGGGGGGAGGAATCAGCCAACAAGCAATTAATCTTTCAAGAATTTACTCATCAATCCATCAAGAAATATCAATCAGCAAAGATCAATTGAGCAAACAGCAATAAATCTATCAATACATCAAGCAATCAGTATTGAATTTGAGGAAGTGTCTTGCAAATAGGGAGGATGAAAATTTGTCCAAGTTCACAAGAGATTAAGGACAGAAACCTTGTTGATCTTATCAAGTTTGGATGAAAACCCAAATTTTGATCAAGGAGGACGATAACCCTCCAAGGTGGACAGAGTTTTAAGGACAAAAAACCTTGAATACTCTTGGCAAGTTAAGAATGAAAACCGTTGATATTGCCACTGCTGAGTTAGGGACGAAAATCTCTGATTCAGCAGATTTGAAAGCATTTCCAAAGAATTCAAAATATGATTGATTTTCAAAATCATGCTATGACTTATTGATCTGAATATTATAATTTCATAATTTTTGACAAAGCTATTATCATTTTGAGTAAGGATTATCATTTTAAGGCAAAAATCAGGAATGTCCTAGTAAGGGACATTACAAAATAAGATAATTTATGTTTGATCAGCTTGTAACACTTTCATTTGAGTGACATTTTTAGCAGTGTATGAAACCATGGGACTATTTATTGGTGGGATTCAGCTGCATAGTTTTGAGTTAATCTTTATTGATCCATTTTTCATGAGAAGTGGTTGACAAGAACCCATCTCTCATGACTATGGATAGTCCACTTATCACTCATTGCATCTAGGTGATGCTTGCAAGAGTGAAGCACTCAACTTTTTGGTAGGTCACTCATCCCAATGCTCCTGCGTCTCAAACATGCTTAACCATGGAGCTTCCTCCACAATCAGAGCCATTAAGCTGGTTACCCCATTTGGAAAACCTTCCATATGTTTGTCCCTTATGAACCATTCAAGGTCACTCATCCCAATACTCCTCTGTCTTAAGCATGCTTAACCATGGATTTTTCCCCACAATCAGACCTACTTAGCTGGCTACTCCATTTGCAAAACCTTCTGTATGTTTGTGCCTTATGAACCATTCACTCTAGACCTCCCTAGTTCAGTTTGTAACACTGTTTTGAGCTAATGAGGGATACCTTTCTGTTTGTTAGGACTTCCGAAATCCTGTAGTCTAGACTCTAGACCATACTTAAGATCTGTTAAAACCTCAAGAACTGTTTCTGAATCATGAACTTTTCTGGAGGGTCGAACCTATCAGAGTAAATGCACTAATGATCAAATATATTGACAATGACATCAAACCTCATTTTTGTCTCAAAATCTCTGTTTTCCAGCTTTTGTATATGATTTTTCTTTTTTTATCTCATCATCAATTCATGTTCTTTTAAAATCATGATAATATATAGTAATCATCATATAGTATAGATTCATTAGTACAGGCTGTTGGCACTCTTTATTAGCAGTGTTCCACGGGGTTTCGGGGACGGGGATGGGTGGATGGCAGGGGACATGTTTCAGGGGCGTGGGGATGGGGGGTCTAAGTTTGGGGGCGGCGGGGGGACGGCGGCGAGGGGGTGGCGCTGAAATGCATATAGTATTTGAAAAATTAGTTATAGAAAGATGTATAATTGTACAAGCCTAAGGAATAAGTAAAGTTTAAAGTTTAAAGTTTAAACACATTGCAATGATTTCATTGAACTAGTGAACATTGAAAATCAAAATGAAAATATACGTGATAGACATTGGAACTAGAACTAGATGTTTTGTAATTTGAATTTCATAATCATCATATTATGATTCATAATTACAATCAACAACGTATCCCATGAGATGACATCTCTTTGAGGCATTTAGTCTAACAATTCACATGCCTTGTCCGTGCTTGCACATTTTCAAGGTTTGACCCCTCCCTGCCTGTGTGGTTGCAATGTGAATCAGAGCTTTGGGATGGGTATGGACATCCAACAAAGCATAAACAAAAAAAAAAAAGAAAAAAAAAAAACCCCACATACCTGTAACTTTCAATCACCCAAGCTTAGACGCCCATGGCTCAGTCGTGTAAATAGCAAAATGAAAATAGAAGAAAAAGTCAAAGGCATGGTTGATTTAGCCTTTTAGGCTTTTAAAAATACTTTAAAATTTATAATTTATAATTTTTACTTTAAAAAAAAAATAAAAAATCATTTTTTATTGCATTTTTAAGGGGGATGCCTGGAAGTTTCTTCCAATTTGAGGGACGTCTGGAAGTCTCAAGGACGTCCAGAAATCCCCTCAAAAGAGAGACATCTCGGAGGTGGCGGAGAAACGGGGGGACGGCGGGGGGACGTTTCCCTGAAGTCTCTGAGTCTTGGAAACATCCAAGTCTCTGAAACGATAAGATTTTTGGGGGGGGGGGGGCGCGTCCCCGTGGAACACTGTTTATTAGTAAGCCAAATTGGATTATCAGCAGGCTATGATTCTGAGGATGTCTAAATTATCATTTTAGAGCCTAAAGACCCTAGGGGCCTTGACAATGGAGACTTGAAAGCTAGCATCACTCTTTAAATTTCTTATGATAGTATGATGCATTGGATTTTAAATATACTGTGAGTACTGGGAGTGGACATTGAATCTCTTCTATTTAATTATTTTGTCGTTTATTTTTCTGATTATGCATAATTTTGTGTATTATGAAGTTTCAAATATTTTCTTAAATTCTGGACTCTGGCAAACTTTTTCCCTTTTAGAACATGCCGAACTTTTTGACTGTTGGAACTGTGGTCTAGGCTTCTCCACACGATTTATTGCCCCCAGGAAAGGACAGTAAATGGGGTAGCCGCAAATATCAATGAGGAACCATGAAATAAGAAAATTTTTACCTCTGAATTTGTGCACTGTATACTGGAGATTGTGCTATACTAGGTGATACAATTTCGTACAAATCTGATGCTAATAGATGGAATATGGTTGTGGGTAAGGTGTATGGCTAAGGTGCAATCTGTTAATACTTAATAGCTTTCAGAAAAGGATACTTTTGTGAGTGCCATTGTCCACTATGAATTCTAGAGGTAGACCTTTGACCCACATTTATGTATAGAAGAGGTGCTCCTCTGCTTTGGAATCAGGCGTTTAAAGGATTTGACTTGATAAAAATTTGAGACTCTGGTTTAACTTGGAGAAAAATAACCTTAAACCTTTCCTTTGTTATTAGGCTTTGTGGAGGATGATGCAGTTTGAATTTGCACTAAGAGATATTTTTTAGTGTGACGTTTATGATTGGAATGTCTAGTAGACTTGTAATGGATACACCACCTGGTTTTGTATTGTGTTTTCTTGTCAGTATATGGATGATTTTACAGTGACAAATTTTGCCATTATTTTTTCTGACTGATTATTTTGGCATTAAAACTGCCTTTTGAAGCCAGGTTTGGCACCAGAATTATGGAAGTTTTAGTGTTGCTTCCTAGAGCTCTCTTTGGAATCCATGTTTGCATAGCTTTATGGAAATTTATAATTTTAGCTGGGAGACTGCATTCATCTCCAAGAGTCTTGATAGGAATGATTTTCAACTCTTTGGGTATTTGGCTTGAGGCCATTGCAATATGTAATTTTCTTAAAGATTTCCAGGGCTGGGAATTTGGGTTTAGTAGCTATAGCATGGAACATGTATTCTTGCATCGGTCCACATTATAACTTTGTCTTTTCTTGGCAATTTCCTTATATATCCCCTCTCCTGCCATTACTTGGCAATTGGCAATAGTCTGTGCTCTGTAAGTTTAATCTTCTTAGCATTGGTGAAGGAATTAATTGAGTAAAATGACTCAAGTTTTTGAATCTAAACTTTTAAAAGATCAACAACTATTTTACCTTAAAATGCCCTAGGTGATCTGAAGTCTGAACATTTAAAGAGCCATGAACTTGCTTGATTTGGAGGTGTCTGGAAAATTGTGCTTGCTAAAAGATCTCAACAAGGTGATTGTACATGTCTTGTTTGTGCCTTCATTTCATTTGTTCAAGCATCTCATGTACATGTTTAGGCATAGTTGACTAGCCAGGTGTTCTGTGTTCTAGATAAGCCATCTGAAACTGCAGATCATATATGAAGGTAGATGGATTGTGAATCAGAATCCTAGGTTTCCTGTGCTCTTATCTTGTAGTCATTCAACAAATTTCAGTCATTGAATGATCTAATACCACTAGTTCAGATCCCTGATTGTATCCGAGGGATAACATATCAAATGCAAGATCAGTCTGTATTCCACGAAGCATGAGAGATTGGCAATGTGAGTGGGATGATGTGGAAAATTTAGTACGAAAAATAACTCATAACAGGATGCACATAAGAAAGAGACATAAGAGCAGAAGAATACTATATAATATAAAGTACCATAGAAGGATAAATCAGGAAAAAATTGCCAAAATTTCGATTAACTGTGAAACAGTGAAGTTCCTGGTTTTTATCCTTAAAAAAATGCAATTTTTTATTACAAATGTTGACCACTGTGGTTGACCCATTTTTCCGTGATTTATTTTGGGTTTTTCACATCTAGTCATGGTTTTTTTGCGTTTAGTTGTGGTTTTTTCGTGTTTAGATGCAGTTTTTTAGTGTTTATTGCAATTTATTTTTCAGTTTAGTCACAGTTTTCTGAGATTTATTCATCCAAACTAGGAGTTTTCCACCATTAGCTTTAAACACGTTTAGAAGAAACTCCAGTACATTGTCTAGTTTTGGCCGTTGCTAGGTCAAGTTGATATCTATTGTATGAAATTATTATTCTGTCTAGAGTTTTATAATCTAAATCAATATTTATACTAGTAATTTACCAGAAGGATTTTATGATTTTGAAAGCCATAATTTGTGTCTGGTGGTGGGGGCTCTGTCCCTCGACCCTGCCTTATATCATGACAGGGAATGTGCGAGGGGTGCTGCCCCTTAACCCCATTGGAGGCTCAGACCCAAAACCTCCACCCTTAATTGTTAATGTTTAATGCAAACATTGCAATGTGTTTACTGATTAGTGATTTACTTAGTTTGTCAAAGTTTCATTTGTTATAAGAATACTTATTCCTTGTACATCTTTTTATAATTATTTTTTCAAGTGCTATGTGTATTTGTGCCACCACCTTGCCACCGTCCCCAAACTTAGGCCCTTGGTCCCCCTGTCCTTGAAGCCTATGCCATCATCCCCTCATCAAGAAACTCCATGGAACGTAGGTAATATATGCATCCAATAATATGGGCTTATCTTTTTTAAATCATATTTATTTATTTAGAACAAGACAAACCACTTACAACATGAAAAGTAGAGTTAACACTCCATTAATGGGACCCCACCTTAAATGTGAGATGTATTGTCATGTGCTTATTCTTCACACATAAAAAATATAGTTGATAGAAAGGTAACTCTTCCATCTAGGATCTTAATAATTTTTTTGAAAAAAGACATGCCTATATGTTTAAGCAACCAACAATTCAAAAATGTATAGGACAAATTCAAAACAAAATTTGATTATTATTAATAGAAAGTTACAACATTGGAAAATTGTAGTGTGAACCACATAGAGGCTGCATACAAATTATCTAAAAAAAATTACTAAGTGGAATAGGTGTTTGTTTTATCCCTTCAATGATACGAGATTACAAGATAAAAACAAATTAACACTAGGATATCAAATTCTTAGAGCCTTTATACTTCGAGTCCACAATGTTTTCCAATCACTCTATCATATGGTGAATAATAAAAAAACATATATTATGGCAATCATTAGTGTTGTTCTCATACCTATGCATCTCTTGCTTAGTAATTTAAATTTGTTTATTGCAATAGATAACCAATCACAATCCCTAAACAATTAGATGACAGTGCTTAGCATTCCAATTAAAATTATCTCTATTATTTCAAACACTTAATACTCTATATTTTATCCAATAACCCACTCAACTTCTCACATTATAAAATTGACAAATAAAAAACTCAATAATCAGATTTAAATCTGTGCTCCTCATCACCTGCCTCCTACTTAACCAAACGATTGGGACCTTTTTTGATTTGGATCTATGGTTCATGTGATCCTATCAACACAATTCTTCTGATTAATTTCTTTCTTTATCCATTACCAGACACAAGTTTTGGATAGATGGATTTCACCTAATCACATCTAGATTGTAATTGAAAATTTGAAAACTGTCAGCATCTAGTTATTGTTTATGCATTATGAAGTATGCATTGTGCAATTCAATGTAATCTGGGATATGAACATAAACAACACAAATCTATATTCAACAATTCATGAGTTAAACTCTCAATTTTATTTGCTCTCTACATCTCTATACTATTGAAATGCCTTTAAATTTCTAAAATAACAAGTTTTTATCCCTTTTTCTACATTTTTTACATTTTTTAAATCCATTTTTTCCCCATTTTTTCTGTTTAAATCCCAATAATTAAAAAAAATCTTATACTTTTGGTTTGCTGATTTTTTTCCCCAAAAGATTTTTGCTGCTATGATATAAACTAGAGCTCATTAAAGAAAATTCTGAACTGGAGAACTTAACTGGTTGGATAAATTAATGATTATGATCAATAAGGTTGGCTGGCTGGGGGACTGAAATGGTTCAACTTTCAACCCGTTTTGCAACTGATATAATGGTCTAATGCCCAAGATACCCATGTAATGGGGCCTATGTTTATGTTGGCAAGACCTGGATGTAGATTGGTATTTCACTGGAAGACTGGGCTTGGCAAAGGGTGGCCTTGACTCAAGGCTAACATATGATGATAGTTGGGCAGATGACTTGCCAACGGAGTTGCTAGGCATACAATGAGGTGGGAGCATGGTTGTAGAGTGTGTAAGGGTGCCAAGGTACACCACTTTCGAGTGTGCATTGATGAAGAGGTGCACAATTGGAGAAAAGTAAACAATGGTGCAAGGCTAAACAAAAAGATTGGTGCAGAAGTGCAGTCTTAATCAGATTTATGGTTCATCCCTGAACATACATGGAAAGAAATGAATCATTTTTTAAATTTGTTTAATAACAATGAAAACAGTCATTTGATCATGGAGTTCATGGAAGCCCCAAGACATTGTTCATGGTACTACCAATCCAATGTAGTTTAACTTTATATAACCCTCTATTTTACACCACACCCATGATGACTTTGACAAGTTCGACAAAGGATCACTTGCCTATTCACATTGCTTCATGCATGCAATAGAACTTACTTTTTAGATTAAAAGTTTTATCTCTGCCAAAATATCCCTCTAGCGTACTGGTCTCTAATTCATTTTTTCTTACTTAAGATGTAGAAATACATAAACAAGAATACTTGAGTGCTTTTCAGAGAATAGAAATCCATCACACCTTAAGATTATCCATAAAGGATCTTTATTGGTACTGATCAGTTTACAATAGATATCAACAGCCTTAGGGAAAAATTTATCAGTGACGTGCACATCCTTAAAGTTTATAAGGCCATCTCATTTCTTATTGTTACAAAGAGGTGACACCTAGTAGATGCATCTACAATGACATTTTGATTCTCACATATGTGCTGAATGTATAAAGTCTAAAGAATAACCCTACATAAGTAACAGCCATTAGAATGTTGATGGTATGGTGTTGTTTATTGACATGATTTACAAGACAATGGAAAATTAAAAAATCACGAGAGGTCATGAATGCCATGTTGGCTATGCTTCAGTGTTGTACATGTGATATATAAGGAAGCAACTCATGTAAGTAACTTGGAATTAATTGCATTTTACTTGTCTGCATCATCTTTGCACCTAATTATACATTATGACCGTTATACTTATGCATATGTGTGTGTTTCATTAGTGTGAAATGAAAATTAATATATTCTCAGGCTTGATGATTAGTCAACAATATAGAATTCCCTATATAGGAGATAACATTTCCAATACCTCAATTGAGCTACTAGCATCTTTCAGTGTAATTAAGCTTTTTATTGAAATAGGTTATGGTCCTTGCTTTCTGAATTTAACACACCTCCAATAGCATCACAGTTTACAGAAAACAACTTTTCAGACCCTGGGAGAGTTAGTTTGGGAGCCTCTAATGCTTTCCCTCAAGTAAAATAACTTCTATCTGCTGCCTTAGTGCCAAGTTCTAACAAAATTCTTCTCTTAATGATTCCATCAACTGTAAACAATTATCACTAACATTCCTGATGAAAATTTGTTTAGAATTTTTCTAGATTGGGAATTCCTGAGAGAAATGAACCTCTCCAAGTATGAGTTTCATTTTAACGAGCCCCTTGCTTAACGTTTCTGATGTCACAGCTAAGGCTAGGAACATGAAACTGTTCTTTCATAACTCGCTTTTGTCTGTATTTATGAACTGTTATTCTCTCAAGAACTTAAAACTTTATAGTCTTTTTATAAATATGGTGACTATATGTAATGTGAATTGAGTCTCAACAACTCAATATAATAGAAAAGAAAAAGTAAAATAAAATAGTAAATATAATTAAAATTTTATAATA
>VDFB02105785.1:204608328-204927536 GCA_007258455.2 Sequoia sempervirens
ACCGGCATAGTTTTTTGTTAGTGTCTTCATTTTTAATCAAAAAATTATGTATAGTATTTTTGGTGTCATTTTTTATCCATTCATCCAAATTTGATGTAAATTATATTTTTACATTCTAAGTTTTATTCTATACAAATTTTAAAAACTTGATTTTCTATTCATTTTCAAATAAATTAGGGAGGAGTATGCTCAACTTTTCATTTTTCATGATGTGTCCACTTTAAAAATTAGTAAAAAAATCATATATGCATTAAAGAATATGGCATAAACTATGTGATGTTAGCTAATTTTCTATCAAAGCGATTTGTAATATACTTTTAAAAAGTGAACATTTTAAAGAGGGAGCACACTGGACACTATGTTATATTTTCTAACAAAAATAGGAACAATTACAAGTGTGCTCCCCTAATTCTAACATCTTAATCTCTACAATTTAAAGAAAAAACATAATTTAAAAACTAGATTTGCGAGTAGTACAAATCTTGTTTATACTACGTTTTTAATTTTTGAGCATGACTATCTTCAATTTCTCATCTAAGATCAATGTTTACTGATTTTAGGAAAAAAGTGATCAATTTTGATCCCCTTTTGACCCCCTTTCCATGCACATACCCCAAAATTTTTAGAATTATCATTATTGTCTTCATCCTCAAACATGGGGTTATTATAGATCTTAACACCAAACAAGAAAGAACCATTCACCTCTATTTGATCTCCCAACTAAAATTATCTATAAATTTCCTTATTGAGTTTATGATTAAGATCATCCATTTGTAGAAGATTGATTTTTGAACTTGGACAATGAAAATTTTCAACATTGATACTCATGTTTAACAGAAGCATATCAGTAACAACCAATTCACAAAGACCTTTGACAATCTAGCCTCATAGGCACTGATAATTTAGAAATGTCATCATTTTCGCTCTCATCACAACATGACTCCAATCAGAAAAATGCTAATGCGTAAATCTTCACTCAATATATCAACATTCTTCCCAGTTTTAAGAAAATCTATTGATTTCAAATTTTTATGATTGCAAGCCTTTCCATCATTAGCTTCAAGACTTACGACATGACCGTTATCAATTTTGGATCTTGAGAAACTGTTATGTCATTTCTTGACTTCATTTTCAAGTCTAACATACAAGGGATTAGCATCTACCATAAGAATTTTGATACTTATGACGTTCTTCAATTTCATCAAATAAAATGTGTCCATAAGCTTCTTCCCCAAGTGGGCCATCATTTCTTGACCTTCAAGGTTTAAGTTTGATGGTTTATCAATCATATCAGCCATATAATTCCATCATCTCCTTGAAACCCATGTCCACCTTTGAGATAAAATTATAACACATAGCCTCTCCATGCTCAATTGTATTATGAAGTCAGCACTTGTCATGTAAACTAATTTATTTGAAAGTACACGGAAATTCAATATTCAACATATTGTGATTTAGCCTGTTTATAATTTTGCGTATGTTCAATTCAAAACTGGGCATAGCTGATTGACTTATTTCAACCTCATAGGACACTTCAGCATCATTAGTTGAAATATTTTCATTTATTCCATTATTAGGAAAAGTCCCATGATTTTCCTCTTCTTTATGATTATGGCCAAGATGATCTTGTTGCCCACCTTCATCTTTAACCCCAAGGCAGAGTGCATCAACATATGGCATAATGCAAAATTTAAGTTTGGGTACTACTGAGGTATCTTCCTTATCAATGGATTCTTGGTACCTGTAATACTCTTCTATTTCATCAAAGGGAGTATGTTATGAGCTTTTTCTTTGAGCACGGAGTATCATTGTTCAAATGTTCATAATATTTTTCCTTTAGTTGGGTATCATTGTTTTCTTGCAAATCTGTTAAGTTTAGGAGGAGCAAAATAGAAAATAAATATTATTATATATGAATTGTGCATTCAGGTAAATTCATTGTTAGTAATTTATCGCCAGCAATTCATCATCGTGACATATTCATCATGTATGCAAATCACCACCAACAATTCATCGCTGTGGTATATTCACTGTATATACTTTTTTTATACGTTCAACAAAATCTCTGTACTTTTTCTTTTTGGGTTGCTTTTGGCCACTTAAATATTGAACAATGTATATGTGATGAATATACAAAGGCGATGAATTAATGGAGGTAAATTGTATACGCGATGAATTATTGATGAAGAATTTTCCTTGGACCATTAATTGTATATCAGAAAAACGTTTACATTTTAATTTTTAACATTAGAAAAATTTAACTACAAGATAACTATCTAAACTGAAAATAATTTACTAACATTTACAAATATATTAATAAGACGTTAACACAAATATACTTATTTATCATTCATATTATCCACCTTTTTCTTAAAAGACATACCTGCCTTAACAAGGAATTCAAGACATGGAAGTTTTCCATGATCTGTAGTATTATGAAGTTTGCATCTATATGATAAACTCATATCTTCCAGGTTGCTTGTAAATCCCAAAATCTATACATAATGTCTCAACTTCTCTATTCTCTTTGGATTATCCAATTCAAGACTTCGGCATGGGCAGGTTACATGACTCAGATGTAATCTTAGAATCTTGACAGCCTGCTCGCATATTAGAGTTTGATATAAATATTTATTTAGTTCAACATTAGGCACAATATTATCACTCTTCCCATATGCTTTCATCTCATTTGGAGGCAATGTAGGGTATGTTAGTGAATTGCTGTCTCATTGAGCCATAAGTGGATATGTCTTAATTAATGCATTATATGTATTAATGATTTCACAATCTATTTAAATTTAATTGTATAATCTTCTCTTCTTTGGCTAGACATAGTTGGAATAGTAGCATAAGCTTTAAAAAATGCATGTTAAATGCACAAGGCATTAAAATTTAATTTTTTATTCGTTGGTTGATTTAATTGAGGTATAATGTTTGCTTGATCTAGTTGGAATGGGTAATTGGATTAATATTATTGGGAGTAACAATCTATTTGGTATTGTAACATTTCATTCATGTTCAATTTTTGTTGATTTGTCATTGAGTTTTATTGTAAGTTGTTAGGAAATATTGCATTCAAACCTAGAATCACAAATCATTTCCCAAATAACCCAAGAGAGATAAACATGCATACAAGTTTTCCAAATACAAAGATCAAATAGACAAGCCACAAGATAACAAAAGATTTACCCTGGGAAAACCCTAAGAGGGAAAAATCCAGCCTCCAAAAGCATCCATACTCCATCATATTAATCAGCCATAAGCAAATACAAGAGTTACAATGAATACCTCTGAAACATCAAGCCCTTCAATGCAATCTCATGTGTCCAAACATGAATCCACACATCCCATGCCATGCTTCACAAATGCACTCTTCAAGAAGACTCAATAATCACAGCCAACCTGCTCAGCCTATTCACACCCCCCAACCTAAAACCACTACATTGTGTTTGCTTTTATAGACACAAGCTCACACAAATACAACTGGTGGTAAGGTAAAACCATGTACCACAAAACCATGTGAATACAAAACCACTGACCCTTTTTCTAATATTGGGTACTAAGCTGTTACAATATTTAATTCCCCAATATTAAATTATTGCCACATGTCTTCTACAAATAGTAAAACAATGTTACAATACAATCATTACATAGGACCAAGTAATTACCTAGCGTGATTATCCACACCACCAAGGTGCATCACAACTAAATAATTATTTAAATAGAATAAAACATTTTATGCAATGGTGTACAACACCATACCCCAACAGTTGTAACACCAAAATTTGAGTTAAATTTTGACTTTGATCATAATCCAATTGGACCAAATCTAGGTCTCTTTAAGAAGCCGATTCTATAGCAATCACTCCTAAAATGCCTCTAATAAGTGTAGTAAGTGGTAGATCTAATTTCCATAAATAATGTCTCAAAATATCATTGTAGCTTGGTATATACAAAATATTCACCCTTCCTAATGATTGATATAATCTTTGATTCAAATGGGAAACATACTTGAATCAGGTTGTCTACTCGTTGCTACAAATTATACAAAAGCTTCTCATGTATCTATGGTTTTCCCAAATTGTCTTAAGAAAGCATTCTCTCATTCAACTCACAAATGTATGGAGTTTGATGGAATATTTACATACAAATAATATGTTGTATCCATGAATGTGTTAGCAAATAAATGACAAGCAACATACTCATGTTTATTCTATTTTCTTATCATTAAATATTTGCAAATCTTGAGATGTTCAAATGCATTAAGTCCAATGTTGGGGGAGAAGATAGGTTTTCAATTGTATACATTCATAGGAATTTTATGAATACCACCAAATATACACATAGGGCTTACCATTTGACTAAATTCACACCTAATGCTAACTTATGCAATGTGTAAGTTGATAGAAAAACTTCATCTTATGCAAACTTCTTAGCATGACTAATAAACAATCATTTGTGTACTTTTTAGTGTTTGTGATTTTTTATTTAGTTATTTTATAATTTTTTAACTTTTGCAATGGATTTTAGAAAGGTTTAAGGCATTTTAAAACATTTAGGAACAACATTTTATTTTTGTGAACTATTCTAATATTCCTCTTTCATTCCCTCCTCCTAGTACCAATATATTGGAATGAAAAAGTTTCCCCTACTTAAAATGTGGATAGACTCAATTATAATTTGAGAGATTTACCAAAATATCTCATTAGAAGAGTGCTTTGGCTGGTTCATTCAAGGGGTTTTAGTGGAATACCAAGAGTCCTTTGCTAGAACTAGAGATTTAACATAGTGAAATCAATCATGAATGATCAATATAAACCTCTAATTTAATTCAAATCATGTACATGAAGTTAATCAAAATTGAATTTACATTTTTCATACTACAACCAATAATCTAGACATTAATTTAAATGGTAAAAACAATATGAACCCATAAAACAAACTTATCCTTTTCAAAATCATAATTATATTGCATGGAACACAAAAATTCATTCACATTATTTTATTCCAATTTCAAAAGTATAATAACTTTGATTTTAAAATAGTATTGAATATGTTAACTATAAAATTTGTGCCATATGGAATTCAAAAAGAAAATGTTTTTTTTTCCTTATGTGTAAAGAAAATTTGTCGTACAAGTACAAATATTAATCCTAACCTAACATTGGTATAAAAATACTACACAAAGGAAATGGGAGAATATAAAGGTTGGAGAATCTAAACTTTTTTTCAAACACTCCATATATTATTAGGTGAAAAGACAAATCCAAATAAAACCATTCCTCACTTCCCCTATTTCCCACAACCAAAATGTAGGAAGGCACAATCTTCAAAGAAAAAAAACCTATAAATTTGTTGCAACAACCATCAGCCTCGTTGCATATATTGAGGAACTATTCCCATTGTGATCTTCATGATAGACAATGAGTTTCAAATCATATAAATATGTTGAGTTGACAACATAAAACATCTCACCATGAACAAGATGTTAGTGATATGAAATACATTTTAGATCCATCAACATTCATGAATTAAATGTATGAAAAGATATGAATACTAGTTTAGAGATTTAAAACTATCATAAAAAAGGAAAACCCAAAGAAATAAAGCAATAAATTTGCTATATTTTATTCAAAATATGTTTCCAAGAGTTTCCAACCCTTGTAATGTGTTATAATTTCTTTTATATAGGCTTGTTGAATGGGGAAGACAAAAATTCATTCCCTCCAAAAACTACAAGGAGACAAAATAGACAAAAGACCAAAATACATTTCTCTTTTTCTCTTTTGTCTTTCATTCCTTCATTAAATCTACTCAAAATTTGACTTGCAAATGAGTGTCACAATTTACTTTTGAATGGTTCTAACTGTCTTGGTTTGAACCTCATCTAATTTTCTCATAGCTAAATGTCTCAAAAATGACAATGTATACATTAATAGCATAATGAAGGATGGATTACTGTCAAGGGTAAAAAAGATAAATCTTCACGACCTTCTTTCGATATGACTCTTCGCTCCCACAAGAAAAGTGCTAATTGTAATTCTTGATGTTTCTTGTTTGGGTGCTGGTCTTTTGTTGGTTGCAGGCTGTCCTTTCTGCAGCCTGACTTTTCTTGTTGTAAAGGGTTACGGATCCCTTCAAAATCTGTTTTTCCTATTATCAAAAACTACATATTATTTTTACTAGAGAAAACTTCAACTATTCTACATTTTTTATCTACTAATTCCTCAAAAAAACTAGCACACTCACTTATGTTTCTATATGAATGAGTTAAAGAGATTCCTTGCATAATTCCCTACTTCATATTTCCTTTGCACATTCACCAAAAAGGCCCTCTTATACTATAAATCAAGCTCTTTCATAGATACTTTTAGCACATAATTATTCTTACTTTTTATGTAAAATTTTTTCCCTACCATCATGTGATACCATTTTTAAATGCTGTTATGTTACCAATATATATATATATATATTGATACGTAAATTTCTTTTATTGATATAACCAAAAGATTTTACATTCAATACATATCATCAAAAAAACTAGACTCCATGCCAGCCTCCTAACTACTACAAGCCCAATATAGACAACTACAACCCAACCATCGTACACCACCAAAGCCCAGCCAAAAAACCATCGACACTGCCTAAACCATCTAAGACAAGACTGAAAACAACCAAAACATCATACAGGGCCACCAAACCAGCCAAATTTTTGGGAGAATTCCCTTTTCTACGAGCAAGCTCTTGAACAATTGATGCTAATCAACCCCCCACGATGGCTCAAAAGATGATGCTTAAGGAAAATCAACCCATAGGTAGCACGCTGACGATGAATTCACAGAGCTTCCCCACGAACGTCCAGAATGAAGGCATAATACTTAACCCATGCACCATGAACGAACGCCTTCTAAAGGTCCCATGGCTTGGGAATTCCCATGCCCAACTTAGCCGCCATTACCACCTCTAAAATGCCTTCCAACAAGCTCTCCCATAGCAACTTCTTTGCCATCAGCATAACCATTGGTTTGGCTACCTCTAAATCCAACAGGGAAGCAATAAACCAAGCCACAATATCCGAATTGGTATGCCAGTGCTCAATAGAGTACACAAAATCCTCTTCAAGAAGAAGCTCCACTACCCCAAGCAACAACTCGTCCCATTCCTTGAAGACTAACTTCAGTTTGCCATGACGAATCCTCTCGTAAAACGCCCATAACTTCCAACCAGAAGGCAAAGATATGGGAGACTCCATCGTTGCATCTGAAAAATGAAAAAACCAAAACCATGGTAGGAATAAAAAGCCTAAGGCTGAGTAAATGCTCACGTCTCTTCAATTAGAAATCCCATGCCACAGTCCTGAGCAGGACACTATATTAATGGGAGGAATCCTTGCCACCTTCAGCACGAACCACGTCGCTTCAAAATGTACCAACCGCCGCCATTCCTCGCCTTTGCGCCTACCAAGACTATGCCATCCTCACCTGACCACCGGCGACACCAAAACTGATACCCCACTTGATAGTCGCGGGTATGTTACCAATATTTTTAATTAAATTATTTCGTTTAGAAAATTCATGAAAATAATTGCACCAAGAAAAATCATCTTCATCCAAAAAAAATCTTTTATCCTCTTGGATTGAAATAACTCTAAAGCATTAAATGCATTACTAGCACCACCATCAGTTGAATCATTAGTCATACTAGCTTTTAACTTAAAAAATCTTCAAAACATAAAACTCTTCTTTCTTCATTATGAGGCAAAATGGAAAGAGTTAGAAGTAACCCATTTCTTTCCCTTTACTCCTTTGATCACATGTTCTTGATCAATATAACATGATAGTCATTCTCCTTTGTATTTTTTTATTATAGATAAAAATCTTCCTTTTTGCCCACATATATAGTCTAGGACGTAGCCTTGGAAGGTTTGACTTCAATTCTAGTTTATAGTATAGCTCTTTCATTCACAAAATTAGAAATTGTCAAAATTTCACCTATTTTATCTTTTATAAATATATTATCAGATTTTATGTCAAGATTACATTTTACAATTTTGATTTCTTTTCTATGTATATGTTTATCCTTACAATCAAGATTGAAAAACAAGCTAATTTTTAATTAAAATTTCTTTCTTAGATCTTTTATTTTTAGGAGTAGACATCATTAGAATTTTATTTTCCCTCTCTTCGAAATTGTTATCATTGAGTCTAGTATCTAATGCATCCTAACTATCATGTTTTCCTTTTTTCAAGAATCACTATCTCAGCTTTCCAATTAGAATTAATTGCAAGATTCGATTCATATTCAGACCCCAACCAAATTATGATTGAGTTTTCTACTTCATATCTTTTGTTTTCAATAGTAACACTCTTCTTAGTTTCATTGTCGTTCCTTTCTATATTACTATCATGAGCTTCCACATCAAATTTACTCTACTCATCATGTTCTCCACCTTCAATAATTGTTATCTCAATTATCCCATCATAATGATTTTGTTTCTCATTTTCTCTATCCTTTAACAAAGCTTTTGAAGAATTGTTGCATCCCATTTACTTCATCTTGATGGAAAGTAGATTCCTCTACAACATAACTCTCAACTTCTTAATGGTTATTTATCTCACTAATGCCATAGATTAAATCCCTCCAAAAAAAATATAATGACAAGTTGTGTCACATATTGTTCTTCCATTCCAAACTCACACCTCATGGTTTCTTTGGAATTTATCTCCTTACTATCCTCTTATTGTTGAATATAATTGCAGAAAGCAAATGAAAAGATATTGTAGAAATTAAAAGATTAAAAATAATCACAAAAGAAGAACACAAAATTTATCGTGGTTCACCATTAATAAATGGCTACGTCCACACTCAAGGATTATCTCTTATTATTTTCAAGTTCTTAATTAATTACATATTTAGCCGCTTAAGGATTATCTCTTATTATTTTCAAGTTCTTAATTAATTACATATTCAGTGAGTAGATTATTTATAAATCAGTCTCCACTCCAATAAATGGACAAATCCATTCAAAACAGAAAACTTTTAAATTGGCGAACACATGCCAATAGAAGTTATTACAAAGAAATAAACTATTTTGAATTGTAAGGGAAACCTGCTAATTTGGGCTTCACTAAACCCAACAATCTCGCACTTGAAGACCAAATTGCTGCTCAGAGATATCCCACCGCTGCAGATTTATTGTCAGAGCTGCACAAGTCCGAGAGAAACTCTACAGAATTCGAACTTCTCCCTAGGAACTACCTTTGTCAACATGTCAGTTGGATTCAACTTCGTGTCAATTTTCTCCACCTGTAGCTTACCCTCTTCAATACAATGGCGAATGAAATGATATCGTGGCTCTATATGCTTCGTCCAATTGTGAAAGGCTGAATTCTTGGACAAGAGAATAACACTATTGCTATCACAAAAGAGAGTAAAAACTGATTGCTTACACCATAAATCTCTTAACAACTGCTGCAACCATATCATTTCCTTTGCTCCTTTAGAAAGAGCAATATATTCTGCCTCCGTAGAAGAAAGTGCAACCACTTGTTGCAACCAAGAAACCCAACTGATCGCTGCCCCAACAAAAGTCAACACATAACCGGTAGTAGAACGTTGTTTATCTAGATCTCTAGCCATATCTGAATCTACATAACCTCATAGGTGAATGTCCTTACCACCAAAACATAAAACACGATCATAAGTACCTTTGAAATACTTGAATATCCATTGGACTTCCTGCTAATGTGGTTTACTCGGATTACTTTGAAATCTGCTCACAACTCCCACTACATGAGAAATATCCGGACAAGTACAAGTCATGGCATACATTAAGCTGCCAACTATTGATGAATATGGAACACTCTTCATGTGTTCTTTTTCCTCTTTTGTTTTAGGACACATAGCTGAGGATAACCAAAAATGATCAGCCAAAGGAGATTTGACATTCTTCATATTGAATCTATCTAAAATTTTAAAATATATTTTTCTTGAGATAATCTTAGTTCTCTCTTATGTCTATCCTTGATTATATTCATCCCAAGAATCCTCTTTGTTGCCCCTAAATCCTTCATGGAAAATCTTTGAAATAAATGTTGTTTCAACTCATGAACTATCTGCACACTATTGTCAACAACCAACATATCATCAACATAAAGTAATAGAATAACAAAATCACCATTTGGAAGCTTATTGTAATAAACACACAGGTCTAATTCACAATGAATAAATTGTTGTTGAGTCATGAAGCTGCCAAATTTTAAATACCACTTCCTCGGGGCTTGCTTGAGCCCATACAAACTCTGCTTTAATCTGCAATATAAATGTTCTTGACCCGACTTTGCAAAACCTTCAGGCTGCTCCATGTATAATTCCTCTTCAATATCTCCATGAAGAAAAGTAGCTTTGACATCTAATTGCTCAAGTTCAAGATCTCAAATAGTTGCCAAGCCTAACATTGCTCAAATGGTGTTCATTCTCACAACTGGTGAAAATATCTCATTGAAATCAATTCCTTTTTCCTGAGCAAAACCTTTCTCAACTAATTTGGCCCTGTAATGTTTATGGCCTCCATCTTCCTCTTTCACATGATAAACCCATTTATTCTTCAGTGGTTTCCGATTTGGCATAAGATGAAGCAAATCCCATGTGTCATTTGCACGCAAAGACTCCATTTCTTCATTCATTGCCTCCATCCATTTTACTGAATTCACATCTTTGCAAACTTGTTTAAATGTTGTAGGCTCTGCCTCACCACAAAACAACAATTCATAATCATAATCAACAGATAATAATAACTCATAATCATCATATTTTATTGGTGGCTTCCTCTTCCAAGTTGATCTCCTTAATTGAGGACCAATTTGTGGCTGAAAAACACCCTATTGTTCTCTATTTTCTTCATTAGACTGTAAATTTCCTCCAATACCCTATTTTCCTACAATCCCTTGTTTCAATTCTCCAATTTGCAGCCCCTGTTGGTTATTACTTTGAGCACCAAAAATGTTTTGTTCAAAAAGATTGCCAATTCCCATTTGAGGATGCTGCAAATTTGTATCAAATAGCTGCGAATTTGATTGTGAAGGCATAGACGACATAGTCACAAGCAATGATTTAGTGTTTAGAGGTTGCATTTCAATTGAAGAAGGCAACGTATTTCTTAAGCAAGGCAACAACTGAGAAATTAGAGGCTGCGTAGACTCTAAAAGTGATTGTGTGGAGGATAAAGGGGGTTGTGCCTCATATGGTAGAGGTTGTGCCTCACATGGTAGAGGTTGCATGTGAACATTAGAAGGCAGCGCATGTAATATGGGAGGCTGCACAGGTGATAGAGAGGGCAGGGTAGGAAATAAGGATGGATGCACACCATTTACAAAAGACTGCGACTCAATTGGCATAGGTAGTGAATGCTGTGTGCTAACAATTGACTGTGAATTAACTTGTAAAGGCAATGAATGAACTGCAATAGGCAAAGAACAAACAATTTGTTGTGGGGCAAACAAAAATGAAATTGACATACCAACAATTGAGTAAGGTCATGAATAAATAGGGGTGCTAGTGGTTGAAGAAACTACTAAAGGCTGGGAGAATGTAACAGATGTTTTCTTGACATGGCCATTATCAAATAAATAAATATAAAAACAATCATCTGAAGATGTTTCCTGAGGCTACAAACCTGGAATTTTTTTCTCATTGAAGACAACATCCTAACTGCGAACAATATTTTTAGCGACGAGATCTCATAGCCTGAAATTGAATTGATCCTCTCCATAGCCTAGAAAAATACACCTCTTTGATTTGAAATCAAGCTTTGTTCATTGCTTAGGTTGGGAATATGCATGAACGCTTCACAACTAAACACCCGCAAATGGTGATATGAAATTCTTTTCTCAAGCCATCTCTCTGGAATATCAAAACCCAAATGAGATGATGAGGCACAATTGATCAAAGATATTGTAATGTTGCACACCTCTGCCCAAAACTCTTTTCCCAAACCAACATTGGAGAGCATACAATAAGCTCTCTCTAGAATTGTTCGATTCAACCTCTCAGCTGCATCATTTTCCTGAGGGGTGAATGGGACCACCTTTATTCTACGAATGTTGTTGTCTGCATAGAAATTGTCAAAATCTAAGGAGAAAAACTCTCCCCCATTATTAGTTTTCAAACATTTAATTTTATGCCCTATCTGGTTTTCAACAAGAGCCTTAAAAATCTCAAATTTTGAAAAAACTTCTAATTTTTTATTTAACATGTAAATGTAAACTTTTTCGAGTGTAATCATCAAGGAAAGAAACAAAGTAATTTGCACCTTCGAAAGAGGTTACTTTAGTGGGACCAAAAATGCTTGAATGCACAAGTTCCAAAGGAGTGGCTTTTTGATCATGGCCTATCCTCAAGAAGCTAGCCTGATTTTTTTTTCCATAAAGGCAATGCTCGCATAACTTCAAATCCACCAATTTCAAGCCAGGAAGTTGATCTCATTGAAGCATTTACTTCAAACCCTTTCTTGCTCATGTGCCCAAGCCTCTTGTGCCAAATTTCAGAATTGTTGTCCATAACTGTCAAGGTAGCTCCCACTTCACCATAACATTTTAAAATGTAAAGATTGCCCAACTTCTTTCCCTTTGCAAGCACTAAAACTCCCTTGGTTACTCTCCAATTGTCTAAAGAAAATTTAACATTACATCCAAAAGCTATAAGTTGACTTACAAAAATTAAATTTCTTTTCAACAAAGGAACATATCTCACATCCTTTAAAATCCATTGATTTCCATTTTTCAAATTCAAAATAATATCACCCTTACCAACAATTTCACATTCCTTATTGTCACCAAGAAAAACCTTACTGAAAGTACCTTCTTTAAAATTTGTAAAAGCTTGCTTGCATGAAGTAGCATGGAAAGAAGCCCTAGAATCAAGTACCTAAGAGTCTATAGTTGTATCTCCAACAACCAAGACCAAAACACCGTCATCTTTTTCAGCTACAGTGTTTGCTTCATTGTTACTGACTTTATCTTGTGCCTTCTTATAATTCTAGTAATTTTTCTTTGTGTGGCTAGGTTTTCCAAAACTAGTAGGCACCATTCCATCCTCTTGACTGTGATCTATGTGCAGACTTTGACCTTCTATTATTATTTTTTCCTCTTTCTCTTTCTCTACCTCTATTACCAGTACTTATAGCAGTTAATGCCTCACCAGACGAGGGTTCCTGATTTTTTCTTCACATATCTTTGCTTAGAAGAGTGGCGTCAACATCATCAAATTTCAATTTGCTTTGGCAGCCACCAAAGTGCTCATTGCCATCACTACACCTTCCCAACTATTTGGTAAAGAACACAATAATAAAATAGATTTGATCTCATCATCCAAATTAATGCCTATAGAAATCAACTGGGTGAATAATGTATTAAATTCATTTAAATGATTTGACATAATCCCTTCTCGCATTTTAAAATTATACAACTTTTTCATAATGAATACCTTATTGGAAGCTGATGCCATCTCATACATTGAAGAGAGTTTGTCCCACAACTCCTATGTTGTCTTCTTAGCAGAGACATTAATAAAACATTACTGGACAACGAAAGGAAAATTGTAGCTCTTTCCTTTCTGTCTAGCTTCTCCTAATCTTCATCAGATAAAGATCCTTGCCCTTTGGATTTTCCAGCCAATGCATTCGAAAGATCTTGCTTGATAAGCAATGATTCCATCTGCACTTTCCATAGACCGAAATTTTGTCCTACAAATTTTTCAATTTTCCATTTGTTTGCATCTTCCATGGCTCCAAAAAATTCTTCACCTATTTCTTGTACCAAATTTCTCCAACCGAGCTCTGATACCAATTGTTGAATATAATTGCAAAAAGCAAATGAAAATATATTGTAGAAATTAAAAGATTAAAAATAATCACAAAACAAGAACACCTAATTTATTGTGGTTCACCATTAATAAATGGCTACGTCCACACTCAAGGATTATCTCTTATTATTTTCAAGTTCTTAATTAATTACATATTCAAATGATAGCTTATTTATAAATCAATCTCCACTCCAATAAATGGAAAAATCCATTCGAAACAGACAACTTCTAAATTGGCGAACACATGCCAATAGAAGTTATTACAAAGAAAGAAACTATTTCAAATTGTGAGGGAAACTTGCTAGTTTGGGCTTCACTGAACCCAACACTTACTCCACCCTCCATCCTCATGAGTGCTTCCAACATTCCCCTATACCAAATTCATTTCCTTTGGAGGTGAAGAGTGTGTTATCATTTGCAACAAACTATATGTGTTTCTTTAAGGTTAGCAAAGTATTTTGTTATAATTGTGGGGTCTTATGATGGAGCCAACTTGATATCATAAGTTGCAACTATCTATTTTCCTATCAAGATAGGTGATGGATTCTGAATCTTCCCATCATCTCATGTCAAATCATGCATTCCATCTTACTTTTATGAATCTTTTGTTCAATCCCTTCCATAGGATTTGACACATTTGGAGATAACTTTTTCATTGGCCTTTTTCCAATAGAGTTTGAGCATAAGCATATACCTAATTGCTCTCTCTATTCAAATTTTGAAGATCTTCCATTTCTAATATCTTATCAAAACTTCAATCCTATGATGCTAATTTTAATGTGCATAGCAGCTCAACTTTGAAACCCATCCATGAAGAGTGGCGAGCAATACATTATCAACTTACTCTGCCACTAGCTTAATGCTCCATATGTGAACCACCACAAGGGACAAATAAATTTCAATAACCAACCATTGGAAGAATGGGCCACCACTGTAATCTCATGGAAACATAACAAGGGACAAATGAACTTCAAAGTAACATTGATGCTAATTGCGAGGGGAACACAACATACAATCGATGGTAGGAAGTTGTGAGAGGCCATAAGGTTGGTTCACCAATGATAGAGGAGACAATTTGAGTTCACCTAATCACCTAAGCCAGTCAACATAAAATTAAAACAAAAGTGTTTAGAGAGTATAATGCCATTTGAATTGTTTATAGCAGGGAACTTACACGAGCTAGACCTAAATGTAAACCCTATCAAGGGGGTTTAATAAAGTCATTTAATATATAAAAATAAAGGATTTGAGATATAATAGGTGATCAATTATAGCAATTATAGCAATTCTAACAAGTTTATATTAATAAAGGGAACAACTTCATTATGGTGATTGGATTCATGCATGTATCAATCAATGATAGTAGTAAACAGATAATATTTAAATGTAACTAAAATATTCATATCTATGGGGAGATAATCAAATATACACAAATGTGATCATTATATAATGATTCAACACATGACAAATGATTATGGTAGAAGCAATTAACTGCATTTGAAGACTCCAAACCACAAATGATAAAAGGTCAAATAATGAATGTAAATCTAGCACAAGGGAGTCCAATTTGAAAAAATTGGGGCATATTGTGGACACCACAATAATTTCCCTTCACTAGAAAAATTGTCAAATTGTTTCACATAAATTTCCTCTTTAAGAACCTTTTGTAAAAAAGGTGGTTTTAACATCCATTTATTATACTCAAAATCATGATAAAAAAACATGCATTTGTGATACTTCTAAATCATAAGTGGTTCAAATAGAAAGAAGAAATCTAATGGAATTCAATTTAAGAAATAGTGAAAATTTCACCAAAATCTATTTCCTCAACCTAGGAATAATCTTTTGCCACCAATCGTACCTTATACATTTCCAACTTATTGTAGACACCTAAATATTTACATAGTCCTAATTGACCAAACACACCACCTAGACTTGAGTTCCCTTCATCTAAGCCCCTTCACTTAATTAAATATTCTTATTATTTAATCGTCCCTTTTTCCATCTCACCTCACAATAAATCAATAAATATTTCTCATTTCCACTTATTTCGACCTCACACATGGCTACAATAATTAAATATTATTATTATTATTTAATTATGGCTATATTTTGTCAACCTATTCCAAGAATAAATGAGACATAAGAGCACTTGTCCTTATGGTTCCAATATTCTCTCCACCAAACACAAAAATATGACCCTCCTAGATGCACATGATGTTTATCTTTGTAGACACTGAAAAATGTCCTGAATCATATCATGCACTCGAATCAGGTATACTAACATCATTTCCTTTTGAAACCCATCCTCTTTTTGCTTGATTAATTGAATTAGCCTCACTAATTAATTAATGGAATCATTTGCATCTATTAGTTCCTAATTTGTTAAAATAGGGTAATTCCCCCCTTTCACACTAACATTTCATCTCATTAAATTAGATAAATCAAAATATTTATTTTAATTCCCTAAGTCTTCTCATTTAATTAAATAACCCTAAGTTATTTAATTAAATGTAATTTCATGTTTCCCCATTCATTAAATCATTTAATTTAATGAATATCACTTTAATTCTTCTAAATTCCCTAATTGCATGATTAAAACCTTATTTAAATTAGCAATTATCTAATTAACCTCTTTTCCTCCCACTTGCAAGGGAATATTCCTCTTGTGCACAATTGAATTTAGTTTTAATTAACTAAATATCCTTTTGTCTCACCCATGAATATTCCAAAGAATATTCTTTCTCCTCCAATCATTTAAGAAAGGGAATATTCTCACAAAACTTCATGTGCAAGATAGCTTGAAAACTTTTGTGTAAGTTAACTTTTGACCTCTTATACAAGTCAAAAGTGTGCTTGTTTGGGAGGAATGAGAACCCTTGATTAAATCTCATCTTGCATTCTCACCCGTTGATGAGAATCCATGATCCATGCCTCCAATTTCCTACATCCTAGACCGTTGATTAGCTTTTTCAATCTCAACCCTTCATTTCTCATTTGCTTTCCTATAAATAGTTCACTATTTGGAGACAAATGGATCCATCATCCATCTTTTAACATCAAACTTATGCTATTAAAACCACTCTTACTTGCACTCACATTTAGCATAATTTTAGCTTATTTTAATTGCACCATATTAGCTTAGCTTCCATTAATGGCTTCCATCATAACATAGATGCATACATTTATCTTATTTTTTAATTAGGATTTTAATCTTTTGAATCTTGCATACATTTAGAGTAGATTTGCATACACCCATATCGATCATCTTAGCATATATCATGTCAATTTAGCATTTAAATTATGTTTTATCACATATCTCTCATTGGTTTCATCGAAGGGTTGCCATTCCACATCAATGCAACACCACTCCCCCAATAGGATAAGTTTCAATGTCTTAGATTAAAGGTTTGTCAAGCTTTCATGATTTAGAATGTTAGTTTTAATGACTTCTTTGTGTTTTCTTACAGTGAATGATCTTACTGGGATTGATGCTTAGTGAGTTAAGTATGCGTCAAATTCGTATGGATCAGGTGTAGTTAACCTATACTATGACATTGGTCACAATCTCTCTCATGGTTACAACCATTTACCAATTTTAGTAAGTGTAGATCCTAGCCCTTAAGATTCCAATAACCTCTATCTTGACCCTCCATTCTCTCCTTGATCTTAGGGAAATCCTCTCAATCATCATCCACCGTTAATCTCACTATCAAATCTCAACCATCCATTGCATCTCTCAAAAAGTTATAAATTCATGCACTCTTTCATCCATTTGATTATCCATCAACTTTAAGCTAAGTACATGCTGTCAAGTCAAGTAGACTTTAAGAAAAGGATCATCTACATACCAAATAGTCATTAGAGAAAATCATTCAATGTCAAGTCAAGTAGACTTTAAGAAAAGGATCATCTACATACCAAATAGTCATTAGAGAAAATCATTCAATAAGGAATCATTGGTTACATTTGAATTGATTTTTGATGTTAGAGTTTTGTTTTGAACTCTCTAGTTGAGCTCTATATACAGGTTTGTAGTAGTTTGAAATAGGATTATCTTGCTTTTCATTTGGTTCCATTTGAACTTTAGACTATTGCAATACACTTACCACCCAATTTCAATTTTTAAACACCCACTTGCATCCTATGGGGTTCCTTCCTTTTCAACTAGATCCCAAGTCTTATATTCCATTTCCCCTTTCATTGTCTCCTTCCAAGACTTTATCTCTTTTTGAAAGGGAGCTTCCTTCATAGATTTGAGTTTATCATTAGTATAAGATAAAGAAAATGCACAATGAAAATCTAGCAGGTTATACCATTTAACTAGTTTATGTTACCTTATGAACCTCCTTAAGGGTGTAGTAAGAGGTTCATCTTATTCTTATTTTGAACTATCCTCTAAATCTCCATCTACCTCTGTTACCTATTTTCCAATATTTTCTTCTTCAAGTGCATTTTATTTCTCGTCATTTTTTAATATCAAATTTCACCTTTTTATTTTCTTCCTTTAGCTATTCCACATCAAATAAACCTCCAAGTTCCTTGAAAACTATAGTCTTAGAATAACCATTTTCAATGTTAGAGGATTCCAAAGTTTATAACCTTTAATATTTTCACAACAACCAACTAAAATAAACTTTTCATCCCTAAAACTTGACTTAGATATCATTTTTCTTTAGGCATATAATCATAAGACTCATAGCCAAATACTCTACCATGTGAAATATATAAATTTTTAACTATCCATATTTTATATGGTTTCTTATCAACTATACTAAATGCGAGAGAACTATTTATCAAGTAACAAGTAGTACTTACTACCTCAATTAAAAATGATTATTCAATCCTAGCACTATTTAACATACTCTTGGATCTATATATCAATGTTCTAATAATCCTTTCTACAACTCCATTTTGTTGGGACATATATGAAGTCTAGTTTTATGTCTCATAATACCTACATGTTACTAGAATCTATCAAATTCCTTAGCATAATATTCATCTCCATTATTTGACTCAAATACTTTTATTTTCCTATCTAATTTTTTTTTCATAAGAACCTTAATTTTTTTAAACTTGTAGAAACTTTCATATTTGTGGTTCAAAAAATAAATCTAAATATATGTAGAGTAGTCTTCAATAAATGAAACATAATATCAATATTTACCAATGTAGGGCATCTATAGGACCAAATATTCATAATATCACTATGAATAGCTTCTAAAATATATTTTACTTTAGTGCTACTAGAATGAAGCTTCACTCTATTTTGTTTACCAAACATATAGCACTCATAGAAATTTGAATAGAAAATTGACCATATTTGTAGTCATCAATATTTTTAAATATTTTCATCAATGTAGACCAACCTATATGGTGCCACAACATATGTATTCAAAGAAAATTTTCAATTACGTTGGTAGAGTTACAAAAATAGATGATTCTAACTTAAAGAAGATTCCATAATGTATACTCATATAGCCAATACCAAGTTCCCTATAACCAACCTACACCTCTTATTAGAAAAGTGACATGTACAATGACATCATTCATCTCAAAAATATAAATTAAATTATTATCAAACCACAAAATGTGCAAAAACATTTATCATAATATTTTTGTGCAGGTTACAATTACAATGGAGATATCCAAAGACAAATTCCTAAAGTTGTTGAAGAATGGCAAGATGGATGTGAATAAAGAAGAAATTAAGTATGCAAGGCACTGGTCGTTCAACAAAGAAGACTTGACATACCCTTTCTAAGAGGCTACCTAGAATTTCAAAAGAAATATAACAAGAAATATTCATTGAAAACATTGTAGAGAGATATTGGACTCCAGGGAAGACCAAGATTCTATGTAAAGCAATGAGAAGACCTCACAATGGAGGTAGTGAGAAAAATTGAAGACATGTTTGAGATTGATTTTCCAATTGGCTGGAATGAAATTGACAAATACAATGGAATTATTAATTTTTAGACATGATTTTGCTAAGTATATTGTTGTGAATTTTGTGATACATATATTCATATACACTACTTGCATGGTCTAGTCTAGAGCTCTATAGTATGAAGGATTTGCATGACAAATATATAAATATGATACCTTCTGTGAGGTCCACTGATGATCCTGCATGGTATATTAGATAGTGATATGGGACCTATGATGTAACTTTTTTGTTATTGGTAAATTATATGCACTATAAAAAAACATCATAAGGAGTTTTCACTCTTTCATCACTAAAAAATAATTTTACTTTTTCTCAACCAACAATACTATGAAAATTATTGTCATTAAGAAACATCTCATCAGTATTATACTTCTTGTACTCTATGTACCACACCTTATAAAGATTCATGTGACATTAGAAACCTAAATTGTGAGGAAAGCACCATGCCATATGATATAAGATTTACTAAAAAAGGCCTAATACAAGTGAAAATAAACTATGCCCATGAAAAAATAGGACACAAATTTATTTCCCACATTAACCTTATGTCCTGCTCGAGAAATGTAGATATCAAATTTATAAATAAATTAGTAATATAAAAATATGTAAATCAAAAAATAGAATTCAAGAATGAGATAAGAATATAAAACACATTGATACACATGGGGAAAACACTTTTAGGTAAAAAACTCCACCCTCCAAAGTACCAAACCAATATATTATTTAACAAAAAATGGCTACAATAAACTTGCAAGCTCTCAACCTTAATATGGAGAATAATATCTTTTTCCTCTAGAGGAAATCTAATAGCATAACCTTTCAATGAAACCTCCCCAATTCCTCCATTTTTGGAGAAAACCAAGATCAAAGAGCTTGAATTGATAACCTTCCCCATGTTACACCCCAATGTGCTACTACTTATTTACTTTTACCTAGTTGGGTGAAAATACTTAAAATGAGTGTATTTATATTTTACATGTGTTTTGGAAATATGAAGAATAAATGTTGATTCAATTTGATGTTATGAAATGATTCTGATTGTGAAATATTTGACGCAAATGAATGTATTATTTTCACCTAGCTACTATTGCAATGTAATAAGTTGGATGTAGGAATTGAATCAAGCCTCATGAAGAGAGGGGAAGTATCACTTAGGGAGATGAACTTGGTTTGGTAACCTTTGATAAAGACCTAAATTGAGCTTTCACACACACACTTCTAGTTTGGTCAAGTCACCTAGATAATATTTGGGAAATAGTAAGTTACCTTTAGTCTTGCTTGTGGTTTATTTGTAAATGTTCTTGTTTAAGGGTTTACAATGTTGAGTCTCTTTGTGATGAGTGAGTTCTTCTTTATGTGTTTCTATTTAATTGATAGGATATACGTACATAAAATGAATATATATGTATATATGTATGTGTCAACGATAAACTCATACACATGACATGCATGAGTATACGTAGATAGACGTATCTACACATGCTCATGAAAAAATTACCCATATGTATAGGAATATCACTAGGTACCACTAGGTACATAGAATTACATTCACAAAAAATTGCAATAGGTCAAATTTACAATGGTATCAACATCAATTTCATCCATTGTGTGCATATGTTTTCCTTTCTTTCATAAAAAGAATTAGCTAAGATAACATAAGTATTAAGATATTTTTTGTAAGAGTCCTAAACACAACAAATTTGTACTTATATTTGGAAATGAAAAGATCAATTGGCTTAGGATCATACTTCAAATGATTATTGTGCAAAATCAAGAGGCAAGGAAGTTCATCATCTTTGAATGCTCTTTCCACAATCAAGTTTTTCTTCCTAAATCCTTGCAGTCAAAATAATTAGAAGGTTTAATATTCTCATTCATAGGTACTAAAGGAATGTTGTCATTTCGAGCATCAATGAATAAATTTTTTTGATCTAATAAATTCTTGTTTGGGTCATTGAAATTCAAAGCATAATCATATGGATCTATATCATCCATTTGAAAGTTATCATTAATCCTTTTGATAGGTAAAATAATAAAACTTTCATCTCATTTACCATAAAAAAAAGAAAAAGAATAACACAAAATAGAAGGTTTAGAAATATCATGTGTGCTATAATATTATCAGACAAAGGATTTGTTTCGTCACTATGCGTGACATAATCCATAATATGTGTTTCTCCATTCAACTCAACATTGTGATTGGGTACACACACATCACACATTGAATCATTATTCAACAATGTATTAGATGAGTTTAAATTAATAAAATATTCTTCAATATTTTCTTGTTCTTCTATTTAACATGTGTGCTAACCTACACAATGTATTAAAAATTAAAATGAGGCCCATATCATTTTCAACACTCGTTTCAACATGTGATTTATCAAGATCCTGCCCTAGAAGAATGTCAATTTTAATAGTTACATCAAACTTCTTAGAATTTTCTTTATAATCAACATTGGATTATCATAGATCTTGAAGTCCATTAAAGAAAAATCACTTAAAGCATATGTTCACCAAGATGGGACCAAAAATTGGCCACAAACCAATTTGAAGAAAAATATGACATAACACAAGCGTGTTAAAATATGCTAGTATTATAATGCACTAATATTATGGCTCAAGATGGCGTAGAAATCTTGAGCTATAAGACAAGTGTGTTATAGTGTGTTCATGTATCTCAAGTGCAAACAACTATCCTCAGGTTAGATGAGAATATAAGGTGCACAAGATTGACTAAAGAACACTTGCACATGATAACACACATTATAATGGGCTCTTGGAAAATTCACCGCCAACAATTCACCATTGGAAAATTCATTGCCAACAATTTACCACTACAAAATTCACCACCATGGATAATCCATTACATATAAATTAGAAAATTTGATTTATGATAATAAAAATGAAAATGTTTTTTCAATATATTTTATTTTATTCTAGTAAACCAATTATACAACAATATCAATCATCTCTATTATTGTACTATTGAAAATTATTCTTTTGCCAAAAAAATCTCAAGTTCTTGGAAATATATATTAAAAAATGTTAATGCGATGAATTATCCATGGCAGTGAGACCTGGTGGTGAATATTCCATGAGGTGAATTTTTCATGCGGTGAATTTTCCAATGGTGGATTTTCCTAAAGCAATTATAATGTGCACGTATTTCATTTAAACTTGAATTGAAATCCCACACTTAGTCTTGCAGTGGCTTAGAGATCCCAACCAAAGGGCTGGGCCTATGTGAAAGGTGCCTAAAGACATGTTTTTCATAACACATGCAAAAACAAGTAAATGTTGAGCATGCTATCCATGTTAGGTTTACACATTTTAAAAAAATATCACAATCATGTCAAACTATCTCTTTCCTTACTGACCATTTAATTTTTTGTACATTTCAAATATATCAAGGTTTTGATCTTCAATTTCTTTTGCTAATGTCTTCAGTTTTTGCCAAAATACTATGTATAGTATTTTTGGTGTTATTTTTTATCCATTTATCCAAATTTTAAGTAAATTATATTTTTACATTCTAAATTTTGTTCTACACAAATTTAAAAAAAATAACTTTCTATTAGTTTTCAAATAAGTTAGGGGGGAGTATGCTTAACTTTTCATTTTTCATTTTTCATTTTTCATGATGTGGCCACTTTAAAAATTATTAAAATATCATATATGCATTAAGGAATTTGGCATAAGCTATGTGATGTTAGCTAATTCTCTATCAAAGTTTGTAAAATACTTTTAAAAATTCAAAATTTTAAAGAGGGAGCACACTAGACCCTATGTTATATTTTTCTAACAAAAATAGGAACACTTACAAGTGTGCTCTCCTAGTTTGAACATCTTAATCTCCACCATTAAAAAAAGGTCATAATTTAGAAACAAATCTTGCTTTTGTAACATTTTTAAATTTTGAGCATGACTATCTTCAATTTCTCATCTAAGACCAAATTTTACTGATTTTAGCTAAAAAAAATGATCAATTTGATCCCCTTTTGATCCCCTATTTCCATTCACATAACCTAAATCAGAATTTTTAGAATTAGGACCATTGTCTTCATCCTCAAACATAGGAGTCCAGGTTATTATAGATCTTAAAGCCAGACAAGGAAGAACCATTCACCTCCATTTGATCTCCCAACTAAAATGATCTATACATTTCCTATTTGAGTTTATGATTAAGATCATCCACTTGCATAATTACAAAATTAGAAGATATAGCAAATCAACCTCCTAGATTTTTGAACTTGGACAATGAAAATTTTCAACATTGATACTCATGTTTAAGAGAAGCATACTAGTAACAACCAATTCAGAAGACCTTCGACAATCTAGCCTCATAGGCACTGGTAAATCAGAAATTTCATCATTTTCACTCTCGTCACAACATGACTCCATTTAGAAAAATGCTAATGCGTAAATATTCAATCAATATAACATTCTTCCCAGTTTTAAGAAAATCTATTGATTTCAATTTTTTATGATTGCAAGCTTTTCCATCATTAGGTTAAAGATTTACGACATGACCATTATCAATTTTGGGTCTTGAGAAACTGTTATGACTTCATTTTCAAGTCTAACATACAAGGGATTAGCATTATAATTTGTTGATTTTTCTTATTCCAGCATTGTTGAGTTATCTTTTCTCCCATAGGAATTTTGGTACTCATGTTGTTCTTCAATTTCATAAAATAAAGTGTGTCCATAAGCTTCTTCTCCAAGTGGACCATCATTCTTGACCTTCAAGGTTTAAGTTTGAAGGTTTATCAATCATATCAGCCATATAATTCCATCATCTCCTTGAAATCCATGTCCACCTTTGTGATAAAATAAAAAAATATAACCTCTCCATGCTCAATTTTATTATGAAGTAGCACTTGTCATGTAAACTAATTTATTTGAAAGTACCTGGAAATTCAATATTCAACATATTGTGATTTAGCTTGTTTATAATTCTGGGTACATGTTCAATTCAAAACTGGGCATAGTTGATTGACTTATTTCACCCTCATAGGACACTTCAACATCATTAGTTGTAATATTTTCATTTATTACATTATAAGGAAAATTCCCATGATTTTCCTCTTTTTTATGATTATGGCCAAGATCTTCTTGTTGCCCGCCTTCATCTTTAACCCCAAGGCAGAGTGCATCAACATTATGGCATATTGCAAAATTTAAGTTTGTGTACTACTGAGTTATCTTCCTTATCAATGGATTCTTGGTACCTGTAATACCCTTCTATTTCATGAAAGGGAGTATGTTCATGAGCTTTTTCTTTGAGCACGGAGTATCATTGTTCAAATGTTCATAATATTTTTCCTTTAGATGGGTATCATTGTTTTCTTGGAAATTTGTCAGGTTTAGAAGGGGAAAAATAAAAAATAAATATGATTATATATTAATTGTAGGTTCAGGTAATTTCATCATCAATAATTCACCATCAACAATTCACCGTCATCAATTCGTTGTCATGACATATTCATCTTGTATGCAATTCACCACCATCAATTCATCGCTGTTGTATGTTCACCGTGTATACTTTTTTTATGCCTTCAACAAAATCTCCGTACTTTTTATTTTTTGGGTTGCTCTTGGCCACTTAAGTATTGAAAAATGTATACGTAGTGAATATATCATGACAATGAATTGGTGGAGGTGAATTGTATACGCGATGAATATGTCACAATGATGAATTGTTGATGGTGAATTGCTGGTAGTGAATTGGCGACGATGAATTTTCCTAAAGCCATTAATTGTAGATCAACTCAAAAAACCCTTCAAACCCAACAATATAATCAAAGCTGGCCAGGCTCTGATACCAACTAAAAGGAAACACAGGTGGCCGAAATAGTTTCCTACACTGAATCTATCAGTAGAGAGTTGCAAAAAATTCTATACCAATTAACATTTACAGATTCATATGCAACATCTAAAAACACATAAACAAATATTCAAAATAGAATAAACTCATAACACAACATATACGTGGGAAAACCCTTTCGGGAAAAAACCCACACTCCAAACACTTAGCTCAATTGTATTAATCAACAACAAAAATAGTTACAATACAATCTCAGAGCTATGCTCTTCAGGAGTTTTCACACTATTACAAGATTCTGGAATAATTTCGGTAGCATAACGTCTCTGAAAATCTTCAACCTATCTCATAAAATGTGCTAAGGCACCAACATATAAATAGAGCTCAACATGAAAGGAAGGCTCCCATGGTTTCCAAAACCAACTTCAAAGCCCAAGAGGTAAGTTGTGTTAAAAAAACAATCCATGAAACGTAGCACATAGTAACTTCCAAAAACAACACCTATCTCATCTATAACGGTCATCTTGAAAAATACAATGTTAAGTTCAACATAGAAACTACAATAACCAAGAATAGGTGCTTTCTTTACCTCACACCACTTAACAAACATGAACTCCACCACAACTGTTAGTTGCTAAAATACAACTCCAATCCATAATAGAATTTTCAAACAAAGACTCTTTACTCAACAAAGGAAATTTCCAAATCAATTTCCACTCCAAAATGGAAATATATGTCAACATCTCCCCAAAAAATAGTATCTTCCAAGTGAGATCCAACTTCATAAAAAATAGGGATTATGCCATCTCATCACCTGCCATGTAGGATGCCACCTCACAAAGAGATCCCACAAAGATGAATGACACCTTAGGAAGTTAATAATTTAGGATAAAAATAATTATGCAACAATTAATTAAAAAATAATTCACCATGTTGAAACTCTAAGGTTGAGACACCTTAATCCCAACAATAAGAATGTTTAAATTTTAATTTTTTGACAGTAAAAAATTTAACTACAAGATAGCTATCTAAACTGAAAATAATTTACAATATTTACAAATATATTAATAAGAAGTTAACACAAATCTACTTATTTATCATTCACATTATCCACCTTTTTCTTAAAAAGACATATCAAGTTTTATTATGAAGTTTGCATCTATATGATAAACTCATATCTTGCAGGGTGCTTGTAAATCCCAAAATCTATACATAATGTCTCAACTTGCCTATTATCTTCGGATTATCCAATTCAAAACTTGGCATTGGTAGGTTACATGACTCAGATATAACCTTAGAATCTTGACAACCTGCTCGCATATTAGCGTTTGATATAAACTATTTATTTACTTCTACATTAGGCACAATATCATGACGCTTCCCATATGCTTTCATCTCATTTGGAGGCAATGCAGGTATGTTAGTGAATTGTTGTCTCATTAAGGCATAAGTGTATGTCTTTATTAGTGCATCTCGTTCTCCTTGAAAGTTCTCGAAACAAATCAAATCCACCATCATTTTTAGTCATTTTTAGAAGGGTTTCAATTGCATTAGATGTATTAACAATCTATTTAAATTGAATTGTACCTAATCTTCTCTTTTTCTTTGGCTAGACACAGTTGGAATAGCAACATAAGCATTAAAAAATGCATCTAATTTAATGTTTTTGATATGTTGGTTGATTTAATTGAGTTATAGTGTTTGTTTGATCTAGTTGGAATGGGTGATTGGCTTAATTTTTCTGGGAGTAATAGTTCATTTGGTATTGTGGCATTCCATTCATGTTTATTTTTTGTTGATTTGGCATTGAATTTTATTGTAAATTGTAACACATCAAATTTTGCATTAAATTTGGCAGTGATCATAATCCAATTGGACCAAATCTAGGACTCTTTAAGAGCGATCACTCCTAAAATGCCTCTAATAAGTTCAATAAATGGTAGATCTAATCTCCATAAATAATGTCTCAAAATATCATTATAGTTTGGTATTTACAAAATATTCACCCTTCCTAGTGCTTGATATAATCTTTGGTTCAATTAGGAAATAGAATTGAATTAGGTTGTCTCCTTGTTGCTACAAATGGTGCAAAAGCTTCTAATGTATCTATGGTTTTCCCAAATTGTCTTAAGAAAGCATTCTCTCATTCAACTCACAAATGTATGGAGTTTGATGGAATATTTACATACAAATAATATGTTGCATCCATGAATGTATTAGAAAATAAATGACAAGCAACATACTTACATTTAATCTATTTTCTTATCATTAAATATTCACACATCTTGAGATGTTCAAATGCATTAAGTCCAATGTTGGGGGAGAAGATAACTTTTCAATTGTATACATTCATAGGAATTTTATGAAGACCTCCAAATATACACATAGGGCTTACCATTTGACTAAAGTCACACTTAATGCTATCTTATGCAATGTGTAAGTTGATAGAAAAACTTCATCTTATGTAAACTTCTTAGCATAACTAATAAACTATCGTTTGTGTATTTTTTAGTTTTTGTGATTTTTTTATTTAGTTTTTGATAAAGGTAAAAATGGAGTTTTGAAGGGACCCGAAACCCTTTACAAAAAAGAACAAGGCTACATAAAAGATAGCCTGCAGCTAGCCAAAAAATAGCTCCTAAACAAGACCATTCAATATTTACATTTAACACTATTCTTGTGGGAGCAGAGAGTCATGTCAAAAGAAGGCCTAGAGATTTTTGCTTTCTTTCCTTTTACAATAATCCATCCTTCTTCCACTTGCACTACCTTATCAAGCTAGGCCAACTCTCTATTATCTTGAAGATGAATGCCTGCCACCATAGTCTTAGAGATTTCATCATTATTACTTTGTGTAGGAAAAGACTTATCTGAAGAGCCACTAGACATGGAAGTTGTGGCGCTAACATCAGGACTGTCTGCCTGAGACCTAGTCACTTGCTCAATAGGGGAAGCCATAGTAGCCCTATCATTTGGGACATCCAGAGAGGATGTCCTGATATCCTGCGATTTAGAAGCAACCACCTCATAAAAAATCCTATGTTGATCAGTTTTCTTCTCAACCGTATAATGCTGTTGTGAAGCACCATTCCACCAGTGATTTTTTTTATTTAGTTATTTTATATTTTTTTTAACTTTTACAATGGATTTTAGAAAGGTTTAAGGCATTTTAAAACATTTAGGAACAATATTTTATTTTTGTTAACTATTCTAATATTCCTCTTTCATTCTCTCCTTCTAGTACCAATATATTGGAATGACAAAGTTTCCCCTACTTAAAATGTGGATAGACTCAAGAATCTTTGTTTAATTATAATTTGAGAGATTTACCAAAATATCTCATTAGAAGAGTGCTTTGGTTGGTTCATTCAAGCGGTTTTAGTGGAATACCAAGAGTCCTTTGCTAGAACTAGAGATTTAACATAGTGAAATAAATCATGAATAACCAATATAAACCTCTAATTTAATCCAAATCATGTATATGAAGTTAATAAAAATTGGATTTACAGTTTTCAAACTACAACCAATAATCCAGGCATTAATTTAAATGGTAAAAACAATATGAATGGGTCATAAAACAAACTTATCCTTTTCAAATCATAATTATATTGCATGGAACTTAAAAATTCATTCACATTATTTTATTACAATTTCAAAAGTATAATAACTTTGATTTATATGCATCCCTCACATGTTTGATAGTTGGTTTTAAGGGAATTCATGGTGTTTGTCAAATTTATATTAAATTTGAAATCTTCTTGTATCAATTGTCTTTTGGAGCACAGGTCATTTGCTTTTCCCAAGAGCATATTTGTGATGCATCTTGACCTCATGTATCTCCTCTGCAAATTCTGTCCTTTTGAACAAAAATTCTCTTGGAATGAACATGTAATTTGATTTGGCCATTTATGGTGTATGCTTTGTTGGCCTTTTGAGGATTGGCAGCGGTCTAGATTTTTGGGCTTAATTTGGCAATGTTTCCAGTGAAGGATCTTGGTCTTCTCTATGTTGAATTTACTTTGTTTATCGGCTCTTGATAGGAGCTATTTCAAGAAATAGCGGATTTGGTTTCTCTTTGGAAGACTTTGCCAGTCTCTCTCATTCTCGAGATACAACACCTAGCTTTCTTGCTTCCTTTGATGGTACAAAATTTATTTTGATCATTAATTGCCATGTATTCAAGTATTTTAAAAGCCTTTTCTCTATTTTTTTGGCAATGTCTCTTCTTCATCCGCCAAACTCTGGAAACTTCTTGCAATCTTGTTTTGAGAATGGTCAATTTGCTAAGAGGATTTGTCCCTCCTCGAATCCATGAAATTAGGATGGATTTTTCATTTTTTGAAGAGAAGCTAAGGAGGGCATTTTCATTTGAATGTAAACAAGTTTATGATGCAATTCAAATTGTATTGGGCTTTGATTGGCTCGACATGTATACTTTAGTGTTGCCATATGAACTGGCTTCCTGTTTTGTCTCTAATTTGATGGATATTTTGAGTGACATGGAAATGGTCAAGTTTTTGATAGGTAATTATCTTGTTCCACATGTTTTCCTGCTTTCTACATTACAACCAACACTCGAAAGGTATGAAATTTTACAGGGCTCTTGTTTGGTTGACAATATTATTAGTAGAAAACATCTCCTTACTGATTACCGTCTCTCTAAGCTTCTCTCTTCTATGGCTTATGCTCTCCTTAATGAAAACAATAGTGAAGTCAACATTTGTCTTAAGATGTTTTCTCAACAGTATGGTAACTTTGTTAGTGATCCTATCTATATGATGTACAAGGAAATTCACCTTCTTATTCAACATGCAATCATCGAGCCTCACGAAGAACCACATTTTCCTCTGCCATCTAATATTGCTTCTTCGGAGGGAAGCACATCTCGAGGATTTTTCAAGTTCCATTTTTGAAAATTTTCTCTTGCTAATTTGTCATATCTTGTTGGGAGAAAGTTTGTTTCCTTAGCATTGTTTGTAGGATTTTCTATTCTTTGGGTTGGAGGTCTTATTTCTTCAGGACCCTTCATCTTCCATTTCGAATTCGAATCAGAAACTACTTCTCTCTTCATAAAATCTCCTAGTCTTTAAGTCAACTTCTTCGTCTCAACTTGTTCTTTTCATTATATCTTTGTTTCCCTCTCCAGGGTTTTGTAATGGCCTCCTAGTCCTACATCTTTGGGACTTTATCATTATAGTCTAAGTGGCGTAAGTGGCTCATTTTTGTAATATCCTGAGTTGCAATTTTTCTCTTTGACAACTCTCTTCGATATGTAATACTTTTCTATTTTAATATAATACTTTTTGTGGCTCTGCCACCTTTATCTAAAAAAAAAAAAAGAACTTTGATTTTAAAATAGTAGTGAATATGTTAAATATAAAATTTGTGTCATATGGAATTCAAAAATAAAATGTTTTTTTCCCTCATATGTAAAGAAAATTCGTTGTACAAGTACAAATATTAATCCTAACCTAACATTGGTATAAAAAACTACAAAAAGAAAATAGGAGAATACAAACGTTGGAGAATCTAAACTTGTTTTTAAACACTCCATACATTATTAGGTGAAAAGACAAATCCAAATAAAACCATTCCTTGCTTGGCCTATTTCCCACAACCAAAATGTAGGAAGGTGCAATCTTCAAAGGAAAAAAAACCTACAAATTTGTTGCAACAACCATCAGTCTTGCTACATATATTGAGGAAGTATTCTCAAGTTGATATTAATGATAGATGATGAGTTTCAAACCATACAAATATGTTGAAGTTGACAACATAAAGCATCTTACCATGAACAAGATGTTAGTGATATGAAATACATTTTAGATCCATAAACATTCATGAATTAAATGAATGAGAAGATATGAAAACTAGTTTAGAGATTTAAAACTATCATAAAAAAGGAAAACCCAAAGAAATAGAGCAATGAATTTGCTATATTTTATTCAAAATATGTTTCCAAGAGTTTCCAACCCTTATAATGAGTTACAATTGCTTGTATATAGGCTTGATGAATGGGGAATGAAAAAATTAATTCCCTCCAAAAACTACAAAGAGACAAAATAGACAAAAGACCAAAATACATTTCTTTTTTTCTCTTTTGTCTTTTATTCCTTCATTAAATCTACTCAAAATTTGACTTGAAAATGAGTGTCACAATTTACTTATTCACACTTCTAATTGCCTTGGTTTTTACCTCAACTAATTTTCTCATAGCTAAATGTCTCAATTATGACAATGTATACATTATTATCTACACATTAGTTTTAGTAGCGTAAACTTCAACTATTCTACATTTTTATCTACTAATTCCTCAACAAAACTAGCACACTCACTTATGTTTCTATATGAATGAGATAAAGAGATTCCTCACATATTCACACAATTCCCTACTTCATATTTCCTTTGCACGTTCATCAAAAATGCCCTCTTATACTATAAATCAAGCTCTTTCATAGATACTTCAAACACAATTATTTTTACTTTTACATAAAAAAAATTCCCTACCATCAAGTGTAGGTGGTGTTAAGGTAGGTAAGGTTGGGTAGGTAAGATGAGTATTGGTTGCTTCCTTCATCCTTCCTTCCATCCTTGGTTTCCACATTCAAGAATTGTAATCTGACCTTTCAAAATATCTCATCCCCATATCTTACACGTCCCAAAATTCGTACTACATATTCATGATCTGACATTCCAATTAAAAGACTATGGAGAAGAGGGGCCCCTACAATTCTATGGGCGGTGGATTGCTAATTTGTTGTACAGACTATTCGTACTGAGGAGGGATCCCTTTCTCTCCGTTCAGTCACTTGAGATGAATCCTGCTACCCATGTTATAGATGCAACTTATTATCCATTGTTCCTGTTCTTGCAAATTTTGCAAAGTGGGCATGTTATTGCCACATCTCTATGCCCGGAAATAGATATAACCCTCCCTGGTAAATAATTGGCAATATTTTAATGTCCATCCCAAACAATATACTACATCCCTACCTGACAATAGATATAACTCGAAATTGCAATGATTATAAAATAAAGATGCAGTATTGCAATGAGTAGAAAATAAATATCTAGGATTGTTTCCTCCCACCCATCCCTACGGGACACAAGACGTTGAATCCGCCAAGAAGTGTGCATTATGGATGAAATGGAGATTCTTCCTTTTAGCGCCCCATTGATGAAGAAGGAGATTGATTGACTCATTAATTATGGGTGGAGCAACTATAATTTCCCACACACCCACCCCTACTATTCTAAGGGCATGAGGCCCTTTCTTTCATCCATTCCAGATGCACGGGTGAGGCTTAGGCACGTTGAATAGAGTATGGTAGGGTGACCCGTTCGTTATAGCTGGAACAACAGTGATGGAGGATAGGACACAAGCAGGTTCGGCTCCGAGATTTCTCGGTTATTCCATCTTCTTGGTACCCACCACTTATCAATGTAGAGATTCCAGACCGCCGGATTGAAGGGCACTACCTCTTTTTGTATAGGAGCCTTGGCTACAGTAGCATTGGTTGAAAGAACATTCACTTATTCATTAGTGGCCTTATCCCATCCCAGTCATTTCGCCCATCTATCTCCTCCCACCCCAAACGACGAATTCCATCCAATGCAAGCCCATCTCACCCGCCCTCACCCCCTCTCTACTGATGCCCACCGTCACGACCGATGAGTACTTTCTGCTACTGGTTGGATGAATAAAACAAATACTCTTCTGCGGTTGCCCTACTATTCTAATGGGCCTTGAAGCAAGTGATTAAAGAAACAAAAGGGCTGCGAGCTCGGCCCGTAGGGTAGAATGCTAGAGAGAGGAATGCGAATCAAGAATGCTGCACTCCCTCGATTACTGTAGATGGAGGAATGCTCGAAATACAAGAATGCTATTACAAGACTCCTTGCCCTATCTAGAGAAGGGGGTTCAACAACAGGAACCTGCCAATGATTGATAGGGGTTCCTCTGTAGGGTGCCTGGAGCTTCGCTCTCAAGCCCTCTCTCCAACGATGCTATGCTCCTGAAGAAGCCCATACACCTAAGGAACTAGCAAATGAGGTGCAACCAATTGGAATGAATTTCTTATCCCTGAGAACAGTAGGTTGAGTGCAATCAATGCTATCTTCTAGGTTGATTTCTCGCCTTTGACCAACAATAGTTCCCCACCAAACTATAGGGGTGGGTGGGAGGCTAGCCGATTGGGAAGCAGGGTGGGCCCTCGGGGGGGTGGGAGGATATAGAGTATGCCAGGCCCTACAATAATCTACCGACTACCATAGAATAGTAGGGGCCCTATGCACCACTCGACAAGGGGAATCTTAGTTCGAACCCTCTATCTCTATGGACGTAATATCGATGCATCCATATCACGTATAGAAGAAATCCCAATCAAGCCCCACCTTTATCGAGTAGGGCTATATATAGTAGAGAGTATGGCCCCTACTATTGGTTGCGAGCGTATAAATGATTTCATAGAAACATCTGTAACTAGCCCTACTATTCTATGGGGTCAGATTATTCCAAATTATATGCAAGTATGGTCGGTCCTAACCCCACTGACCTATTTGCGTTAGGGCATGGTCGGCCCTACTATTCTATGGAGCGGGCGGGTGGGAGGCCCCTACAATTCTATATGGGTTTCAGGGGGGTGGGAGGCCAAGGGGTGGGTGGGGGGACAAAAGGGGTTGCCACCCACCCATGGGCGAGTATGGTCAGTGGGTAAGACACATATGGTCGGTGAGCGAAGCTATGGTTGGGTCCGCTACATCTCTATATCCTCCCACCCCTCGGTTAGAAGCTAGGGTTCACGATGGGCGAAGCCCGAGACGGTGCACCGGCGGATAGTGGGGTCCGCCTTGGATGGTGGGGTCTTGCAATCGAGTGCCAGTTATATATCCTAGATGACTTCGAACCCGAGGGCAACAACCTACCTACGTGAGTTATAGGGATATAGGGTGAGTAAACCTATCCGTTGAGTCAGCAACCGAGGCCGGGCTATAATGGGGCTTGGGGGTGGGTGGGAGCCCCCCTGCTTCAGTACATTAGTTGTTCTGGCTCCAGCATAGATATAGATAGGCCATCAGTCATATCACATATATAACACGATGTAGAATCATGATGATGTCGACCCCCTCTATATCTATATCTAGATCTATTCATAAGTGGTAGGGGAAGGAGTTAGGGTCTCCTCCTAGTGCTGCCCTAGAACCCATGTCTAATCTCCTCTCTCATCCCTAGTTAGCTTTGGACTCCTCCCCCAGCAAGCCCGGAAGGCCTGATCCCAGACACATCCAGACAGAGACGGGCAGTAGTTATTCATTCGTGTTCCTTACCCCTTAGGGGCCTACCCGGCCTTACTCGAATCACCATATCTTCTCAAGCTGCTATATCAGTATCTGTGATCAATGGATGGTAATAGTGATTAGTATCCGTCCCAAGATCGGGTGGTGGGCACACAAGAGCAGGGATTCAGATTCCCTGTCGACTCGTTACCACTGCCCTTGCAATCAGTTTACTCTGATTCATCCAGGCAGGGGCACATATGGGCCACCATACATACCCCACCCTAGCCTTCCTCCAGATCGGATGTGATTCCAATCCGGACTTGGTAGGGAGAGACTAAACAATAGCCCGGGACTGATGAGCCCCATCTACACCTGTGCTAAGAGTTTGTTTTCGGAGTTCTAACTAGATCTGCTTGATCCACACCCCCAGAACGTGGAAGGAGCTGTTACATATAGTGGTGCTCCCTTGGGAATAGGGGTGCCCTGTAGGGGCAAGAGCTTGTTGGTTCTCACATCCATGCCAGTTTCGGATCAAGTGACAATGATAGATTGCGGAAGAGGTAGGAGTTTCATTAGTAGCGGAGGCTCGGTACCAGGGTTCACTAGGGGGAGTAGAGCCTATTCCAGGTGGGGAACCGGTATTGCAGCAGCTGGGGCCTGCCATTGAGCAACATCGACGCAAGTGGTTCCGAATCATCCGATCTATCAGCACTGGAACCGACATCCCCGTCACCACTCTAGGAAACCTTCAACGGCCTACGCCGGGCACTATCCCCCAACGTCATAGGATTTTGATCAAATGCATTCGACCAATTGTTCATCCCCAGCAATGGAAACACTTGTTCCCAGTTGTTCGACCTCTCCCTCCCATCCGCCTCCCACTTGGATGAAGGTTGGGCAAACCCTCGGGGGGCGTCGGTTCCTCGGGCCCCCCCTTATATCGATTCCTTCTGTTGTTGTGGAATAGCCTTAACCACCCACCCAGCGGGGAGGGCCCCTAAAATTCTATGGGTTCGAGTTGGGTGGGCCCAATAATATGAAAGAAGGGGGCCTTCATGGTGGGTGGAAAGTGATGGGGGACAGGCAAGCCCCTACTCGGTGTTGGGTGGAAGTGGTGGAAGCACACCAAACCTACCTGGCACTCTTTATGGCTTAACCATCCCACCTATCATGCTTCTCAAATGGGGCCCTACAAAGATGCGAAAGATTTCCCACTTCCCACTCCTGCGCCTTAGAATAGTAGGGGCCCCCCACTACTATAATTGGGCATGTTACGTATAGATTTTTGAGTAATTATAGTAGTGGGGCCCCTACTATTCTAAGGTCAATCTTAGCCTCAAATTAGGCCCTTTCCCCCCTACAATTCTATGGGCTCCCACCCGCCCCCAAGAGAATTATAGCCTGGGGTTCATGGGGGGCGCTTACTTTCCGGGTGGGGGGGATATATAGGGTGCGGGCCCTTATTGCCAGTCCTCCTTCCCTCAGATTAGTAACATAATCGGGTTGAGCGGGTTTCATCCCTCTAGATCCGCTTCATTGGCTATCACCCTCAACAGGCCATCCCTATCTAGCCCTAAAATTCTATCGCGACCGATAAAGCCTTCGACCGAGCAACCCTGAGAAAGCCCAATCTGTATGTCTTTGCCAAGCTGAGTGATTAAATTTCGACTGAACCCTCATTTTCTCCATCAAGAGTGATTGATCAACAGTAGGTCGGATCAAGTTAGGCATTTCTAGGTCATTCCCCCCTGGTTCATCCACTAGAAGGGAGTCAGAGTCTGCCAATCAAGTGGGATTCCTCAACCCGCCTGAAGGTGTGCGGAATCAGAGCTATTTATTCATATGAGTGGACATCAAAAGCAGGTGGAGCTAGCTATCTATCAGGTGGAGTCCTTTTTCGCAACCGACAAGGGCCCGAGGATCCAAAATGAGGAAGTGTTAGTGGGTCCCTCCCGCCTAGATAAATGGATCGACGAACTAACTATACATGCTCCCTCACTCAAATCGTAGGCCACAGGGGGAGAAATAATAATAATGATTCGATACGATTTGAGATAGAAGATTCCAGATGTTCCCTATAGCCTTTTTTCCATTCATTGAGATGATTTCACTAGGGTGGAGCTAGGGTTTACTAGCCATTTCAGTGCTTGGAATTCCCAATTAGATAGGTACAAGTGGACATGAGAGGTGGAAGGGAGATGACAAGAACAATGATTGATAGAGATGTGGATGAGAACAATTTAGGTAGGCTTAGTTGTTAATACGTAGACAATAATCGATTGGGGTGGGTAGGTTGACGATGTTGGGGGTAGTTAAGTCCTCTATTCCTACCTACCTCTCCTGACCCGGTTGGTTTTATTCTCTTTGGAGCTCTCGTGCTCTTTAAGGTGAGTTTCGACCTCCTGGGCTATCTCAATCCAATCAATCGAACCGGTCGAGTGACAGAATAAAGAGCATTTCCAAGAAACCTGGTCCAAACAAGTTCCTTAGCATTTGGAGACATCCTGAATAGGGCCAGGTGCTGGCCACTGGGTCCACTACTCTATATATGTATCGAGCCACATGAAAGCTCTTTCCCTTTTTCACTACGAAGTACTAGCCGCCCCTGCATGGGAACTATAATCCCCACCACAAACCCCACCGTAAGGCCAATATGGTCGGCGCCAAAGGCACGCTTGCTAGGATAAGCCTACCATAGAAAAATTTTAGGGGCCTAGGCCCCGTCCCTTGGCAAATAGTAGGGCGGCTGGTAGTTGGGCCCTTTGTGCATGTAGGACCGACCCCCCGTATATTGTAAGGGGCTCGGTAGATTATATTCATGGGAGGATAGCTGGGATAGGCCTTGGGTGGGAGGCTATAGTTGGAGATAGAGCGGGTCTGATTCTCATATACATAATTATGGATAACTAATGGCATCTTGATACATGGTGGAAAGATATCCAAAGTTGACTATTTGCTTTGCCGGAAGTGTATTATGGATCGAGAAGTTGACTGTTCGCTTTGCCGGAGAGGGACTTTACCTGCTCGCATCTTCCCCGACACAATGCACTCTTTAGGTTCACATGATGGGGTCACCGCCAATCCTAGCAGTCTTCTTCATACCCCCCATAACCAGTTCTATTTGGAAGTCATCCCCGTAGGGGCCATCTCTTGAAACAATGGAAGAAATAAATTATGAAGGAAGGTTGAGTGCTTGCCACTTGATCCTACTATAATAGATGGTCTTCAAGGAGAGGGATTTAACAACCCTTGTGTTGATTGGGACCTAGCAAGCAAACATCCATAAGTAGGTAGGTAGGTTCGTCATGATCTTATTTATGTATGTATTAACATCAGTTTCTTCCATTCCTCTCCGGCTTGGGTGGGCATCGGGCCCCTCAGTTCACCATTCACTGATTCGAAACCATCCAATTTCCTCTCCACCCGGGAATTGCAATGATTATAAAATAAAGATGCAGTATTGCAATGAGTAGAAAATAAATATCTAGGATTGTTTCCTCCCACCCATCGCTACGGGACATGAGACGTTGAATCCGCCGAGAAGTGTGCATTATGGATGAAATGGAGATTCTTCCTTTCAGCGCCCCGCTGATGACAAAGGAGATTGATTGACTCATTAATTATGGGTGGAGCAACTATAGTTTCCCACCCACCTGCCCCTACTATTCTAAGGGCATGAGGCCCTTTCTTTCATCCATTCCAGATGCGTGGGTGAGGTTTAGGCACGTTGAATAGAGTATGGTAGGGTGACCCGTTTGTTACAGCTGGAACAACAGTGATGGAGGATAGGACACAAGCAGGTTCGGCTCCGGGCTTTCTCGGGTATTCCATCTTCTTGGTACCCACCACTTATCAATGTAGAGATTCCAGACCCCCGGATTGAAGGGCACTACCTATTTTTGTATAGGAGCCTCGGCTACAGTAGCATTGGTTGAAAGAACATTCACTTATTCATTAGTGGCCTTATCCCATCCCAGTCATTCTGCCCATCTATCTCCTCCCACCCCAAATGAATTCCATCCAATGCAAGCCCATTCCACCCGCCCTCACCCCCCTCTCTACTGATGCCCACCATCACGATTGATGAGTACTTCCTGCTACTGGCCGGATGAATAAAATGAATTCTCTTCTGTGGTTGCCCTACTATTCTAATGGGCCTTGAAGCAAGCAATTAAAGAAACAAAAGGGCTGCGAGCTTGGCCCGTAGGGCAGAATGCTAGAGAGAGGAATGTTAATCAAGAATGCTGTGCTCCCTCGACTACTGTAGATGGAGGAATGCTTAGAATACGAGAATGCTGTTACAAGACTCCTTGCCCTATCTAGAGTAGGGGGTTCGACAACAGGCACCCGCCAATGATTGATAGGGGTTCATCCGCAGGGCGCCCGGAGCTTCACTCTCAAGCCCTCTCTCCAATGATGCTATGCTCCCGAAGAAGCCCATACACCTAAGGAACTAGAAAATGAGGTGCAACCAGCCGGAATGAATTTCTTATCCTCGAGAACAACAGGTTGAGTGCAATCAATGCTATCTCCCAGGTCGATTTCTCACCCTCGACCAGCAATAGTTCCCCACCCAACTATAGGGGTGGGTGGGAGGCTAGCCGATTGGGAAGTAGGGTGGGCCCCCTAGGGGGTGGGAGGATATAAGTACGCTAGGCCCTATAATAATCTATCGACTACCATAGAATAGTAGGGGCCCTATGCACCACCCGGTAAGGGGAATCTTAGTTCGAACCCTCTATCACTATGGATGTAATATCGATGCATCCATATCACGTATAGTAGAAATCCCAGTCAAGCCCCACCTTTATCGAGTAGGGCTATATATAGTAGAGAGTAGGGCCCCTACTATTGGTTGCGAGAAAGGACTCCACCCGATAGATAGCTAGCTCCACCTGCTTCTGATGTCCACTCATATGAATAAATAGCTCCGATTCCCCACACCTTCAGGCAGGTTGAGGAATCCCACTTGATTGGAAAACTCTGACTCCCTTTTGGCAAATGAACCAGGGGGAATGACTTAGAAATGCCTAACTTGATCCGACCTACTGTCGATCAATCACTCTTGATGGAGAAAATGAGGGTTCGGTCGGAAGTTAATCACTCGGCTTGGCAAAGCCATACAGATTGGGCTTTCTCGGGGTTGCTTGGTCGAAGGCTTTATCAGGTGCCATAGAATTTTAGGGTTAGATAGGGGTGGCCTGTTGAGGGTGATAGCTAATGAAGCAGAACTCGGTCACCCGCCCTACTATTCTAAGCATGATCCCAATTTAGATCAACAGGCCTTAGAATAGTAGGGCAGGTGGGGGGGTTGCCAGGGTTGGGTGGGACTAGAAGGTTCCCAGGCTGAGGAACAAGATCATTAGATAGAGGAGACAGAGTCAGGTTAGGAAGTCAAGGCAGATCTAGAGGGATGAAACCTGCTCGACCCGATTCCGTTACTGAGCCGAGGGAAGTAGGACCGGCAATAAGGGCCCCCATTCTATATCTCCCCCCCACCCGGAAAGTAACCACCCCCCATGAACCCCGGGCTATAGTTCTCTTGGAGGCGGGTGGGAGCCCATAGAATTGTAGGGGGGGAAGGGCCTAATTTGAGGCTAAGATTGACCTTAGAATAGTAGGGGCCCCACTACTATAATTAATCTAAAATCTATACGTAACATGCCCAATTATAGTAGTGGGGGGCCCCTACTATTCTAAGGTGCAGAAGTGGGGAGTGGGCAATCTTTTGCATCTTTGTAGGGCCCCGTTTGAGAAGCGTGATAGGTGGGGTGATTAAGCTGTAAAGAGTGCCAGGTAGGTTTGGTGCGCTTCCACCACTTCCACCCAACACCGAGTAGGGGCTTGCCCGTCCCCCATCACTTTCCACCTACCATGAAGGCCCCCTTCTTTCATATTATTGGGCCCACCCAACCCGAACCCATAGAATTTTAGGGGCCCTCCCCACTGGGTGGGTGGTTAAGGCTATTCCACAACAACAACAAAAGGAACCGATAGAAGGGGGGCCTGAGGAATCAATGCCCCCCGAGGGTTTGGCCAACCTTCATCCAAGTGGGAGGCAGATGGGAGGGAGAGGTTGAACAACTGGGAACAAGTGTTTCCATTGCCGGGGATAAACGTTTGGTCGAATGCATTTAATCAGATGCCTATGATGCTGGGAGACAGTGCTCAGCGCAGGCCGTTGAAGGTTGCCTAGAGTGGTGACGGGGATGCCGGTTCTAGTGCTGATACATCAGATGATTTAGAACCATTCGTGCCAATGCTGCTCGATGGTGGGCCCTAGCTGCTGCGATACTGGTTCCCCACTCAGAATAGGCTCTGCTCCCCTCGATGAACCCTAGTACCGAGCCTCCGCTACTAATGAAACTCCTGCCTCTTTCGCAATCTATCATTGCCACTCGATCTGGAACTGGCATGGATGCGAGAACCAACAAGCTCTTGCCCTACAGGGCGCCCCAGTTCCCAAGGGAGCACCACTATATGTAACAGCTCCATCCACATTCCGGGGGTGTGGATTGAGCAGATCCAGTTAGAACTCTGAAAACAAACTCTTGGCACAGGTGTAGATGGGGCTCATTAGTCCCGCACTATTGTTCAGTCTCTCCCTACCAGGTCTAGATTGGAATCACATCCGATTCGGAGGAAGGGTAGGGTGGGGTATGTATGGTGGCCCACATGCGCCCCTACCTGGATGAATCAGAGTAAACTAATTGCAAGGGTAGTGGTAATGAGTCGACAGGGAATCTGAATCCCTACTCTTGTGCGCCCACCACCCAATCCTAGGACGAATACAGATCGCTATTACCATCCATTGATCACGGATACTGATACAACAACTTGAGAAGATATGGTGATTCGAGTAAGGCTAGGTAGGCCCCTAAGGGGTAAGGAACACGAATGAATAACTACTGCCCGTCTCTGTTCGGATGTGTCTGGGACCGGGCCTTCCGGGCCTGCTGGGGGAGGAGTTCGGAGCTAACTAGGGATGAGAGAGGGGATCAGACATGGGTTCTAGGGTAGCACTGGGAGGAGACCCTAACTCCTTCCCCTACCACTTATGAATAGATCTAGATATAGATATAGAGGGGGTCGACATCATCATGATTCTACATTGTGTTATATACGTGATAGGACTGATGGCCTATCTATATCTATGCTAGAGCTGGAACAACTAATCTACTGAAGCGGGGGGGCTCCCACCTGCCCCCAAGCCCCATTATAGCCTGGCCTCAGTTGCTGACTGAACAGATAGGTTTACTCACCCTGTATCCCTATAACTCACGTAGGTAGGTTGTTGCCCTCGAGTTCGAAGTCATCTAGGATATATAACTGGCATTCGACTGCAATACCCCACCATCCAAGGTGGACCCCACTATCTGTCGGCGCACCGTCTCGGGCTTCACCCACTGTGAACCCTAGCTTCTAACCGGGGGGGTGGGAGGATATAAAGATGTAGCGAACCCCACTAGAGCTTCGCTCACTAACCATATGTGTCTTACCCACCGACCATACTCGCCCAGGGGTGGGTGGCAACCCCTTTTGTCCCCCCACCTGCCCCTTGGCCTCCCACCCCCCCCGAAACCCACATAGAATTGTAGGGGCCTCCCACCCACCCGCTCCATAGAATAGTAGGGCTAACCATGCCCTAAGGCGAATGGGTCGGTGGAGTCAGGACCTACCATACTCGCATATAATTTTGAATAAGCTGACCCCATAGAATAGTAGGGCTAGTTACAGATGTTTCTATGAAATCATTTATGCGCTCGCAACTAATAGTAGGGGCCCTACTCTCTACTATATATAGCCCTACTCGATAAAGGTGGGGTTTGATTGGGATTTCTTCTATACGTGATATGGATGCATCAATATTACGTCCATAGAGATAGAGGGTTCAAACTAAGATTCCCCTTGCCGGGTGGTGCATAGGGCCCCTACTATTCTGTGGTAGTTGGTAGATTATTGTAGGTCCTGGCGTACTCTATATCCTCCCACCCCCCCGGGGGGGCCCACCCTGCTTCCCAATCATTTTTAAATGCTTTTATGTTACCAATACTTTTAATTAAATTATTTCATTTAGAAAATTCATGAAAATAATTACACTAAGAATAATCATCTTCATCCAAAAAAAATATTTTATCCTCTTGGACTGAAATAACTCTAAAGCATTAAATTCATTACTAACGCCACCATCAGCTTAATAATTATAACTAAAAAAAACCTTCAAAACATAAAACTCTTCTTTCTTCATTATGAGGAAAAATGGAAAGAGTTAGAAGTAACCTATTTCTTTCCCTTTACTCCTTTGATCACATGCTCTTCATAAATATATTATGATAGTCATTCTCCTTTGCATTTTTTGTTCTATAGATAAAAATCCTCCTTTTTGCCCACATATATAGCCTAGGGTGTAGCCTTGGAAGGTTTGACTTCAATTGTAGGTTCTAGTATAGTTCTTTCATTCACAAAATTAGAAATTGTCAAAATTTTACCTATTTTATCTTTTATAAATATATTATCAGATTTTATATCAATATCACATTTTACAAATTTGATTTCTTTTTTCTGTATATGTTTATCCTTACAATCAAGACTCAAAAACAAGCTAAATTTTAATTAAAATTTCTTCCTTAGATCTTTTATTTTTAGGAGCATACATCATTAGAATTTTATTTTCCCTCTTCTAAATTGTTATCATTGAGTTTGGTATCTAATGTATCCTAAATATCATGCTTTCCTTTTTTCAAGAATCGTTATCTTAGCTTCCTAATCAGAATTAATTTCAAGATTGGATTTCAAATTCAAACCCCAACCAAATTATGATTGAGTGTTCTACTTCAGTTATTTTATTTGCAATAGTATCACTCTTCTTAGTTTCATTGCCGTTCCTTTCTATATTACTATCACAAGCTTCCACACATCAAATTTACTCTACTCATCATGTTTTCCACCTTTAATAATTGTTATTTTAATTAACCCAGTATAATGATTTTGCTAAATGTTTTCTCTATCCTTTAGCAAAGCTTTTGAAAAATTATTGCATCTCATTTGCTTCATCTTTATGAAAAGTAGATTCCTCTACAACATAACTCTCAACTTCTTAATAGTTATTTATCTCACTAATTTCATAGATTAACCCCTCACTAAAAAATATAGTAGCTATCTCACTAATGCCATAGATTAATCCTTCACAAAAAAATATAAGAGCAAGCATATTGTACTTTATTTCTAGATTTGCACATCATGGTTTCTTTGAAATTTGTCGCCTCTTCTTACTCCACCCTCCATCATATTGTACTTTATTTCTAGACTCACACGTCATGGTTTCTTTGGAATTTGTCTCCTCTTCTTACTCCACCCCTTATCATATTGTACTTTATTTCTAGATTCACATGTCATGGTTTCTTTGGAATTTGTCTCCTCTTCATATTCCACTCTCCATCATATTGTTCTTTATTTCTAGACTCACACATCATGGTTTCTTTGGAATTTGTCTCCTCTTCTTTCTCCACCCTCCATCATATTGTACTTTATTTCTAGATTCACATGTCATGGTTTCTTTGGAATTTGTCTCCTCTTCATATTCCACTCTCCATCATATTGTACTTTATTTCTAGACTCACATGCCATGGTTTCTTGGGAATTTGTCTCCTCTTCTTACTCCACCCTCCATCATATTATACTTTATTTCTAGACTTACATGTCATGGTTTCTTTGGAATTTGTCTCCTCTTCTTACTCCACCCTCCATCCTCATGAGTGCTTTCAACATTCCCCTATACCAAATCCATTTCCTTTTAAACCCCGTTAATTATTATTACCTTTTTTTGCATTCATGGAAATAGCTGAATTGGTAGTTATATTTACTTTTGCAATGTTGTAGGAAGAAGATCTCTGAAGGAATGGTTGAAGTATTTTGTTCCAATTTATGAAATGGTTGTTATGGTTTCACTTAATGGATTAAGAGCAGCTATATAACAGATTGACCACTACATTCAAATGAAGGCTTTGTTCATTGCACAATTTTTTCTACTGTTAAATTCTGTTATGGACCTTACAGGAAAATGGTGTTAATTACAAACATATTCATTTAATTGGTTACATTTCCAATTTGGACAGACCAAATCCTTCCTTGCAGGCAGATGAATCGTATGTATTGCTTTGTATGAGGAGTGATAGATTTATTCAATTTTCTATCTCAGTTTTCAGAGAGCAAATTATTCCAACTATTTTAATAAATTGTCCTGAAAGTTTAATATAATACATTCATTCCTGTGCCCTAATACAACCAAAATTTTCTATTTATTTCTTGATTTCTAGGTTTTAATTTCGCAACCTTAGGAGTCTTGGATATATACAGCGCCACAATCTTTTTTTGTTGGATTGAATCCGCTAAACATATGCACAAGTTAATTTTTTTTACTTTGTGATTAAATTGGGTGCCAAACAGATTGAAAGGATTGATTTGGCAACAAAATTATCACTACTAAGTGTTTGCTTTCCAGACAAGAACATGTCGACTGGTTAAAACAAGACCAATGGCTTGAAAGGCAGATTTAAGTGTGAGGTCTTATGATGGAGTCATTGATATCATAAGTTGCAACTATCTATTTTCCCATCAAGATACGTGATTTATTCCGAATCTTCCCATCATCTCATAACAAATCATGCATTCCATCTTATTATTATGAATCTTTTGTTGAATCCCTTGCATAAGATTTGACACATTTGGTCGCTCCAAATAAATAACTTTCTCATTGGCGTGTTTCCACTAGAGTTTGAGCATAAGCAACCAATCATGGAGCATGATACCCAATTGCTCTCTCTATTCAAATGTCGAAGATCTTCCATTTCTAATGTCTTATCAAAACTTCAATCCTATGATGCTAATTTTAATGTGCAGCGCAGCTCAGCTTTGAAACCCATCCACGAAGAGTGGCGAGCAATACATTATCGACTTACTCTGCCACTACCTTAATGCAACTTCAATAACCAACCATTGGCAGAATGGGCCATCACTGTAATCTCATGGCAACACAACAAGGGACAAATGAACTTCAAAGTAATATCGATGCTAACTGCGAGGGGAACACAACATACAATCGGTGGTAGGAAGTTGTGAGGGGCCGCAAGGTCGGTTCACCAATGATAGAGGAGACAATTTGAGTTTACCTAATCACCTAAGCCAGTCAACATAAAATCAAAACAGAAGTGTTTAGAGAGTATAATGCGATTTGAACTGTTTATAGTAGAGAACTTACACGATCTAGACCTAATGTAAACCCTACCAAGTGGATTTAATGTATAAAAACACAAGATTCAAAGATATGATAGGTGTTCCAATTCTTCGTTATATCAATTCTAACAAGTTTATATTAATAAAGGGAATTTCTTCATCATGGTGATTGGATTCATATATGCATCAAGCCATCAATAATAGTAGTAAACACATAAATATTTAAGTGTATTAAATTATTGATATTTTTAGGAAGATAATCAAATACACACATAAATGTAATCATTGTATAATGACTCCACACATGATAAATGATTATGGGAGAAGCAATTATCTCCATTTAAAGATAAATAAATGTAAACCTAATGAGGGTCTCCAATTTGAAAAAAATGGGGCATATTGTAGATGCCACAACAATTTTCCTTCACTAGAAAAATTGTCAAATCGTTTCACATAAATTTCCTCTCTAAGATCCTTATGTAAAAAAGGTAGTTTTAACATCCATTTATTATACTCAAAATCATAATTAAAAAAAAATGCATTTGTTATACTTCTAAATCATAAGTAGTTCAAATAGAAAGAAGAAATCTAATGAAATTTAATTTAAGAAATAGAGAAAATTTCACAAAAATCTATTTCCTCAACCTAGGAATAATCTTTTGCCACCAATTGTACCTTGCACATTTCCAACTTATTGTAGACACCTAAATATTTCGCTAGTCCTAATTGACCAAACATGTCACCTAGACAAGTTCCCTTCACCTAAGGTTCTTCACTTAATTAAATAGTCTTATTATTTAATCATCCCCTTTTCCATCTCACCTCACAATAAATCAATAAATATTTCTCATTTCTACTTGTTTTCGACCTCACATATGGCTACAACAATTAAATATTATTATTATTTAATTATGGCTATATTCCCCCAACCTATTCCAAGAATAAATGAGACATAAAAACACTTTTCCTTATGGTTCCAAATATGACCCTCCTAGATGCACATGCCATTTATCTCTCTCATGGTTACAACCATTTACCAATTTTAGTAAGTGCATCCTAGCCCTTAACATTCCAATAACCTCTATCTTGACCCTTCATTCTCTCCTCGATCTTAGGGAAATCCTCTCAATCATCATCCACCGCTAATCTCACTATCAAATCTCAACCATCCATTGCCTCTCCCAAAAATTTATAATTTGAGGCACTCTTTCATCCATTTGATTATCCATCAACTTTGAGCTAAGTACATATCAAGTCAAGTAGACTTTAAGCAAAGGAGCATCTACATACTAAATAGTCATTAGAGAAAATCATTCAACATGGAGTCGTTGGTTACATTTGAATTGATTTTTGATGTTATAGTTTTGTTTTGAACTCCCTAGTTGAGCTCTATCTAGAGGTTTGTAGTAGTTTGAAATAGGATTCTCTTGCTTTGCATTTGGCTCCATTTGAATTTTAGATTATTGCAATACAGTTACCACCCAATTTCAATTTTTAAACAACCACTTGCATTCTATGGGGTTCCTTCCTTCAAGTAGTTCAACTAGATCCCAAGTCTCATATTCCATTTCCCCCCTCATTGTCTCCTTTCAAGACTTTATCTCTTTTCAACAGGGAGCTTCCTTCATAGATCTAAGTTCATCATTAGTATAAGATAAAGAAAATACACAATGAAAATCTAGTGGGTTATACCATTTAACTAGTTTATGTTACCTTATGAACCCAAGCTCTTCTTATTCTTCTTTTGAACTATCCTCTAAATCTCCATCTACCTAGGGCTCTTACCTATTTTCCAATATGTTCTTCAAGTGCATTTTATTTCTCCTCAATTTTAATATCAAATTTCACCTTTTTATTTTCTTCCTTTGGCTATTCCACATCAAATAAATCTCCAAGTTCCTTGAAAACTATAGTCTTAGAATAAACATTTTCAATGTTAGAGGATTCCAAATTTTAGAACCTTTAACATTTTCACCACAACCAACTAAAATAAACTTTTCATCCATAAAACCTGCCTTAGATCTCATTTTTCTTTAGGCATGTGAACATAAGACTCATAGCCAAATACTTTAACATGTGAAATATATGGATTTTTAACTATCCATGATATTTTATATGGTTTCTTATCAACTCCTCTAAATCTGGGAGAACTATTTACTGAGTAACAAGTAGTACTTACTACCTCAATTAAAAATGATTGTTCAATCTTAGCACTACTTCACATACTCTTGGATCTATATATCAATGTTCCAATAATCCTTTCTACAACTCCGTTTTGTTGGGACACACATATGAAGTAGTTTTATGTCTCATAGTATCTATATGTTACTAGAATCTGTCAAATTCCTTAGCATAATATTCATCTCCATTATTTGACTAAAATACTTTTATTATCCTATCTAATTGTTTTTCATAAGAACCTTAATTTTCTTAAAACTTGTAGAAACTTTCATATTTGTGGTTCAAAAAATATATCTAAATATATGTAGAGTAGTCTTCAATAAATGAAACATAATATCAATATTTACCAATGTAGGGCATCTATAGGACCAAATATTCACAATATCACTATGAATAACTTTGAAAATATATTTTTATTTAGTGCTACTAGAATGAAGCTTCACTCTATTTTGTTTACCAAACATCTAGCACTTATAGAAATTTGAATCAACAAATTTATATAACAAATTGACCATATTTTTATTCATCAATATTTTTAAATATTTTCATCAATGTGGACCAACCTATATGGTGCCACAACATATCTATGAAGCAAACTTTCAATTACATTGGTAGAGTTACAAAATTAGATGATTCTAACTTAAAAAAGATTCCATAATGTATACTCATATAGCCAATACCAAGTTCCCTATAACCAACCTACATCTATTATTAGAAAAAGTGGCATGTACAACAACATCATTCATCTCAAAAATAGAAATTAAATTATTATCAAACCATGGAATGTGCAAAAAAATTTATCATAATATTTTTGTGCAGGTTAAAATTACATTGGAGATATCCAAAGACAAATTCCTCAAGTTGTTGAAGAATGGTAAGGTGGATGTCAATAAAGAAGAAATTAAGTATGCAAGGCACTAGTCATTCAACAAAGAAGACTTGGCATACCCTTTCTGAGAGGCTATCTAGAATTTCAAAAGAAATATAACAATAAATATACATTGAAAACATTATAGAGAGATATTGGACTCTAGGGAAGACCAAGATTCTATGTAAACCAAGGAGAAGACCTCACAATGGAGGTAGTGAGAAAAATTGAAGACATGTTTGAGATTGATTTTCCAATTGGGTGGAATAAAACTGACAAATACAATGGAATTATTAATTTTTAGACATGATTTTGGTAAGTACACTATTGTGAGTTTTGTGATACATATATTGATATACACTACTTGCATGGTCTAGTCTAGAGCTCTATAGTATGAAGGCTTTGCATGACAAATATATAAATATGATACCTTCTGTGAGGTCCACTGATGATCCTGCATGGTCTATTAGACAGTGATCTAGGACCTAAACATCATAAATATTTTTCATTCTTTCATCACTAAAAAATAATTTCTTTTTCTCAACCAACAATACTATGAAAATTAGTCATTAAGAAACATCTCACCACCATTATAATTCTTGTACTCTATGTACCACACCTTATAGTGATTCATGTGGCATTAGACACCTAAATTGTGAGGAAAGCACCATGCCGTATAATATAAGATTTACCAAAAAAGGCCTAGTACAAGTGAAAATAAACTATGCCCATGAAAAATAGGACACAAATTTATTTCCCACCTTAACCTTATGACCTGAGAGAAATGTAGATATCAAATTTATAAAAAAATTAGTAATATAAAAATATGTAAATAAAAAATTAGAATGCAAGAATGAGATAAAAATATAAAACACATTAATATACATGGAGAAAACACTTTTAGGTAAAAAATCCACCCACCAACGTACCAAACCAATATATTTTTAACAAAAAATGGTTACGATAAACTTGCAAGGTCTCAATGTTAATATGAAGAATAATATCTTTTCCCTCTAGAGGAAATCTAATAACATAACCTTGCAATGAAAACTCCCTAATTCCTCCATTGTTGGAGAAAGCCAAGATCAAAGAGCTTGAATTGATAAACTTCCACAAGTGAAACAATGAACACAGTAGTATGTCTATGAATATGATATGAAGTGTGTGGATATAATGCTCAAGCTTTGCATATGTAGGCAAGGACGAGGAGGTGAAATGGTGGAGTGAAACACTAACTACCCCTCCAAAGATGGAATACTTGTGAGCTCAGTTGACAAGTGTGTGAGAAAGTGTCAATAGGTGTCTGAAGTCAAGGGGACACATATCTCAACCATATGAAGTGAGGCAAAAGAAAAAGAAACCTAAGTAAACTTAAGCTAGGTGTGAATAGGTCAATCCTAGAAAGGTTATTAGCTAATTAGGTATGATAATGACTCTATTTACACTAACACTCCCCCTTTAAGTACAACTTAGGGAGTAATGTATGCACTAATGACGAGTCTCGAATACTAGGCCATGTTGGGTACTCATGTACAAAATATCTCATAAAGTGAAGTAAAAGAGAAAAAACAAGTGGAAAATAAAAACCCCTCTTCAAAATAGAAATGATGCAAATGCAATAAAATGTACAAGTGAAGAAGATAGAAGGATTCATGATGACCCCACAAGGACGACTTCTATCACATTTAAGTACAATGAATGTTCCCACCATAAGAGAGAAAAGAGAGAAGGTCTATGTGACCCCCCAAAAAATTGTGAAGTCATGAACTCCATGCGAGAAATGCTTCCTCCCAAAACTGATAAGAGAAGAGAAACCATGCAACCTCCCCTCAAAATGCTGGCTATAGTGTTGGTAGATGCTCAACACTATATACTGAAGATGACCCATGAATTTTGAACAAAATTTCTCCCTTTAGAAAGAAACAACACCACAAATGTGTGCAATATGACTTCCCATTTTAGATAGGAATATGCATGAATTAAAGTGAACTTCTCCAAATGATGCACATGATCCAAAGACTGAAAAGATGCCAATTATGCCTTTGAATGATTCTCAAATATCTCCAAGCCAATGTTGATGTGTGACAGATGCTGATAATATCGATTGAGTACCACATGTGATTTAGGAAAAGGGACCATAGATGTATGGTGATAACCAGACCAATGAGAATATGATACTTTTGTTGTAGTGCCTTTCATGTTTGCGATCTTTAGTACATATTTTGGATTTGATCATATGATTTTACGTGTATATTGATTCGGGATTATTAGTAGCATTATTATTTTCTATTGTTATTGGTTGGATGCAACTTTCGATACAATTATATTATGATCATGTTATGTTGGACTATGTGGTTTTATGTTATGATTATGCACATGTATCTATGGATTAGTAATTGATGATTATGTTGTATACCTTGTTTGGGAATTTATGTGCTTCGGCTCTGATATATGCACCTGAAAACTTTGTAATTTGTTGAGTGGATATAGGTACAAGGAATTTTTCCACCTAGCTTCACAAGTTTGAGTTATTCCCCGATAGTGGTTATATGGGAGATGACACATTGGCCAATTTTTTAGCCTTATCCACTGTACTCAATTTGACTAAGATTTCCTATTAACTTAACCATGTTGATCTGATTCGATATGATTCTAGATAATGTAACCCTATTGTAGAAGCCTACTGAACGTGTGGGTGTTAAATTATTTAAATTCACATTTTTGCATATTAGTTCAATTTTATGCTAATAGTGGCATGGTGTGATGGTTAAGTTGGAGTGATGTTTTTCTTTCCATCAAGGTTCAAACCCCATTGGGGTGTAATTGTTGAGTATATATGTTGGGGATGAGGTCCCCCGATTGTGATTTCACCAGTTCATAACTTCGGGTCAAAAAGCGTTTACCCCTCTAATCAAAAAATTAGTCTCAATTTTATGCTTAAATGAATTTAATAGTTAATTATATGTTGAATGATGTTATGAAGTGAATTGAATTGATTAATTGAATTTGTGGGAATATTTGAGGGAGTTGAATTAAGAAATGGGAAAACATGAATTTTATTAATTTTGGTTTTGAAAATGGGTAAAAAGGGAAAAAGGGACTTTTATTTCATTTTATGTTATTTTTTGTGAGAAGAAATTGGGAGAGAAAAAAATCCTTGTTTGAGTAATTTAGAAAATTGTTGGTTGGGAGTGCAATTTGAGGTAGAATTCGACAAGGTCAAATTCGTTTGGATAGGAATTGGTAAGGGAGTGTGCATGCCAATTTTCGTGAGCCCTTGTTTGGTGTTTTGGGTGTGCTCATCATTTCAAATCTTGGGAGAAATTGAGGTATTTTGATTGTTTTAATTGATTTGAGCATTTTCTTTCGAATTTTTTGTAGGAAATGGATCAAGGGAGTGTAGAATCCTCCCATCTCTTTTTATTTTGCATTTCAGTTAGTTTAACATAGTTATTTATTTAAATTTTGAGAATTTTCAAAAATACGAGGTTATAATGCCCAAATTTTGAGAATAAAGTAAAATGCTTATTTTATAGCTTAAAAAGGGTGTTGGGAATATTTGCATCCAAAGGGCATTCTTAGAATTTTGGCATTTAAAATTTGAAAATTTGATGAATTTCCATGGTGGATTTGGGAAATTTTCTAGTTTTTGTATTGTTAAAATATTGGAAAATTTGTAAGTTTTGCATGGAAACAAATGGTTTTGAATGTTTTGAAAAGATGAAACTTCATGAAATATGATAATTGATGATGTGGGAAAATTCCTTTAAGTTTGGAAAAAAATGAATTTTGCATTGGTTTTTGTGCCACACTTGTTGGTGTGCTGAACTTAGGATTAGGTATTAGAGAGAGTTAGAGGAGTGGCTCCAAATGTGTGCCCAATCCAAAGTGGAAAGTAGGTTGATCATAGGTGGGGAGTCATCTAATCAAGTGATAACTAATGAAACACATGTAATAAATTAATTAGGATAATAGATACCCCTCTCATGCCTTGAGTGCTCGTAAAGACTAAGGATGTTTGGGAAGGCATGCTAGCTTGGGGAGATTGGGTCTTGGAAGGTCAAGTATCCTTGTCCATATGAGAGTACTAGATTCCATGTGATGCCACCCCTTTGAGCACTGTGATGACACTCCCTAACTAGCTCTCTAACATCTAGTCCTAGAGTAGTTTTGAATAGCACTAGAAGTGATATTGTGAATCCTTCTATGATTGATATTGGTTTCATTGCATCATTGTATACATTGTATTCTTTGATTTTTGTGTGAGTGTATAACCCTTTTCCCATATATTTTGTGTGTGTGTGAGTGTTTGGGCCTTGTGACTATCTCCTAGCACGGTGGGGGTGAGCCTATAAGTATCACATGGCTGGGTGGTGTGGAACCACTGTTGGAGATTAGAGGTTTGTGGAGCAAGGAATGAAATGTAATAATTTACCTTCAAGTTTAATTCATGCAAATAAATGTATTTCATTTCATTGAGTAGACACTTAAACCATCAATCCATCTTCTGCATTTAATTAAATAATTTTCTTATTTAATTAAATTACCTTATTTCACCAATTTCCTCAATTAATTAAATAATTTTGATTAATTCATTAATTTACTAATTATTCTTCTATTTTTTTTTTAAAGAGGGGTAAATGCTTTTGACTCAAAGCTATGAACTAGTGAGGTCACAAACAAGGGACCTCATCCCCAAATATAAATTCACAACAATTCCACCCCAATAGGGTTTGAACCTTGATGGAAAGAATAACAACATAACACCTCAACCATCACACCATGCCACTATTAGCTATTCTTCTATTAATTAAATAACTTGTTATTATTTAATTAATTCCCCAATTCTCAAAATTAAATATTTATTGAATTATTTAATTTATCCATTCTCCAAATAAATAAATAGAATTATTTATTTTATTTATTTATTTATCCATTTTGCACATGCCATTAATAATTAATTAATTAAATTAATTATTAATATCCATGCATTTCCACCTCACTAGTTAACGAGGACTGGCTCTTACTTCACTCTTCAATCAAATTAGTCTTTTGATCATTCTAATTAGTTCACTAATCAATCAATCCAATCAACTCCCACTCACTCTAGGTTCACCGATCCATCAATTTAGTCCAATAACACTCAATATCACTTATCTCTCCAATCAATTCTCTTACTAACTCATACAATCAATTATCTCCAACCAGAGAGTCAATTAATTCCTCATCAATTATGAGCCATTGATTTTCTCAATCTCTCATCAGAGCTTGACCATTGATTGATATATCCAAATCTATAAAACCAACCTTCATCCATATCATTAATCCTCTCTAATGAAGTCCAAAATCTTCTTACAATCATATTCAAAGTGCTTTGTGCGAATCTGAGAGCAAATTATCATAACACTTTTCTCCAAGGTGAATAGAGGAGAACAATGGAGCCTAACTTGAAAGTCTTGCAGGATTACATGGTATTACATGTGTTTGATCTTCTTTCATTTGCTTCATTGGTGTGATCTTGCTTCATTTTTTTTTATGAATTATTGTATTTCATAGTCATTTTCTAGGTTATACATTTTGGCATGCCTGGTGGTACCCTCAAGTCCCTATATTGATGAAATTTTTGTTAATTTTCTGTGTTTTAGGTAGTTTCAATTCTATTTGGTGCATCTATTTCCAGAGTGGTGCATTTGCTTTGTAGATTGGAGCATTTTCAAGACATAATGGCACATTTGCACTTCAGTTTAGCGCAATTGTTGTGCATTGGCACAATTGTTGGAATGCACAATTGTTGGCTATATTGACACAATTATTTGCTACATTGACACATTTGCAGAGTGATTGGTGCTTTTTTTGAGTATATAGGCACAATTACTGAGTATATGGTGCATTTTCTAAATATATTGGTGTATTTTCTAGATATATTGGTGCATTTGCAGAGGAATTGACACATTTGTGGCTCAGAGTGGTGCATTTGATTTACTGACTTTTTCTTACAAAAGACTACTTTACGAAATCAGACATAACTTTTGCATAACATTGAATTTTCAAAATTCAAAATGCATTGGAAAGCTAGTTCAAAGCTCTTTATTGTGGGTTAAATGATGTTTTTATATATTGCACCAAAAATTGGGTAAATTTGTTCAAAGTCACCCTTTCTTCTTTTTTAGATTTTAAATGCTCATAGCTTCTTCATACCAAAGTATTTTTTAATTATTTTTTAAAGATCTATCAAAAAATCATTAGGAATCTATGGATTCTATTACATTTGATATTGGGGTTTAAAATTTACCATTCACCTTTGGATTTGGCCTCTAAAATGAACCCTAACGTTTGTTTGATTTTATCTTGGAACTAGTATGTATCTATGCACCTATGGTATTTATGGATTGAAGATCAAAAACCTTGAAAACTACTGACGTATTTCTTGCAAGGTTTTTATGTGTTTTCAATTTTATAGAATAGCTCACACTTAATTTTTTTAAGGGAAAATAATTGCTCGTTGTGTCTAGTGGAGTCTTGAGTACATATGCTTTCCCCTTGCGCTTTGAGTGAGCTTGGGGATCATAATTACTTTTGATTCCACATTTTTGTTTTTTACATGGAGTTGTTTACATATGCTCTCCCCTTGCACCTTGAGAGAGCCTAGGGATTAAAAATAACAACATTATCCCTTCCTTTTTTATTTTTAGTATGAGGCTTGCTTGGGGATTTCATCACCCCAAGGACGACCTCAACCACACATTCAGACAGAGTATGAGAAGGGGGAGAATGAAAGTTGTACCCCAAGGTATAGCTAGGTTGTTCTTGTCATTGATGTGTCTTTCTTGTGAAATACCAATGACACCATTGTGTTTTCTTGCCAAAGAATTGCTCATAACTCAAATCCAAGCCACATCTAGCAGTAATTACTAATTATCCCAGTGTAGCTTCCTTCTATTCAGAACTGTATGAATCCAAGTGTCCTCTGAGGACCTTTTGTTTCAAAGAACTGACCAATTTAGTCAGGTGGTGAAAGACTATGTTTTTCGTCTAATAACATCAAACTTTCAAAAAGAGAGTTGTGCCTCACAGTGGCCTTGCCTTCTGTAGTCTCTAGATCAACATTCAAATCAAGGCTGATCCTAAACCAAATTCATGGCAACTTTTACTTTGGAAGGATTCATTCGAGGCACAAAGGCCCCTTTTGTAGGAACTACAATTGCAATTGGAGTACTTAAGCATGAGGAAATCACAAAATGAGAAACAAGTGGTATGATTGCAATATTAGAAACAAGACAGTAAGCTATAGTAGAACCTTGTGGGCTTTCATCTAAGATGATTTGTTCGTTCAAGTCAAAGCCATGCCAGTCTAGTGCTTCACCTTCAGTAGGTGATTAAACCTGTTCAATTAGGTATGATTTGTTGTTCTATTGTTTATATTGTTTGGACAGGTAAGAACTTCTATTGAACTCCCCTTATTGGATACTGTACTTTGAAATGGCCTAGATGAAGATTTTGCATGTTGGAGATTTTGAACAACTTATATAAACTTATTTGGATCATAAGGCCAACTATAAATGGCTTGAAACTGCATGTAGGATGCTCTGTTTCCCTATAAGGAGGACAAGATGTGGCTGATACTATTTATTTGTAGTCACAATTCTTTGCACCCACTTTTGCTTTATCAGTTTTACAGTTCATTACTTTGGAATTCCCATCCAACCAAGAACACACACTCAGTTAATATTTTCAACATCATTTAGAAAATGAATAATATTTTGTTTTCATTCTTTTGCACATCGATATTCTAGATTTCCTTTCGATGTCACAATTTTCTAATGGTTTGTATTTGCTTTTGGATTCTATAGCTGAAAACTTCAAACTAGCTTTCTAGTAGTTTTGCTCCACTTCCTTTGCAACTTTAACATGTACTTCTAGTGCCTCTTTTGGGAAGGGCTTAAACAACTAGTGCATTGTAGTCAAGGCACCAGTTGCTTACATCAAACCTGATTTTTATATAATAGTGCATTGACTACAATACGAGCTATTTACTATTAGCTAGAAGGGTTTAAGCTACTGAATGCATGGAATGTTTTGGATGACAAGAAACAAGTTTGGCATCACTCAAGAAGAAATGCAATAGCAATTTATTTTTCCATAGTTGGAAATGGAAAATATGTTTCCCCAGTAGATGAGGATAATAGCAGGGATAAGAAGTTAACGAAGGTAACCCTGCCATTGAATCCACATTTAGATTACTAGGTACAGTCTGATGTATATAGTCAGTTAGATTACCAGGTAAAGATTACCCGGTCCTATGTATACAACCAGTTAAATTATTAGCTGAAGATCATCCAGTAGATGTATATAATCGGTGCGTTGACTATAATGACAACTAGTATCCTATAGTCATTTATACTAATTCTTTACTCAGAGCAGATCTTCCATATATACAACCAGTGCACTGACTACAACACACCGGTTGTATACATCAGACTAGATTATCTTTACCTGATAGTGCAAAGGGTTGTATATATAGGAACATAAAATATTTACCTGATAATCCAAAGGGTTGTATAGGTATGTAGGAACATAAAGTCTTTACCTGGTAATCTAACTAGCTGTATCTACTATGCATTAGACTGTACTTGCTAATCTAAATGTGGATTCAATGGTAGGTTTGCCTTTGTAAACCTTCTCATCCCTGCTATCATCCTTGCCTATTTTTGGAAACATATTTTCCACTTCCACCATGGTAAAGGAAATGTATACTACATTTATTTTTACTTGATGCAAGACTTTGTCTTGTCATGCAAAATATTTTACATTACACCAGTTGTTTAAGCCCTTCCATTTTCAACTCATGCTTGCACAACAATGATCTTAAACATAACACACAAGGCGAGGCAGAGTTCCTTTAAGAACCATCTTGGGAGATCTATATTCCACCAAAAAAATATCTTAAAAATGCTTGGATTTTCTGCGGACTTCTCCATCACAACTGCAACAATTTCAAAATTCTGCATTCCATAGGCAGAGCCAGGTTTATGGCATTCAACAAAATCTTAGGCACCCATTGCATCAACATCTGACTGCACTTACATGGTGTTGCCATCTCGCCTGATTTTGTGGAATCTTTGAGGAGTGCGCTCTCTCAAGACGTTCATCATCTTTCAAATGCTAATGTTTAAGTAAAAATCCTTTCTTGAGCCTGAGCTTTCTTATGCAGCAACACATGCCAATAGAAAAATACCCATGTTTTCTGGATCCGGTTCCCACCCATTTGAGTTTTCACTCTTTTGCATCATGCAGGACATGCACCAGGCATTCTCGATGATTTACCTGGGCTCCTAAGTCCTACATCAAAGAAGAGGCTTCCCAATCCCAACATCCCTAAGTTCCTTTAGCAGACAAACAAGGCTTGAAGGTGCTCCTTGTCTTTGTATTAGTCACTGACTCACTAGTCACTTGACCTACACTTTTACTCTATTTTGCGCATGTGATGCCATATCTTGGAGATTGATTGTTACTGCTTTGAAGCACTACAAACTTATGTAGGACTAATGCCTACTATATGGCTAAATGATTTTTCCAACTTCCCTAAATTGTAGCTGCAATTTGTAAGGAAGCAAAGGTGTGTGGAAATGCTTCTTATCCTAATCTTGATAGGAATATTATGTAAATTTTAATTCAACAATTACAGAGGTTTGAAGATAAACATATAGGTAATTAAAAAATATATATTCTTGATTCTTTTATTCTAATGATAGATCAGAGAGTGTGATCTGCAATGTTAATGCAAGTAAATTATATAGTTAAATTCAGAAAAAACACACTATTATCAATATAAAGTGTGGAAATCTATTTTTTTTTTCTCGAGACACTAGTTTTTTTAACACAATTATTGTTACCAATTGCCATTGAAGTTTTGTATGCCACAGGACTGTTAGTCTAGTGGGCATGATTATTGATCCTGTAGAAGTAATGAGAGCAATAACATCAGTTTCATCAACGAAATTATCAGTATCTTCAATTGGGTGGTTGTAGTTGTTGTGACTATTACTAGCTCGATGGTATGAGTATCATTAACCTTCACTATTTACAGAATGTTCTAGCTCTGAAGAATAGACTCTTATGGTTACTCATCTCCCTCTTTTCAGTCTTACAAGTGCTTCTGCTATGTGGATGATGATGAATCATGACCAATTCCACTAAGGGGACCCCATGAATCCCTTCTAAAACCTGCACAACTAATTGCACAACCCCAAACATTCTAAAAAAATGCCTCTTTGAAGAGTTCTCTAGATTACACCTAATCCCCAAACATTTACCATTTCCATAACCATAAATCATAAAACACCCAAACCCACTGTAGATACAATCAAGACTTGAAAGATTGGTTTTCAAGCAATATAGAATCTTGTAGGATAGAAAAACAAAGGCCCTGAAAGCTCAACCCCACTCTCTTCCTATTCATATGCTCAACAAACAACAGATCTCCATTTAATTTTCAGTTCCCCAAAGCTCGGGTCCGTACAGTTGAAGTCCTCTAAACAATATAATCCAAAAAAATAGGATTTTTCCATTACTGGAAAATGTTGACAGACGAGTAATACTTATCCATTGTCCTCTCTTAAGGATGTATATCCACGACTCCTCATCACAGAGATCATCCAACAAGATGCACTTTTTTTTATCAAAATAATTATTAATTTGCAAGGTTTTAAATTTTAATTAATAATTCCAATGGGTCCCACTACCTATTCATTGTAAAATCAAGGACAACCATGCATGTACGGCTATATAACATGCTTAGTCTCATTTCCCGGCGTTGCCAGCTCGGTAGTGAGTTTTTGTCCCCGCCTGTGATAGCACAGGTCTCTTTCCAGCTTTCACCTTTCTCAAAGATGAAAACAAAGGGGATAATTCAAATTGCCATCAACTTATTACATTACAAATTAAACTAGGGGAAACATACCAGTAGCTGCTAGGGCTAACTTCGCACATTCGTGTAGAGTGCAAAATATGCCTGATTTCAAATTTTTTTTTGGGCTTCTTTATAACCGAGTTAGGACCTAAAAAGAAAAATTTGGCTTTTGGGTATTTCAAACATGTCTTGTGGAAGTCGTAAAGCGAAAGGTGGTCAAAAAAGGGGTTTTTTTTCCTTCGTCCCCTACATCTTCACTATTTCGCCTATACCCGTTCATTACAAATCCAAAATAAAAATAAAAAATTGCCTATTAACAATTATCATTTCACCTATTTCAAGTTATGTTTGTATGCGGGCCCCATCAAAATATCACATGGGTTTGTTAAGAGGTGGTCCCTTTACCATCAACCTCATCACATTAAAATGTTCTCCACGTTCCCCATATTCCTTCATCAAACCATGCATATGAGTTAACCACGTACCCCTTAAGCCTTCATCAAACCACGCGTATGTGTTAACTTAACCTCCGGTTGCTGGACAACTTTAAGCCCTAAAGTCTTCATCTCCCACAGTCTCTTTCCAAAATTTTTGTCGCTGCATCCTCTCTCCTGCCACTGACTTTGGCTATGTGACCATGACAACGACCTTCAAATGCAGGTAACATCTCCACCTCTCTTCACCTGCAAGATTGCTTGTTTGACAGTGGAATTTTGTTGGGTTCGACGGTGTTTGAGTGCATTTTGGCGTCTTTAAAAATCATTTATGTGTATGGCATGAAGGGTTTGACTATAATCATTTATATTTACATGTGACTGTCGATTGGTAGAAAAATAAACCCTCATGAATTATTTTGTCTACGTCATCGACTTTTTGACTGCAATGCCTTTTTTTGACATTATTCTATGAAGTAATCACATGTAATGTGATTTAAATAGAACATTGATGAAATTTTGACCAAGTATCATCATGAAATTTATTGGATATATAATAAGATACTTAATCTTCAAAGATTTTTTCATTTAATCTTATATGGAGCTGGATAAAACGTCTCCACCTCTCTTCACCTACAAGATTGCTTGTTTAATAGTGGAATTTTGTTGGGCTCGACGGTGTTTGAGTGCATTTTGGTGTTTTTAAAAATCATTTATGTGTATGCCATTAAGGGTTTGACTGTAATCATTTATATTTACATGTGACTGCCAACTGGTAGACAAATGAACCCTCTTGAATTATTCTATGAAATTTAAACAGAACATTGACAAAATTTTGACCAATTATCATCATGAAATTTATTGGGTATATAATAAGATACTTAATCTTCAAATATTTTTTCATTTAATCTGATATGGAGCTGTAGAAATCGTCTCCACCTCTCTTCACCTGCAAGATTGCTTTTTCAACAGTGGGTTTTTTGGGCGTCGTCAATGTTTGAGCGCTATGATTTTTGTTGACATTATTCTATGAACTAATGTGATGTAATGTGATATAAACAGAACATTGACAAAATTTTGACCAAGAATAATCATGAAAATTAATGGGTTTTTGTCAAATGTTGGTATAATCAATTTTTTTTTAGGTTTTCAGATTTTACCCCAAATTGTTGAGGGGTTTCCAACTTCCAATTAATTCCCACTTTCTTCGAACATCTGCTTCATTTTTCTCTTTCTCTTCTGTCACACTACACAGGTAAAAATAGAAAAAAAGTGCCCTATAGACACCCAACTTTTGAACTCCATTTGCTTTCCAATTGTTTGATGAATGACCCAGCTTCTCCTATAAGTCAAAACACTAGGGAAGCATGACTCATTAATAATATTACTCCTATAACATGTAAACAAGGCAGGTGCAACACCAAGCCAACACTTGCATCTCCTTAGTCAATATATAAATATGTAGTAACATGGTCAAAAGTTGAATGGTTTATTGGCATTGTTGTTAATAGTACTCAATATATTCATACCACTGGTACAAATTACCTACAACTTACAAGATATAAAAGAAACTTATGGTCCTTCCAACCCAAGGTTGTTCTCAAAAATGAAAAATTAAACAACAGAAAAGGATGAAACAACCTAAATAGACAAAGTTGCTCCAAATTTGAGAATTAGCATCATGAGGTAATGCCATGAATTTACTGTTTGTAAGTGGAATATTTGCATGCTTTATGCGTATGTTAGTTACAGGATACTTGCTCATTGGTTTTCTTATCCTGTTTGGACTGCATTTTATGAAAAAGGAAAACCTTGATTTTCTTGGTAGTTATAGGTTGTAAAGAATCTTAAACAAAGCTCTTTTTAAGGTATAGATCTCACATTGGATTTTTGTGGTGCATGTTCAACAACACAGGAAAGCTCATCTGAATGGGGCATAAAGTATGTTAACCTATTTTGAGTCTTGACATTGACAATAGCTTGTTATACGATCATCCATGATTCTGTTTTGGTGATATTTTATAAGCATAATGAGAAAAAAATCCTTATGGCATGCACGATAAAAGAAAATCATGATGAATTAGGCTTCAAACAAATCCATTTTCCAAGTTATGTATGACTACTATTTGATTTCTAACCCATACCCAACATGTGTATCTTGTCATTTAAGGGAAATCCTGGTTCAAACAAAACTTTAAAAACTGTATTCTTCGAATCTTCCTTTCTTTAAGTTTGTTGTTGTAAATAGCTTATGCCAGCATTTAGCAGTGAGGCCAGAGCCACAAATCAAGATGCCCTGGCATTGAAGCCTGGAACAATAGCTGCATTCCGGTCTCTATATTGAAAAATTCAATTACATGATTTGTTTAATATTTCCAACTAAGACTTTAAATGTTTCAGTTTTATTTATTGGAAAGTGAACTTCATAGTACTGAATAACAATTTCATGTTACATTTTTCTTTAATGGAGAGAAAATTTTGATCTTTTTGATGCATAACTGTATTCTGGTATCTATAGTTGAGAACTTAAAAGCAGTATTAACTTAAAGGTTGTAAGGCATAGCTTAATATCAGAAATTTCATTGTTGCAAGACACAACTACAAATCACAGATATTTTGCTGAGACACAGTTATATAATGAATAGATAGCTCATGGGTAGTTATTCATGTCTCTTCAAAACTTCATGTCGTATATCATATAATCAGATAATAATATATCAATCAGATTATAATAATATATCATTGTATGCAATAATATATCATATAATCTGATAATAATATATCAATCAGATATGGACCTAACATATGTAATCATATATAGATGACATGGACCTTAGCACATGTAATCTGATATAGATATATATCTATAGAAGACTATACATATATATATATATCTGTATAATCTTATATGGATAATAAAGGTGAAAATGACATGGACCTTAACATATGTAATCTGATATAGATATATATCTATATAAGACTGTACATATGTAATCTGATATATATATATATATAAGACTGTACATATGTAATCTGATATATATATATATATATATATATATATATATATATAAGATTATATATGGATAATCTTATATGGATAATAATGGTGAAAATAAGGAAGAAAACCATGGGAGATGAAGACTTTAGGGCTTAAAGCTTCCCAACAACCCGTGGTTAACACATACGCGTGGTTTGATGAAGGCTTAAGGGGTACATGGTTAACTTATATGCATGGTTTGATGAAGGAATATGGGGCACGTGGAGAACATTTTAATGTGATGAGGTTGACAGTAAAGGGATCACCTCCTAATGGACTCACGTGATATTTTGATGGGGCTCACATACAAACGTAACTTGAAATAGGTGAAATGATAATTGTTAATAGGCAATTTTTTCATTCAACACACCATTGTTTGGCAGGAAAATACAAATGTGAAAGTCAATCACCACAATTCAATGCATTCAATAGACACATTCTAATGATTTTATAAGAGGCAATTTCCAGTGTCATTTTCACTACGAATTTGCATATGCTTTCACTGCATATCCTCTACAAAATTCACCACCGTACATATAACAAAATAGAAATTTTTTTATAATTCATATGTACGACTGAATTTATGCAAGCCACCTATTTTGTCAATTACACCAAATATAAAATTGATTTCCTATAAGCCACGACACAACTTAGGCATAATTGGCCACAACAAAATGAAATGACATATTGTTTCCCACGAAGATTGAATTTGTAATTATCCAATGATTTTATGAGGAAATTTTATGAAACCCTAAAAAATTTAGAGCTTTACTACAACCTATGCAATATTACCTATGGCCATCTCTGTAAGGAGCTTATTCATGTTTAAGAAAAGCCACGGTGCCAAGCAATTCATACGATGACAAGATAACCGGATTTTACATTTATGTTGTCTATTTCAATGTCATTATACCTTTATATTTATGTACCGTTGTTCATATATTTATTTCTTCGTTTCATACGTATTATCTGTTTCTTGATTCTCAGTTGTTGTTCATTTAGCTTATCCATTATGAATCTCATATATCACAACATGCGAAATATATTTGAGATTCCGCTTTTCCACTTGGCCTATTTAGCCTTAATAATTAGATTATTGTATATATATACATGAGCAAGGCGCGTATGCGCAAACATACACGCAGCATGGCATGTATGATCGTTCATGTATATTACAGACATGTAGAGTTTCGAGAGAGATGGCGGTATATTTATTGAAAGTCGCGCACAAATTATAAGGCACAATAATAATAATCGGTCAAATAATTCATGCAATCTGCCGTTACCAAATATGGTATAATAGATGCATGGCGCATAGATATATGCATACATTATTAAGCATATATGTCCATTCTATTGCACTCTGCCATATATGGTGCCATCATATGTAATACACACTATTATTTTCAGCTTCATACCAAGGATCAAAACATTGTGGATTTTAATGCTCCAATCAAAACTCTTATTGTTGTGCATGCAATATTGTAAGGATGATTTGATGTGGGAATGTTATGAGTACCGAGTACTACCCCCGTTTATTACAATTATTTTGTAGGCAAGCGGGAGCGTGGAGAGGTGAATCAAGCATGTGGATTATCAACATACCAACAAAGTTGTGTTTGTTAACACAACAAACTCTATAGGGACATTTTTCTTTGAATGCTTCATGATATGTTTACATTTTCTGGTATACACATGTTCATAAATAAATACTTTTCTTATCAGATGCTTATTTCATTGGAGGAATACATTTATTGGCATTGGTCTCTTAATGGCCGGAATGCGAGGACTTATCCGCAATCAACAAAAGACATTCAACATTAATGATAGGTAAAGTCTATGACTTTACTTTGGCAATGACCTAGTAATACTGAAAAATGTGTCTTTTTATATATATGGCTGAAAGTTAGATGAAATGAGCAATAGTATACAGTAATTATGAGATTAGTTAGTATTATATTAATTATATGTCTGCATGTATATATATATATATATTGATAGGTATATATGTACATACATATATATGGTTATGCATATATGTATGTACACATATAGCTATATGTAAGGCGTGTATACGGGTGAATAATCCATAATAATAATGAAGTTCCCATTTAATTTTTGATACCGATAACGATAAGAGCATATCATTGCCTCTCATCAAAACCATTTCGGTGATGGGTTTACCTTAATGTGCCTTGTGATTAATTTTATGCCCTAAAATAACAAATGTCAATACATTTTATAACTATACCGCGCTATAATTTTGAATCAAACTGCAATAATTGATTGGGTGGTACGAGAGAAAAACATGGCTCAAACATACTTGAAACATAATTACATCAACATTATCACATCTTATAATCATATCATAGTTATAACTTTAAGCAAATAAACAGATCTGATTTGCAAACCAAATCACCAAAATATACTGCTACATCGATAAAAAAAAAATTGAATATGGACATAATCAACTGCCCATATTTCTAGGGCATATAGTATACAGTAATTATGAGATTAGTTAGTATTAGATTAATTATATGTCTGCATGTATATACATATATATATATATTGATATGTATATATGTACATACATATATATGGTTATGCATATATCTATGTACATATATAGCTATATATATGTGTGTGTGTCTATGCGTATATATATAATTAATCTGATTATTAACATGTAGTTCCATTAATTTTTGATACTGATAATTGATAAGAGTATATCATTGTCTTCATATGCCTTCATCAAACCACGCGTATGGGTTTACCTAACAAAGTTTTGTGATTATTTTTTATTGACAAAGACTGAAACATAGTGTAATTAGTGACAACACAGAAAATAGAAGGCTGAAACCATCATCAAACATATAAGGCATACAAATTTGAGGTTCCAATAACAAACAACAACATTAGGACATTTTATAATCATATCATAGTTATATTTTGAATCAAACTACAATAATTGATTGGGTGGTACGAGAGAAAAACATAGCTCGAACATATTTGAAACATAATTACATCAACATTATCACATCTTATAATCATATCACAATTATAACTTTAAGCAGATAAACAAATCTGATTTGCAAACTAGATCACCAAAATATACTGCTACATCAATCAAAAAACAAAATTGAATATGAACATAATCAACTGCCCATATTTCTAGGGCATATATTATATAGTAATTATGAGATTAGTTAGTATTAGATTAATTATATGTCTGCATGTATATACATATATATATATATATATATATATATTGATAGGTATATATGTACATACATATATATGGTTATACATATATGTATGTACATATATAGCTATATATATGTGTGTGTGTCTATGTGTATATATATAATTAATCTGATAATTAACATGTAGTTCCATTAATTTTTGATACTGATAATTGATAAGAGTATATCATTATCTTCATATGCCTTCATCAAACCATGCGTATGGGTTTACCTAACAAAGTGTTGTGATTATTTTTTATTGAAAAAGACTGAAACATAGTGTAATTAGTGACAACACAGAAAATAGAAGGCTGAAACCATCATCAAACATATAAGGCATACAAATTTGAGGTTCCAATAACAAACAACATTAGGACATTTTATAATCATATCATAGTTATATTTTGAATCAAACTGCAATAATTGATTGGGTGGTACGAGAGAAAAACATGGCTCAAACATACTTGAAACATAATTACATCAACATTATCACATCTTATAATCATATCACAGTTATAACTTTAAGTAGATAAACAGATCTAATTTGCAAACCATATCACCAAAATATACTGCTACATCGATCAAAAAACAAAATTGAATATGGACAAAATCAACTGCCCATATTTCTAGGAAAAGGTGGCGGTGTGATATATCCGCTAGTAGCTGAGTCAGGTCCACTTGTAGGAGGTGATACTTGGTTAATACCTCATTGAAGGCATGTTGCTATTTGAGCAAGTAATGCCTAGCTTGCATTAGAAGTCAATCCCATTTGTTGTGAGCCACTCCCAACCTACATATTGTTGATGGCTATAAAGGCTGGTGTCAAAATGCTCATCATATCAAGCAGGATAAGATGATGGGTGGGTATAGGATCCCCCACTGTAGACTTACATATTCTCTTCTCTGCTTGTTTTATTTTCTTTTCTACTTCCTTTTGTACACATTCAACCTTGGCTTGCTCCTGTCTAATGGCTTTCTCTTGCATTCTTATCATTTTCTGCTCATCTTCTATCGCTCTCCTTGCTTGCTTCTCAACCCTTGTTGCTTCCTTTATAATTGCTTATGCTTCACGATCTGCCTTTCTCTGTAACATCTGCTCCTTCTTACGTTGCTGCAACTCCTCTTGCCTTTTCTTCTCCGCCTCTTGTTGGCTGAACAATTCGATGAAGATGTCAGATGTTAGTACTTGGGACTACCTACTAAGGTGAAGCACTCCCGAATGACCTCTCCGTGATGTTCCTTGCACCCTCTGCACTAGAAGTTTCAAGGATTTTTTGATTGGTCTTGTTGTTTGTGATCCATCATGTGGGGTGCATGGCACAATCTCAGCTTCTTCCTCACTAATAGCATTGTCATCTTCACTTTGACCATCACTATGCTCATGCCAATTCCTTGCATTAGTGCAGTAATGTATTACTTCAGCTAGATCAGCATGTGGTGGGGAAGGCATAAAGAGGCTGAATTCTTCCTCAGTTGGTTTTATTTGCACTCCAAGGTTTGTGGCTGCTTCATGCATCCATTCCGGTTGGATAACTTGAGTTGGCAAACTCAGGCCTATTGATGTAGTGGTTGTATCTTTAGTGGATGGTGCAATAACTGGTTGAAGTTATGGTTGGAAATCTACTAAAAATTGTTGTATTTCTAGTTGAATGTGTGTTGTAGCTTCATCACCCCCACTGCATTCTCCTACAACATCACTTTCCACTTCCCTTGCATCATATTCCCTCACAAAATCATCTATTACATCCTCATTGTAACCAAGAAGACACAAGCATGTCTCTGCTGCCATAACATCATCTTCAGTTTCCATTGTGATTGGTTAATCTTTTGTTCTAGGAGTTGCAACATCATCTTCAACAACATAGCCCTCATTTGGGCCCATGTTGTTGTCAAGGGCTGATTGATTAAGAGGCCATATTCCTGTTCTGCAGAACCCACTAACAATGTTGCTTGGTTTCAAGGATTTTCTAAAAGCTTGGCTTGCAAGACTTGCCAACTCTTCATGTCCAATATCAATATGCGGGTTTGTAGCCTGCCAAATGGTTCTTTCCTCTCTGAAATATGCCTTGAATGGAGTAAAAATGTTGACATCCAATGGCTGCAGCTTGTGACTAGCATGAGTAGGCAGCATTAGCAGGTCTATTCCTAATTTTTTTGATTGTTCAATGATCTTGAAAGCCACGTGGTTGCCATGACCGTCAAAAATGAGAAGGGCCCTGTTTGTCGGTGAAACCCCACCAGGGATATTATTTGCAAAATGTTCTAACCATTTGAGAAATAGTTCCTTTGTCATCCATGCATGTTCTTGGACTACCATCAATACCCCTACCTCACAATTAAAGATATAGTTCTGCATGTGCCTCTTTGATTTAAACAAATAGAACCCGGGAATGCTTATCCCAACTACACTTACACAAGCCAACACTATGATCCACTCTCTAATTTTTGAAACCAAATGTGGTACACATTTTGTACCCAATCTGGCAATAACTATCATGCCACAGTTCCTACTAGCCTGAATACCAGTCTCATCATAGTTCCATATTCGACTTGCTCTATAGTGGTTAAGTTTGATCAGGTTCTCAAGGTTGTCATAGAATGCTTGCATGATAGAAGAATGAACCATAATTGCTCTGTCACTATCCACTCCTTCAACTATTTTGATTGTCAAATTTGGGTGCCTTCTTCGAAATCCTGCCCACCATGACCTCTCGGGGACCCCATTTGTGAAAGGATTGGGTCGACTTGCAGTTATTTGGGAAACTGTGGCTTGTAGTTGATTTACTTGCAGTCCGTGGCCCAATCTTTCCATGTCCTTGCACCATTGGAAAACTTCACTCTCCTCCTCTTTAGTTAAAATTGTACATGGAACCCTCCTCTTTGTGGTGGTTTGTCCTAACAACCACACCCTCAAACTACTAGGTGGCATACCCCACTTGATTGCTGCTGCCCTGATTGACATGTTGTGTTCTTCAACACTCTTAACTGCTCCTTCCATATCAACATATGTCCATTACCTAATGGGTATAGGTGAAGGCAGTTGCACAGTAGGTTGAACATTTGGATAAAGAGGAGGTTCAAATTCTGTTGTGTTGGTGGCTTCATCTACAGAGTCAGGAACATCTTGTGGGCTGGGATTTGCATGAACTTCCTCATCAGGTTGTGTTTCAACGAATTTCACCCCACGAGTTACTCTAATTGCATGTTTTCATCTTCCTACAACCCTTGTAGTCCTTCTAGCAGGTGCCATAATTTTCCAGTTAACCTGCACATACAATAAAAATTGAATAACTTGTTAGTGCAACAAAGAATAACATGGGATTAGTTCATAGAATAATGTCAACATAAATCATAGCGCTCAAACATTAACGATGCCCAAAAAAACCCACTGTTGAAAAAGCAATCTTGTAGGTGAAGAGAGGTGGAGACATTTTCTGCAGCTCCATATAAGATGAAATAATTTTTTTTTTGAAGATTAAGTATCTTATTATATACCCAATAAGTTTCATTATTATACTTGGTCAAAATTCTGTCAATGTTCTGTTTAAATCACATTACATGTGATTACTTCATAGAATAATGTCAAAAAAAGGAATAGCAGTAAAAAAGTCGATGCCATAGATAGAATAAGACAAAATAATTCACAAGGGATCATTTTTCTACCAGTCGGCAGTCACATGTAAATAGAAATGATTACAGTCAAACCCTTCATGCCATACACAAAAATGATTTTTAAAGACACCAAAATGCAATCAAACACCATCAAACCCAACAAAAATCCACTATTGAACAAACAATCTTACAGGTGAGAGGTGGATCAAATTTGTATTGGTCACATGTAAACTCTACATGGCTTGATATGAGGAAACAATACATGGCATGACTATATATATATGTATGTATGTATGTATGTATCTCTACAGTCTGATAAGAATATGACAAAATAAGAGAAAATAATTCATGAGGGATCATTTTTCTACCAGTCGGTAGTCACATGTAAATATAAATGATTACAATCAAACCCTTCATGCCATACACATAAATGATTTTTAAAGATGCCAAAATGTAATCAAACACCAGATTCTTACCAAATTTTTACATATATATCTATACAATCTGTTATGATGAAACCCTACACATTCTTATCAGATTATATATATATATACACAATCCACTATGATGAAACCGTACACATTCTTATCAGATTATATATATATATATTTATATATATATACAATCTGCTATGATGAAACCCTACACATTATTAAAGACGGATTTAGAATATAAATGTGATATGATTAAAAAATGGGTAATGCTGATGTTATTATATTTGATGTATGGTATAATGCTGCTATTATAATCTTTGATTTATGATGAATGCAGGTGAAAAAAATGTAACTATGATATGATTAAATAATGGATAATGCTAAATTGAACAACTGACTGAAAGCAAAATTATTGGTATGCTTGAAAATAATGTAAACACTGAGTACATAAATATAAATATAATGTAACTACGATATGATTAAATAATGCTAAGTTGAATAGTTGAGTGAAAGCAAAATTATTTGTATGCCTGAAATTAATGTAAACATTGAGTACATAAATATAAAAGATTATATTGAACATTGAAACAGACAACATAAATGTAAACATTAAGCCTAATAATAATGTAAACACTGAATATATTGAATAAATAAAACATTATGCCTGATAAATATAAAAGAGTATATTGAATAATGAAACAAACAACAAAAATGTAGAACATTATGGCTGAAAAAAATGTAACCAGTGAGTACTTAAATAGAAAAGATTAACCATGAATATTGAAACAGACAACATAAATGTAAAACAAAGAGGCTGAAAATAATGTAAACACTGAGTACATAAATATAAAAGAGAATATTGAATAATGAAACAGACAACATAAATGTAAATCTAGTATACTGATAAATAAAAACATGAATTTACTTATTTTAGGTGTACTGACCTGAATAAGCTCCCTTTTAAGAGGAATGTGCAGAAGTTTCCTTAGTAAGCTCTAAAGTCTGTAGAGGATATTCAGTGAAAGCGGGGGAGAATTCGTAATGAAAATGACCGTGGAAATTCCCTCTTAAAACTTCATTTGAATTGGTAAATTGAATGCATTGAATTGTGGTGGGTGAATTTCAAATTTGAATTTTTTGTGGGAAACAATCTGTCATTTCATTTTGCAGTGGCCAGCTATGCCTGAGTTTTGTCGTGGCCTTTAGGAAATCAAATTTATATTTGGTTTAATTGTAAAAATAGGTGGCTCTATTAAATTCAGTCAGATATATGAATTATACTATTTTTTTGGTATATTAGGGAGCCTTACACCATTAACTATTTATGCAGGTACCAGAAGTTGATGGAGTTAATGCATGAAGATGTCAAGGGATGTATGGGTGATTATGCAACTCATAGCTTATAAATTTGTTCAATGATTTGTATTATGTCAGAATGTGGACCATTAACTATTTATAATGTTTTAAATTATGTGACATTGTGCACCATTAAATGTTTATGTATACATGTAAATACAATGCACTAGAAGCTTTAAGCCACTTGCATGGAGTGGTTATTGTAAACATCAGTGTACCTTTTTTAATTCATAAATGACTTTATTTTGTGCAAGTTGACTTGTGTTGAAAACATAATTGTACCAATATATGTTTAAATTTGTTTTTTTTTGTTGGTTGGTTACAGACTAAGTAGTGAACATATACTGGTGTAATGTCTAATTTTTTATTGGCATAACTACAACATTTTAATGACTAAAATGTAAATGGATATTGGGGCGACAGGTGAATGAGGAGTAAACGACAATCGGAGGTTTCCCTAGATAACATAAGGATATTGAGGTATTAAAGGATATATAATTTATGAAACGCTAAATAAAACAAAAGAAAATAGAATGTAGCATGTACATGCTTAAAAAAATGGTAAGGAAATAATAAAGGAAAGAATAAAAGTATATGATAATAGAAGGTAGATTTGTATTTGAATTAGAAATAACTATAAAAAATAATTAGAAAATGAATAGGTAGGTTAGGATGTACGACCAAAAAATATAGAACTAGAAGATATAGAACCAAAAAGTAGAGGTTTGAGGAGGTTATATTGGGTAAAAAAATTAGAAAGACCTATAAAGATTTTGATGCATCTCTTTTATCATCTTTGTCTATTACTAATGAAGATATACTGTGGAAGAAGAAATGGATTCCTTAGATAAAAATTAAACTTGGGACTTGGTTAAATTACCCCAAGACGAAATTTGGTTGGTTGTAAATTGTTATTTATGTCAAGAAATCTAATGCAAAGGAAAAATGGAAAAGTATAAAGCTCATTTTGTTAAAAATGGATTGTCTCCAACTAAAGAGAATTGACTTTATAATTTTTTTCTCTTGTTGCACAACTAACTTCAACTACATTTTTTGTTAGCTATTGTCACTTACTTTGATCTTAAAATTTAAAGATGAATGTTAAGAAAACATTATTGAAGGATGAATGTAAAGACAACATTTTTGTATAGCAATTTTGAAGAATCTAAATATACATGACATGGCTAGAATGTTATAAGATGACAGGTAAGGAGAACTTGTTGCGTAAGATGAAAATTCTCTTTATAGTTGGAAAAAAAAAAAGGATGTGGAATACAAAATCTGAAAGGTATATATGGGATTTACTCTATATCATAACAATTTTAATCTATGTGATTGTCTCAAATACAAAGGTGAAATTTTATTATAATAGTGTTGCATGATGACATGTTATCAATTGGTAATAATATGATAATGATCATTTTAGTTAAGCCTCATTATATTCATAGTTTGACACAAAATATCTTGGTGCTACAAAATTTAATTTGGACACAAAAATTAAAAGAGATTGTGTAAAATAAAATGGTTACATGAAAAGAAATTTGTTGATATGATTTTGTAGCGATTTATGATGCAATACAATAAACCTGTGAGTACTAAATTTCTCATTTATTAAAGCATTGTTGGATAATGTGCTAAAATAGATGAAGACATTGAGGAAATGCGTCGTCTCCCTATGCTAGTGCTATTGGTAGCCCCATGTATGTAATTGTCTGTGTTAGACCTAACATTGAATATGTAGTGGGATTCGTAGGTATTTTATGTGCAAAAATTAAGTAAAGAATAATTGACTGCTATGAAAAGGCTTTTTAGATGTCTATGCAACACTTTAGATTAAGTAGTATGTTATGAAGGAAGAGTGGATGAAACTAAGGCTTTAAGTTTGTAAGGATTTATGGATTTTGATTGAGATAGAGATCTTGACTAGCAAAGATCTACCAATGAATATATATTCCAATTTTTGGAGGACTGGTAAGATGGATGAGTGAAAGGTAGGAAGTGGTTGCATTATCTACAACATAGGTAGAGTACATGGTAACGACTAATGCATGTAAGGAAACATGGCTACAAAACTTATGATCAACTATTGGCTTAGTATACAAGAAGGTAAGGATTCATATTGATAGTCCAATTCTAGTATTTAGCTAAAAATCCTACTTATCATGCTTTGTCAAAGTGGATTAGTGTACAATATCATTTTATTTGAGGAATGGTTGAAAGTAAATAAGTATTTTTGTAAAATTTTGATAAAGAAAATAGAGGTCTCTTCTATGTAGGACTTCAGGCCAATTATCATATGCAACACTCTATAATATCTTTTCTAAATTGATTGTTAATAGACTTAAACCTTTGCTCCATAGGTTGATATCTCCTAATCAGAAAGGGTTTGTTCCATGTACAAAAATTCTAGATGTTGTTTTGTCTACTCATGAATATATTCTCTCAATGGGGTATAATAAAAAAAAATTGGTATGGCTCTTAAGCTAGCTATATCTAAGTCCTATGATAGAGTGTCTTGGCATTTTTTGTTTGTTCTACAAATTTTTGGTTTTAAAGGATCTTGAATTGTATTAAAGCTTGTGTTACTACTCCTAAATACTCAATGTTAGTAAATGGCGTTTCTAAGGGTTTCTTTTCCTATGGAAGATGTCTTAGACAAGGTGACCCTTTGTCCCCTTACATGTTTATTGTTATGTTCTAAGTTGTAGGAAGAAATTTTTAGAAGTTGATTAATGTTGGTTTGTTGAAAGGGATTAAAGTTGCTTCTTCTTTTCCTCCCTCTTCTCATCAATAGTTTGTGGATGATACTATCTTTTCTAGAATTGACTCTATGGTGGAGGCTAATTATTGGAAAGCTCTCCTAGATGATTATATGCTAAGTTGTTGAGTTAGTATATTAATTGAAATAAAATCATGATATGCTTCTTTAATACTGATTCTCATCTTAGAATAATGAGAATTTTCGGTTGTCAAATGACTGAACTTCCTACTACTTATTTGGATCATGAAATCTCCAAACACCACATAACATCCACTTTCATTTCATCACGAACAATAGTTTTGAAGCAATATGATTCTAATTAACACAAACACCAAGACTTAACATGTTCTTTGTCATCTACTCCCTTGTACATTCTATCAAGGGTTCATAACGAACATGATAGGAAATGAACATAACATAGAATAGGCCCAAAATTTCAAAAAATTTAGAATAGCCACCACAAAGATAAAATAAGACCCAAGAGGGACAATTGTCAATTCCAATATTAAATAATAAAATGCACGCAATGAAATGATCATTCAAGTGTGACCAAGGGCCACAAACTAGATAAGAGGAAAAAATAGTGACTATATTATCCATAAGAAAATTAAAAATTCAATACCAATCCGTAATAAAAATTAGAGAGTTCGTCAATAAACAAAATACAACATCAAACTTGGAAAACATGATTACATGAAATAAGTGACTAATTTTAGTCACATTTGAGGGAGTAAGGGCTATACGACACCTTGGAAGTACAAGATCCAAAGTGTGTTAGAGATAGCATGCTCAAACATAATACAAATATAACTCACCAACTTCACTCATCAATGCCAATGAGAACCACAGTAACCAAATGCACTTCATCAAGACATGGCTACATTATAATGCAAGAAGGAATATAAAAGGCTCACCATGACATCCACAATTTCTATCCACACAAGGGTAGGGCTTGACCCAAGCACCAGATTAACAAGGAATCCACAAATATAATGCAATGACACACATTATTCACATCATGCATAACTACCACATGCTAAAAAGAAGAACATCCACATCATTCATAAGGAACATTACAAGTGAAGCTCTAAGCCAACCAATATTATGCTCCTAATAAGCATAATTTAATTTAACAATTAAACATGTACCCCATGCAAAAAGGGAAAACAATTTCGATTACCCATCTAGGTTTTCATAAGAATCTTAGACACAATGCACCATAGACAACATTACAATATAAACATTTTTTCACAATTCAAGCATATGACATACCCACATTTACTTTCAACAAATCAATCACATAAGACAATTCATAATGCTCTATCATGAGCCAAAAATTAACAATCAAATTCAATCAAATGCATCCATATACACACATCCAAAAGAACACACAAGAATAAGCAATAACCCTGAAGGGTTGCTATGCATTCACACTTAACAAAAATTGAGACATCAAGATCTAGTAATCATACATGATAGCACTTCTTGACAACTCAAGGGTCTAACTAACCCTCGCAAGCAAGCATTTCTCAACATATCACACTAGGGAAAATTAGCAACAACACCTGCTACCAACAAAACTATGATACACACAAAGACCCAACGAATGCTCTCATACAATGAGCAATGGATCATGTAGGATCATTCCACACTCAAGATACTTTCAACTAGGGGTATCTTCCCATCCCTATCAAATGTGTTAGGGTCTAAGAGGCACTCTTCCTCCCCGAACACACTGCATGGGTCAGTTCACACTGAACCCTTAGAAATACCACCCAAGGAACCCATGCAAGAAACCACACACGAATCACCAAAATATGCACTTGTGCAATCACACACCAAGCATCAACAACCACATGGACAAGGACATGAACAAGAGATCTCAGTGCTGCAACATGGGCTTTGATAACAAATATAATGCCCCATTTTCATTAATTATCACTTATCATTAAGAAAATCCCCACACTATGATTTCCTATGCGCCACTTTGGGTTGGATTCACATTGGGAGCCACTCCCACCATCCTCTCTAACACTTAGACCCTAATTTCAACACACCCTCTAATGAGAGTGACACAAAAATCAATACAAAATAATGTTTTCCTAAATTTATGAACACTTTCCCACAATGCATATTATCACATTTCACGAAGTTTCATATTTTCAAGACAACTGAATTCATTCATTTTCATGCAAAACTTCCAAATTTTTCAAAAATTTCACAATGTAAAAACCATAAAAATTTCCAAATCCATGATGAAAATTTGTCAAATTTTCAAGTTTTTAAAATCAAAATTCTAAGAATATCCTTTGGTTGCAAATGTGCTCAATACCCTTCTTAAGATATAAATTTGACATTTTCATCATTTCCCAAAAAATTGGGCATGGTAACCTTGCCATTTTAAAAAAAAAGTCAATTTTAAGCATAACAAATAAATTAAGCATCTAAATTTCAAAATGAAATAAGTTGGGAGGATCCTACACTCCCCTAATCATTCTCCTACAAACAAATTTGAAGATAAATGGCCAAATAAATTTAAAACAATGAAAATACCTCAATACCCTCCAAATTTTGAATTGTAAAATTTTTCAAGCACACCAAATGAGGAGTCATGAAAATAAGAAAGCATGATCCCTTCTTGATTCCTATCCCAATGGATCTGACCTCACCGAATTCTGATAAGAAACACTCTCCCTATCAACAAATCTCCAAAATGCTTCAACAAAGTTTTTCCCTCTCCATATTTTCACAATTTCACAACCAATTTCTCCCAAGACCAATTTGATCACTTGAAATCCATTCAAATACATCATTTAACATATAATTTAACCATTAAATCCATATAAACATAAGCATATTTTTATTTAAATTTGTGGAATCCAAAATTCAAATAGGATAAATTAAATCCAATACAATATGCAATTCTCAACAGGCACTGAACTTGTTTGCAATAAAATAAAAAATAGCTTATTTCATTTCCACTCTCATTCTATTTTCCCCTTTAATGTTTTCATTTATTATAAAGTTTATTCCAAGCATACATTTCTACATTTAATGTATGGTTTTGAATATTGAAGTCCTAAAAAATAAGTAACAATAAAATAGTTATGATAAAAGTAGGAAGACAACAAACACATAATAGAAGTAAATGAAGTTGTAATGATGGAGGTAACTTGGAACTTGTTACTTGAACAAAAATGCAAAAAGGACGATGTAATGACTTAGTATGAAACTTAGGCTTAGATCTTGATAATGAAGAGACAACACCATAAGAATATGATAATGTAAGTGTTGCATTACGATAGGAGCAAGAGTGATTCTAAGAGACATGTTGCTAGTAGTGAGTGATTTTAAGTGATGAGTGATTTGAAGAGTGGCTAAATGATGAGTGCTACATTATCCACAATGATCAAGGTGTGATATGCTTTTATGTATGATCTATGCACTCAATTTGAAAATGAAACTTCGCCAAAATTTTGAAAATTCCAATGTTCACATGGAATAGCTGGTGATAGATGGCAGTTCACATGGACTCAGTAATGAACGTTCACATGGCAGTCTGACAGCTTTCTCCCATCAACTCTCCAGTCAAGGTTTTCAAGTTTGAATTGTATCTGCAGTCCGTAGATTGCGTCTGATCCGATCCAAACATATCTGCGGTTAGTTAAAGTGTTAAATAGGTAGTGACTTTTCTTAAACAAAACTGGGCGCTCTTATACAAATTTCATTAAATAATTCAACAAAACAGTAATAAAAAAACAAACACGTTTCTTGCACATGGACAGACTGTCACAGCAGAGCAATTTCGCAGCCATGTGCATAGCAAACTTTTAGAAAAAAATATAAAAATTGAAAACTCTAATTTCCACACGGCAGTTTGCAATAATCTAATGTGAAATCAGAAGTATCTTTGACTTTTTGTTATTTGTTTTGGAGTGCTTAATTTATAATTTTTTTATTTCTTCTAGATATAATGACAATTAATGATGTAAACTTTTTTATTTTTTAATATTATATTAAAATATTTTTATGAAGAAAAAAAGCAATAGGTTCTCTCCTTTACAATTAAAATAAAAAGATGTCTATGTCTCCCCTGGGTGCCCATTCTCCAACAGTTGTCTGACAAATAAAATAAAATTTAAAACAAATTATATCACACTCAAATTCAGAAGCTACCTGCAGACTTCTGTTTGCAAGCTTATTAAATAAGTAAATCAATTATCACTACACCTGTACTCTTGTCTGTACTCCGTCAAGAAAATATGCCTTCTCCCCCTAAATAATAAATTATAAGATATAAAAAATCATTTATTTTTTGTCATATGAAAGCATTCTAAATAATTTAAAATTATAAAATAAAAAAATATTTTTAAATATATTATTAAAAATAAAATAAATAAATTAAGTGAAATGATTTTAAATAAAAAATTTAAATGTGATTTCAAAAGCATCTTTGAATTTTTTGTTTGTTTTAGAATGCTTTAACTTCTAGTCTTCCTGATTCCTTCAAAATCTAATAACAAATGATGATGTAAACTTTTTTATTTTAAATATAATATTAAGATATTTTTTTATTAAAAAAGACATCTATAGATTCTTTCATTTACAAATAAAATATAAAAAATAAATAAAAAGAAAAAGATGTCTAACCATGTTTTCTCCCTTAAATGTTGATTCCCCATTGTCTGACAAGTAAATTAAATTAAAATCAAATTATGATAAGCTTATTAAATAAGTAAATGAATTATCACTACAACTGTTCTCTTGTCTATACTCCATCAAGAAAAGATGCCTTCTCCCCCTAAATAATAAATTGTAAGATATAAAAAAGCATTTAATTTTTGTCATATGAAAGCATTTTAAATAATTTAAAATTATAAAATAAAAAAAATATTTTTTAAATATATTATTAAAAATAAAATAAATAAATTAGGTGAAATGATTTTAAATAAAAATTTAAATGTTATTTCAAAAGCATCTTTGAATTTTTTGTTTTTTTCATAATGTTTAACTTCTAGTCTTTCTGATTTCTTCTAAATCTAATAACAAATAATGATGTAAAAAAATTTATTAACAAATGATGATGTAAATTTTTTATTTTTAATATGATATTAAGATATTTTTTTATTAAAAAAGACATCAATAGATTTTTTCATTTACAAATAAAATATAAAAAAATAAATAAAAAGAAAAAGATGCCTAATTATGTCTTCTCCCCTAAATGCTAATTCCCCAGTTGTCTGATAAGTAAAATTAAATTAAAATCAAGTTATGTTAAGCTTATTAAATAAGCAAATGAATTATCATTACAGTTGTACTCTTGTTTGGACTCTGTCAAGAAAAGAAAAGAAAAATTTCTCCTTGCCTTCCGTCAATTAAAAAAGGTGATAATACTTATTTGTACAATCCTAACACGGAAAGAGAATTCATAATTTTATGGAATTGCAAGTAAAGAAGATGTCTTCTACACTACGAAGTTGATGTTTCAATTGCATATGGCATCTATACTTGGTTTTGATTCAATAAGAAAATTAAATTAAATTAAAACCTTCAAAAATTCAATAATTAAAATCATCAACAATAAATATTTTAATAAAAATAAAATAGTATTCGAAATAATACAATTTCTTAAACTTATTCCAAAATTTTCACAAGTTACTTGAATGTTAGGGATTCTTAATTGAAGGTACCTATAACAAAAAATTTACACAATAAAATTATTTTATTTTATTTTCATTTAAATACATATTATATAAATATTAATTAAATGCAATATAACATCTATAATAGTTTTAGGAAAAACCTATTTAACCTTTGCATCAATTGTATATTTGAGATGAGATAGGTTTATGGCTTGATCTAATTGCCTTATCGCCTTCATTTGGAAGTCTCCACTAATAAAAACAATAAAATAATACCTTCAAGCAAAGATTACTTTCACTCGAAGCTATTTTTTCCTTAAAGAGTTATATTAACCGACAACTTTGTTTGTTGATTCATTTAGCTATGTTAAGACTTTCTACACAACATCCATGTTTGAGGAGCTCAAATTCGACACAACCAGTATCTAAACTTACATTCATCACACCACCAACAATCAAGGAGACTAGGGAGGTTTGAGCATAAGGTAGGGGAGGTTCGAGTGAAGGTCTCTAACTATATAGGTTCTGCAATTTTCCCTATTTTACCCCTCATTTGTACTCTCCTATTTTCCTACAATTTACCAAGATTTTTTGTGAAATTTCCTTGCAAATGGTAAATAATTCTTCAAATTTTAAAATTAAAATCATGAAATTTACAAACCAAATAAACTTTAAACCCTAAATGTGATTATCAAACCCTAAAATTGAAACCATATATATGGTTATGAAACCCTATATATGATTATGAAACCCTAAAATTAAAACCCTATGTATATTATCTATAGTGTAGAAAATTGTCATCCTTAACAATTTCACATTATTTTTTAACCCCATAATTTATTGGACTTAATTAAGCTCCTAAATTTTCAAATTATGCATTCCAAGGCCTAATTTTTACCATTTTTTGAAGGATTGCAAGCATTGAAAAAATGCATCCAATTGTTATCTTCTCCTAACTAAGTGTCTCTTGAAAAGTTGGGCCAAAACCCATTCGCCCATTGGTGAACGGGTCAAATTAAAATATGTTTTTGGTGGCATTTTAACATTCAAAATTCAAATTTCAAGTGTTAGCTTTCAAGATCATTTTTTTTAGGAAACTAGGATAAATTTCTGTAAATAACTAGTTATTACATCATTTGAAAGCTATGAATTATGAAAAAGCTAGAGGTGAACATTGACAACATTCAAGAGCAATTTAAAGCAACATTTTAAGAGTTTATTGCAAAAATTTAAGATCCAAGCATCATGTCAAAGTGTATGTGAGTTCATGTCATCATGTTGTCATTATTTTGTGAAGGATAACACCTTTATGTAGGTCTCCAAATCATTAAAGCATTCAATCAAGAAAGACCCATATCCTTGAGAAGATGTGTATGACTTTAGTCCTTCAAAGAAGCCATTGAAAGGTGGTGAGTTGCATCACATTGTGATTTCATCATTCCTTCCTTTCCACTATCATTTATATCATTAACATTGCTATTGTGGAAGTGGAAACACTTACTCAAGGTTTGACTGAGCCAGGTCCCTATATGGCACAAAATTTTCCCTCTTTGAATTTATGTAGGTTAAGGTTTGAGGAGGATTGAAGAGAGCTTGAAGATCTAGAAAAAAAAGAACAAATAATGATAAGATACTTTTTTATCTCTTAAATCTAAAAGGTTAGAAAAGATGCATAAAACTAATATTGCAATGGTTAGCATTTCATGTAGCCATCCACAAAATTAGTACAAGTATCCAAACTAATGATGCTATGATGTCCTGAGTAGTTGTGGTGATGCCCTAGGAAGAAGATGCATCGCAAAAACCTGTAGCTACAAAACACCACAAAAACAAGCATTTTCAACCAAACCAGAGACTAATTATAATGCAAGCCTAATGTTAGATGATGAAAATAAAAAGCAGTAACCAAGATTAAACAAAAAATATTAAATGAAAGAAACCCTAGTGATATTCTTAACTCTGAAGTAGTTGTGGCTTTCTAGGCGTCAATTGTGTCACACTGTCATTTGGTATTTGCATCATTTTAGCCAGTAGTTGCATCATGGACCTGCAAAACTAAGAATTTCAAAATTTTCTACAAAATCTTGTTATTTTCATGTCAGGTTCACCAATGTAATCTAGGGTAAAAATTCCAGGCTAATGTAAAATAACTATAAAAACTAACCCTAAACCAACAATAGAACAAAAAGAAGCATAAGAACATGAAATTTATAGCAATATCACCATAAAGTCTTCATGCCATCATTGCTTTGAACCTCCATTGCTCTTCCCCATCTTGCTTGAAATGTACTTAATGCCCTCGTATTTGAGTATGCACTAATAGCCTATGACAATGCCTAACAAAATATTGAGGATAGTTGTCTCACACTAGCAATATGTACTTGCATATGAACTAGATGTCTGAAAATGACAAGGACAAGGGTCTATAATAGAAAAGAAAATTTTGAATGAAGGGCTAAGATTCAAAACCAATAAGATATGTCAATCAATGGCCAAGAATGAAAGTTGTAGTATGAAATAAGGTTGGGAAAAAATTAGGGCAATGATAAGAAATGAATGGCTAAGATTGAATTACAAGATAATTCAATCAAGGGCTGAAAATGCATGAGACATGAAGAGATAAGATTGACATGCATAATGAGGTCAGTACAAAAAAAGAGGTTGTAGGAGGAATTCAAATAATTATAAAATTATTTGTTTGGAGAGAACAAAATGAATAATTAAATAATAAAACATTATTTAATTATAGAGGGCATGTGACAAGTTAAATTTTTTGAATTAAATAATATTTTAATTCAAAAGGGGGAAGAAAATGACAATTAAAAAAGAAACTAAATAAGTAAAATTTATTTGATTTAATAACATAAAAGGCTAGTGAATAATTAAAAAAATGAAATAACTATTTAATTATAGTTGAAAACTTGGAAAATAATTAAATAAATAAAATTTATTTAATTATAGAAGAAAAGAGCATTAGTGACATAATTAAATAAATAAAATCCATTTAATTAATTAAAAGAAGAAAATATAAAGCTGGAAATGAATTAATTAAATAATTAAAATTATTTAACTAATAGAGGACTTATGACATTAGAAAATAACTAAATAATTAAAATTAGTTAATTGTCAAGGTTGAAAGGGGAAACGATGGACAAATTTGAGGTTGCAGGCCTAGGAAAATTTTGTGTCTACACTATGTATATTTTTATGTATGGTTTTATGTGTTTTTGTATGTACATAGGTGTGTTTTGTCGGCATAAATCTCTACACAATTGAAAACACATTGTGTTTCTAAAGCTCCAAAATGGGTAACAAGGAATACTCATCTTTTTAAAGAGGCTTGTACATTGTAAAACACATTTTGTTTACAAAAAATTTGCATTGTGTTTATAGAACAATTCCATTACAAAATTTGGGAAGCCTAATGGCCATTTTTGTTTTATTATGGCCTCGCCTTTGTAGTTTGTACGGTATATTATACTGAGTAAAAACAATTACAATAACAATGTTCCTTAATCACAACCTTATGAAACTCAACTATGCAACAATGCTTCACAACTAAACAAAGGTACATGATTTAAATAGAGAAATACTCTAATGTAAAATGATAAATATTATGTTCTTTTGCAAATATATCTGATCTAATTACCAAGGATCCAAAGGTTCCTATTCTATTTTGGGAGATAAATCATACTAATGTAGTGTTGGAGAGATCATCCTAAAATTAACACAAATCAATTATGAGAAGGATAATTAAAAGGATGTAGTATCACCCTTCACTGATGCTTTAGGCATCTCCCGTGTAACACTCACACTTCAAGGAGGAAACATGATTCACGTAAAATTTTGGGATATAATACGCACACAATAATGTAACATTTATTTTATTTAAATTAAGCTACAAATTATTTGCATTCCCCACCCAAAATATAATACGCACAAAATAATGTAATATTTATTTTATTTAAATTAAGCTACAAATTGTTTGCATTCCCCACACTAAGCATCTCATCTATAAATAAATCAAAACTTCTAAATGCAAAATAAATTTTATAGATTTAATTGTCTAGTACACTGGCAATTCAAGCTATGATAGCTAGAATCACCTATATCTAGTACAAAAGCTTCATGTCTCTTGAAGCATCCTTCTCAATCCACCTCCCCTTTTTTTATTCATTTTTGTTTCTTCACCTATATCAACCACCTGGAAGAAAGAAAAGTGTTAGCAATAGATTTAATTGGAAAATTAAAGATATTTGGTGCTAAAAAGAATTCATTTTATTCCAAACTTTAACAATATTAGATTATATGTTGTGTTGATTGTAACATGCCAACTTGTACAAATAATAAACAAACATATTAAACTATACAATGGGAATCTAATTTCAAAATTTAACCTATCACTAACACTAGTAGTAATATATATCAACAATTATATCTGTCATTTTTCCATTATGGAACTATGAAGCATTGAATGTTCATTTAGATATATGAAAAACTCATCTCTCCTAGCATATGAAAGAGACCATAACTTGCATAATCAATAAGGGTAGAGAAGACAAACAAGAAAGATACCACATACTACTTGAAAAGAATCAGAACAGAGTGACTGAGATGGATAATGTATTGACTAAAGAGATCCTTCATGGTCTTGAGAAGTTGAGGAAGGTGCATGTGTAGTATATGCAATGGGAAAATGGAAATCCACAAGTGGAAAAAACTGAAGATTTTTTATCTTGCACAAGAATTTGTGTAGGAAAAGAAACTGAAAGATGATGCCATAGGTGGAGTTGAATAAGTAAATTCACATATTCTTGAACATAGAAATTCCATGAAACATGTAATTGGAAATAGATGAAAAGAAGGTACAAACATGAAAGTCTTATGTGAATACTAGGGAGGTGATAACAGGTAAGAGCAATGGGGATGAGGAAAATTGCATGGACGGTCAACTTGCATATATAAAAGCACTAGTTGGAAGTGTTGAAACTAAAACAAAACAACACAAGACTATAATTAACCACTTAGAAGAGGAATTAAGATATAAGAAGAATATTTTATTGTCAAAAGAAAAGGAGATTAATTAATGCTATTGAGAGTTGTTGAGAGATTAGAAAATGAATATTTGCAAGAATTTGAAGGCATTCAAAAGTTGAAGTCTAATATCATGCACCTTGAGGCTCAATTACTAAATGTTGAACATACCAATAATGATCTTGTAAGACATATCAATTGAAAGATCAAAAGTGCAATATGGTGTTGCACAACTTATAAAATTCTAAATTACATGAATGGTAAATATTGAAAGTTCCTTTCATTATACTCCTGCTATGTAAATAACAAGAGGTTTTAAGTACTTCAATACTATCTTCCAAAATTGCATTCCTTTCCATTCTCACCTAAATTAGATGGTACTCATGTAGGGAGAAGATAATATCCAAAAAAAGTACACATATGCATAGATATTATAACATAACACCCCATCTCCCATGCCAATCTCCCATAAAAATGCACCAATGGAGAAAATTGATGGACAAAGTTGACACCGTGATTGTAGTGAAAACATTTAGTTTCGTATATAGTAAGAATGTAGTGAAGTTCATTCACCTTCACAATTTAAAGCAACTCCCTTACACTAAAAGTTGCATTTCAATTTCCTCATATGATTTAAAAATGAATGCAGAATATAATTGCAAGTTGGAAAACACTTTGTGTTGTGAGTTATTTCATTATGCATGTCCGAACCTAAAGGGTGAAGAGAACAAGGATTTGCACTTGAGGAATACACAAAACATACCAAACTGAGGTGAGGGGTGACTAAGCAATTGTGTTGCTACTTGTAAAGGATTTTAGAATAGTATGTTTGTTGCAGGTTTTATAATACCCATTATTTTCCAACCTGGAAGTTTACAAAACAATATGAATGTAATCAAAACCTTTTTTTATTAACACAGTAACAACCCAATTGGTTTGTCACCCCTCAGCTCAATTTGATTAGACACCAAATGTTTTCCAACATGCAATTATATATAGATAGTAATATGAACGTAATGAAAAAAATTTCTTAGTACACAGTAAGAATGTAATGAAGATCACCTTCAAAATTTATACAGACCACATTGAATGAGATAGATAAAAGATAATGTATTGAGTGAAGAGATTATCCTTGCTATTGAAAAGTTGAGGAAGGTGCATGTGTATTATTGGAGATGGGAAAATGACAACATAGAACTAGAGCAACATGTAGTAGAAAGTATGTAATAGAAAAGGAATCTGCTCTAAAAGCACTTGAAAAGAAGCAAGCCAAAGAGAATGAGATAGATAATGTATTGACTAAAGAGATTGCTCCTCCTCTTGAGAAGTTGACGAAGGAGCATGTGCACTATATGAAATGGGAAAATGGCAATGTAGAACCGGAGGCCACAAGTACTAGAATGCATGGAATGAAAAAATAATCTTCTCTAAAAACACTTGAAAAGAAGCAGAGTTGAGTGAGTGAGATAGATAATGTATTGATTGATGAGATCCTCTGTGCTCTTGAGAAGTCTAAGAAGGTGCATGTGTAGTATATGCCTTTAGGAAAATTGCAATCCACAAGTGGACAAACTAAAGAGCTTTTGTATTGCACAATAATTTGTGTAGGAAAAGAAAGTGAGAGATGCTGCTATGGGTGGATTTGAACAAGTAAATTCTATCATGCATAACTTCTACAACACAATATATTTTCCATGTTATGAACTGTAATAACTATTTTATCTATTAGTTATGAAGCTTCTTAAATGTCACCTGCTAGACTAATAACTTATAATTTTCCTATGACACATTGCACAAAATTGTCTTGCCCATCAAAAAAATTTCTCGAACTTCCCTAACTTATTATCCTTTTCAAAAAGAGTACATAGGAATTTTCAAATATTCTTGCTCTGGAAGCAACTTCTAATGCATTCCACTCAATTATCACCACACTTAGCTAACTCTACTTCCCTCATTTCGATTAAATGAGCTAATAGAGGAGTTAGCCAAAGTGTGGTGAACATTGATTGGAAATGCATTAAATGTTGTGCTTCAAGAGGAAGATTATTCAAATTACTTTTGTATTCTCTCTAAATAGGATAATAATGTTAGGGAAGTTCTTAAAAAAGGTTTGATGGACAAGACACCTTAAGTGCTCTGTGTCCCAAGAAAATTACAAGTTATTAGTTTGGAAGAATTATATGTAGACAACATGAGTCTAAGTAGGGGTTAAGTTCACTTTTTTAATGGTTAGCAAGAAAATAGGATTAATAGGAAAGCCAAATTGATCTAAATTAAGTGCTAAGATCAATATTTAGAATATCTACATTAAATGACTTTAAATGAATGATATAAATACAAGATATATATAGTTTTGAGCTTTACAATCTCCCTCCTTATTAAATTTTAGATAAACTCAAAAATAAATTGAATTATAAAATAAATTTTTTGATATCAAAATTTACTCATTTATAATTTTTAATATTAAATAAAATTGTTTAAAAAGAATAATATTCATGAAAAAATGAATTATTTAAAATGAATTATGGATAAGCATAGAAATCTTATCTCCTCGATAAAATATAAAACTCAAATCAAATTCATAAGCTCATGCTTTTTCATTTTCACATTGCAGTCTATTTTGCTTGGACTGTCTCCCATGAAATTATTGTCCTTACTGCAAGTTGTGTGGAATAGCAGGGCAAAAAATGCCAAAATGTACAAAATGCACGAAATGTGCAAAAAAGTGGGGCTATGGAGGCCACAATTTGCACTGATGCATCAATGGGCATCCCATGCCCTGCCATGCCTGACCAACCTGCCACTAACTGTTTTATTATTAGTCCATACCCACCAAATTGTAATCCATCACATCCAAGTCCGCTCATAGAAAATACGGCAGTAGGATATTAATGTGGGATGCGCCAAATTTATCCCAACCAACAAGGAGGTTTAATAGTCTAAACTTAAGGGAATAGCATTTATTCACCAACAACTATGAACATTGCTGCTTAAACTTAAATTGTTGTCCCACCTAAATTCCATTTATGCCTAAATTTTCTGCTCCATTCTGTGTTTGGGTCCTCCAGTTTCATTTATGTTTCCGTACATGGGGATTTTCATATTTCTGTAGGAGCGACTAGACTGTGCTTTTATTTCTGCCATTAACAAATAGCTAGGTTCCTTTAATTTGTTTTTTATATCTTTTAGTTCCTTTCAATATTGTTTTTTATCTTTTAATAAATTTTCTCTATTAAATTTTAATAGTAGCTTAAACTTAATTTGATAGCATTTAATAATATAATACAATTTTCTTTTAGAAAACAAAAGTATTTTTGAAAGAGAAAATAATATAGTTATATCTAATAAATTTTTTTTATTGATCCCATCTTTTTAGTCAGAGTTTTTTTTTCAGTTTATCAAATTTTCTCTATAAAAATTAAGAATTTAGATGAGATAAACGTTATAATTTTTTTTTAATATTGAATAAAGTTGAAGATCGTACACACAATTGTGAAATACTGTTCAAATCAAACAAGGAAAATTAATAAAAAAATATTTATTGTTATAATATTTTATTGTATATACATACAAAATGAATTTAACAATACAACTAATTTAATCAATGCCATAATAGTAGCTAATAAAAATTATATATCTTTAATTTGATGATCACTCTTTTTTATGGGTGTAGTTTTATCAATTTAGATGTGAATGTAGAAGTGCATTTTCTAAATAGTTAGTATATTAGAATCAAAATAGTAATTGTTTATTATTAAATCCATTCTAAAAATATATAATATATTGAAATCAATGCACACTATTATTTAAAAGTTATATATATATATATTCAAAATTAAAATTACAATATATTGATTGAATAAATTTTAACAATTATAAATAACATATTATATTTTTTATTATGGATAATTCTTCTTAATCAAATATAACAATATCATATTAATTATAAATTCTTTAACTATAAATTTTAGTAAAAAGAATCTATATGTTGTAATAATATAGACTTATGTGTAGAGTGGACCAGTTGTAAGATATGGCACAAGTTGTAAGTTTGACGTCAATGAATCATGGTAAATATTTTAAGTGGTAATCAATCTTTGTTAAAGAAAAGCTTGATGCTTATATTATGATAAATGAGAATTAAGTTAAAAGATTTTTACTTACTCTATATAGAGAGATTGTTAAGTAAATTTTAAATGATTTTTAATAATATAATACAATTTTCTTTTAGAAAACAAAGGTATTTTTGACATTGAAAATATTATAGTTATATCTAATAATATTTTTTTAATAAATTTTATAGTTATTTAGATAAATTATAAAATAAATTTAAAAATTATGCTATTGTTGTTCTTCATTATATAGGAAAAATTATCAATAAATTATTTATGTTTTATAGGGATCCTTCTAATTGAACATTATGTGCACATTTTAATAATCTTGAAAAAATATTAGCAACATTATTTTTGTTATATAGAAGGAATTTATAATACTAACAAATTATCCATGGTTTATAGGGATCCTTCTAACCAAAGCTTATGAGTACTTTTCTATTTATAAAAATTGATAGCATTTATTTTTATTACATGGAGAGATTTTTAATATTATTAAACTATCTATAATTTATAAGGGTTCCTTTAATCAAACATTATAATCGTCTTTCAATAACCTTGAATAAACTCTTCTCTCTCCAATAACCTCTTCATCCCCATGCAAGCCCTTTAGAGGGGTTTTTATCATACATATAGCTACAAGTTAGCTTATTTTAACTTTAGTGAGGTTGAAAAAATATATTTTTTCTTTTCTTTTGTAGATAATATTCAATTGATTAGTTTTTTAATACCTAGAAACATAAAAAAGATATGCCTACTTGTTAGTGTGAATTATTTTAATACCTAACTAGTCATTATCCTACATAATTATCTAATTCATAATACACTTAAGTTTGAATTTAGATATAATTTTTATCTTTTGTCCCACCTCATGTGAAGTATACATGTGTCTCTTGTTTTGGTTGGACCCTAGTCCTACACAGAGGACAAGTAGAATGGGAAATAAACCACATTTCAATGCATTCAACATGGAAAGCGTGCTTACAATTGAGAAGAAGCCTGCCCTTGTCATTCTCCTCAAACCCACACAAACAAACAACATAATCTAGACCTTCATAGTCGCTCTACAATCTATAAACAAACAAAGGAAGGGCATCTATGATGACCTTGTCTAGACTAATAGTTATAATCACTAAAATCAACAAATTAATATAGCTACAACCATAGGTACGGTTGGGAATAATATGAGATACAACCAAGCCAACAATATATAATGATTTTTAGAAATGACCACAAAATTGAAATTAAATACAGAACCTTCAAACTCAAAGTAATCCATAAAACTCAATTGGAATTGGAAAATAATTCTAAACAACAGAAGTAATTTGCAAACCTTTGATCACAAACAGAGGATTCAAATACATCAAGTTACCATTATCTTTTTCTTCCTTAAAGCCATTAATCATCCTTTCCTCAATGTGGTACCATTTCCACATAAATTCAGCTCATTACATATGCCAATGTTGAATAGTAAGATAATAATGATAGCAACTAAATCAAAATCAATTTAAGAATGGAAAATTGTTGCTGCCCTATCTAGCTCACTATTGATCTTGTTTAGAAGACAACCTTTTTCCAACTCACCACTAATCACTAAGTCATATGCATTTTCCAATACTATCATAGCTTGGATAATAGCACTCTTTATCCAAACATCATATTTGAAACCAAATAGAATGATATTAATTTGCTTATGTGGATTGTGATATGCTCCATTTCCACTGGCAAAGAATGTCCTAGACATGCAAGAAAAAATCAATTCAAATAAACTTTAGAAAGATTTCTATTAAAATGGTGAAATAATTATATAAACTTGTCATTAATTACATTAAATATGTATCAATAAAATAACCCACTTTAGTACTATCAATTATTCACATTACTTTTGTCTCTAAGTAAAATTATGTCTACTTGGTAGATTTATATGTACCCGAGATGGAAGTCAACTTGCATTTGTCATGTGTAACCTAAAATGAGACGAATTAGCAGGTAGATTTGCATCTTCTAAGAGCATAAATTAAGCCTTGAAAATAGTGTTTTAGGATAGAGAAATTTAGTAGTGGTGGGTAGGATCTAATGATAGGTAGGAAAAGAGTACTTCTATGTCAAGGTTGCAGGGATAAATACAAAACCCTTGTGGAGTGGGATCCTATGATAGCTTCTAGACATAGAATAGTATTTTTGTCCCTATGCTTGTAAGCTCAAAATTCTCCTAAGTGGTATCCAATGATATTTTATCTAATTTTTTTGTTTTAAATCTCTGCTCCTCACATTAGTTTGGGTAATTATTTACTAAATGTGCATTCTTTTTATTTCTTTATCATATTGGCCTATCCATATTTTTCCTAAGAGATAATTGTATCATTTTAAAATCCCATTTTTAGCCCTAGGGAAGTGCCACCATATAGAGCTTATAATATAGTAGTTGAGGTTCAAATAATTTAAGGAAAGTTTACTTATCTTAAGATGATAAAATAGGACAGTCAGATATGTTTTGGTATATTCTACTTATAGGCATATAATTTTTCTGTGGAGTTATATGCATAGAATATTCATAACTACAAATTTAGATTTGTATATAAGGTTCAAATTAATGAATTTTTAATACAATCTAGATTATTTTTATAATTTGTGAATTCAATCTAATTAAGTTTAAGAATGATCTAATATATATTTTTATTTTATTTCTTACATGATTGAGAATAAGTGATTTTGAGTTAGTTCAAAAGTTATGGTCAAAGTAGTAGATAGCTAACTTTTGAATTCTAAAATCAACTTGTATCTTTATTTCTTCTAATTTCTATGATATGACCTATTGTAACTTGAAATCAAATTAATTCAATTTTATTTCTTGTTATGTTCCTTAAACCTAATTTTTCATACAAAGATGAATTGTATTTCCTTAAATTTAAATGAGCCCAACACTCAAAACCTTCTAAAATTTTACCTTAAGGTTTTGACTTTTCTTATATCTATAATTTTTAGATTTGATATTTTTATTACTATGTCATTTATTCCAGATTTTATTAGAGTATCAGGCTTTCATTATTTTATATATATCCCATCACGACCATCCCATCTTTTGATTGATTGAGTTTCATTATTATATCATTTACCATGGATCCTTACGAATTTTTATTTTGGGATTTCCCTCATGCATACATCATGGATTATGAGCTATTTTCATTCTTTCTTGATTCTCGTCCTTTTATCCTTAATTATTTTGCCTTATTTTATGACATAAATGCTCCTACATGTTTCATGCATAAGATTGTAGAGTATTTGAGAAATGTTCCATCCTTTTTAGACTTATGCATGCCTTCCCATCTATATTAGAGGATTTTACTTTATTTATCTCCATGACTCGTCATGATTCTTCATCTCATGAGATAAAAGATGGCGATACTTTAGTCCTAATCTCCCATAATACATATAGGTATATTCCTTCATATGGTGATGTTTCCTAGTAAGCATATATTATGTGCATCTCATCTCCCATAATATATCTAGGGATATTCCTTCATGTGGTGATATTTTCTAGTAAGCATATATTTTGTACATCTCAAAAAAAGTTTCCTTTTACCTCTATTGGTTTTCCTACATGTGTCTCTCTTTCTCTAATACACATTTTTTTACCTTCATACAAGATTGGTATTATTTCTTGTCATTCATGTTGCTCATGCTATATTGATGACATATTAAGTGACTATCATGGTAACAATTCTTTATTTTTTAATGATAATTCTCATGACTCTTATAAAAATGTTACTGTAGACATCTAAATTTAATCACTCCCATATGATTAAATTTACTCCCCTTTCGTCCACCATATTAAATATTAATTTATTATATTACACCTTTTATCTCATATCGGTAAATTATTTAATTTAATAATTAAATACTTTATTTTTCACCTCCTCCCTCTCTAAGGGTATGTGCAGGATCATGATGGGCCAAAAAGTGGCAATATTATGGGTATTTGTAGGGTATGTGGCTAATGAATTTTTTTTACCCAAAATTGATGAAACAAAAAGGGTTTTTAGAGAAGACTCACAGCTTTCCACCAATATAAATTATTCTTTAATTTGAATTTAATAAATAATTATTATTTATTTTCTATTAGAATTACGACTAAAGTCCTGATCAATAGGCTGATTGAAAAACATCTATAAATTTCAAACGGTATCACATTTTTTGAATCTGAAACATGCGTCACAATATATGCTTCACATACTATAGGATTGAAAAAATAAAAATTAAATTTCATGAAGTTTTGACCAAGTTAAGGTGGTCATACATACATGAGTTTTCTATTTTAAAAATTTGTAATAAAAATTCATAATTAATTATTTACTTGGAAAAAATTACAAAAAATATGCATCACATCTGGACATGAGTCCTCTACTTATATATAAAAATATTATAAATTTTTATTATTTTATTATGGTTAGGTGGTTAAGCAGACACCTACTTTTTATTTTTTCCCTAAAATTTAAACTACTGCATTGAAATTTCAAATTTTCACCAAATAGATTTTATTTATTTTAAATAAACCTAGTAGTTTAGAAACTACATTCAATTTTCTACAGATTCTATTCTTACATATTTTTTAAATAATATAGATAACTTATTCAAAATTTTACGTCAAGTTGCCTAACTTGATTTTTCTAAATTTTTTCCACTTAAGGGCCTGTTTTCCATGATGATCCTGCATACCCTAAATTAAATAAATACACTAATTTATTTAATTTAGTCATTTTTCCCCTTTTGATTTAAAAATCAATTTAAAATTCTTCACTTTCTCTCTCTTGTCACATCCTCCATAATCTTTCCCTAATCTGAATTAATTTAATTAATTCATGATTATGATGTGCATCCTCTTAATCAAAGATTAATGTCACATCCTCCTACATTTTCCACTTTCTTCTAATCTTTCCATTAATTAGTCTAATCCAATATTTGCACAACCTTAACCAAGGTCATTAGCCAGATTTAGCACCACTTTTTAGCCAACCTTTGCATTTACCTTCTTTTAGCATTGACCCCCTTTCCATATGAATTTTTAATTCACATTTATGTATCCTAGATTCCCTCTTTTATATGTGAATTTTTAATTCACATTCCTTCCAAGGCTTCTAGAACCTTGGACTTGTCACAATCTCCACATGTGACCAAGTCCCACCTTTTTGGAGCCCCCTTTATCCTTTAGATTCTCCTAAGAATGTGAATTTTTAATTCACATTTATGTTTTCAACCACCTTTCCTTTTCCCATGTAGATTTTTGAGGAATTCCAAAATTCCTCAAATGTCCCTTTCACTCCCACTTGGGGACAAGGAATCCCTTTTTGTGGAAATCCTCACTCCCCAAGGTGCTACTTGTCCTTCCTCCACCTCATGTACCTTTTTGACACCTCACTTACACCTCATCTTCTCTTGGCCACTTCACCATCCACATGTCAAGATGTGAGGGCTTGTGGGTTCTCAACCCACCATAACCCTTCATCTTGACCTTGTTGGATGCATCTCAACCATTGAATTCTCTAGAGAATTCAAATTATCCTATAAATACCCCCTCCTCAAGGGCATTTTCAACACTTAGCCATTTGATAACTACATGCTACCAATTTGCATTCTCACTCATTCACTATCATCTAGCTATCCATTCTAATCATTTTGCATAAGTTGATCTTGCATTTAGTCACTCAAGAAGTCATCTAAGGAGCACAAAAAGTCATCCAAATCAAGGGCCAACCAAGGAGTCTCCAACAACAAGGAAGGTGGAATCATTTGCATCTTGTTTTATCCATTTTCCTTCTTGTTTTATCACTCTTTAGGCTAATCTTGAAGTGTCCTTAGTATTTTATCATTTGCATTTTTAAGTTATTTTGCACATTAGAGTAGGGTAAAATTCTGAGGATCACAGTTACACATAGTTATAGTTCTTCACATTTTGGTGTCCTTTCCTTGGGAGTCTCATAGACATGTCCATGCATATCATGATGTTATATGCCTTTTTTATAACAATGGTTTCTCCTTCAAATCCTTTTATGCCTTTATATGATATATATTTGTGTAATTGTGGAGTACCTTCTCTTACATATCATAGTGAGAAAACACATGGAGTATACATTCATTGAGTAAGAAAACTATGTAAAGATATCTTAGATTATTTATTTAGCTTGTGTGCAACTATTTAGTGATTTATCTCTTAAATCCTCCCCTACTAGTACTAGTGATTTATCTACACATCAAGCTATTGGACATGTTGAGCATGATATTTCACATTATTTGTACTCCACCATGAGTATGTTAGAAAATCTAGATGGTATATTTATCATTATGAGAAAATATTTAAAAAGAGATTATAGTAATGGAATATTACATAATCCTTCAAAATATGGTATTTCGCCCTTTCCCTCACCAAGTAGATTTCTAGAACCATGTTTATAAGTATAATGGTAGATCTAATCCATTAATAGAATTATAATCCTTGTAGACTTCATGCTACTTATTTTCATAAGGACAAGTTATTTGCTAGATTGTTTCCAACAACCTTGAATGACCAAACATTCACATGATTATTTATTGCCTCATTCTATTATTATATCGAACATTCTCATTATGACATTGAATCCATGACAAATGTTTCTAAAATTATGCAATGCAAGAAAGAAAAATACCAACTAGTTCATGATTATATGTTAAGATTTCAAGTTTTGATTACTATTATGAGTTTAAATAAGATGAGGTTCAAGGCTTTTTTATTAATTATTTACAAACACATATTGAAAGAAAATTTTCATACAAGCCTTACCCTTCCTTTTCATATTTATGCACTATTGTGTACAAATGAGAGCATGCTTTATTATGAAATCCTTATCTATCACATTGGTGAGGCCAAAAAAACACTTAAAATTAGGATCCTCCGCATTGGACATGAACTCTCCCACAAGAACAAAATTCACTAGAATATGAAATAGCAAGTGCTTAGAAAATATATTAAAATGAGCATTAGGAATGTAAAGTTGAGACACCTTTTCCTATCACTAATGGATCTTTTACTATCAATATCACTAGCTTCCTTTACCAATAGCCTCATTTCTTTTACTATCTTTTACTATTCTTGAACATATTCTATAAAGTTGTTAACTGATCTAAGTTGTTCTTCAAACTGTCAAATTCTTTATTTTCAAATGACATTTAGATCACTACTAAGTCTATTGTTATATAGTGTATTTCCTATTCTCACTTTTTGGAACCCACTCTCTTATCTTTCTTTCATTGTAAAATTTAGTGATGGCTTGTAATCAACACTTGTCCTTGGTCTATGACTATTCCTATATCAAATATCTTCACATGTTTTCAAAATTGGTTGCATCTTTTCCATTAATCCTTGAGAAAATTATATTATTTTAACAAAGAGATGGTGCTCCACACTCCATGGATACATGTTGGTGTAAATAGGTAATTTTTCTAACTAGTTAATTAGTGGAGTCTTTTTTATATGTCAAGTCCACTTAGGTCCTAAGAATATTCAAGTCATTTAGATAAGATTTTATATTTTTAGGTTTTATTAAATATTAGTTTCTTAGGTCATTTAATGATGGCTCATGTCATTTAATAATTTAATAATGACACAAGTCATTTAATGTTTTGGCATTTGGAGCTTCATAACACCTTGTCTAGATAAGCAAGGTCATTGTACACTCTTGTAACATGCCTCATCATCATCAGAACGAGGTATTGGAAAAGGTGTTGCATGAAGCTGAGCTAGACCTCGAGTGGGATAAAGAACATCAGGTGGACAATGAAGGTTATATCCAATTAATGACTGATAAAAATATGTCTGTTAAGGAACTAGATGTGGAAAAAGTTAAAGAATATTTCTATAAGAAGATGGAGGAGAGTGCAACGGATGAGATATCTTCGCTCTTCATGGATTTTGTTGCTAGGGAATTTGCTCAATTGAAACAAATGGTGGAAGCCGCTTCGAAATGTACCAAGCATGGAGAAGAGATGGTTGTTAGATGCCTTCTTGATCCATACTTTTGGTTGTTTGTTGATGACATACAGTTGTGTAAAGTTAGCCTGGACTTAGATTAACAACTACTCTAAATTTCTATTGTTTGTTCATGCTTATGGTGAATGAATAATTGAATATCTATAGTCCATTGAAGCTTGCACAAATTTCATGAGACTGTGTAGTAATCTGGTTAAGTGAAATTCTATTTTAGGAAGGTTGTCCATAGTAAAATCCTCCATGATCACTTTCATTGTTGAATTTTAGGTCTATGAACCTTCTCTCTTCCTTTCCCTTTTCCTTTTTTTTTTAAATAAGTAACCTATTCTAAGGTTCGTTGCACATTGTAAAGCCAAATCTTAACCTAAAGATAGGAGTTCAAACTGATGTTCGAACTTGCAGCAAATTGCACACTAACTTCCCACTTTGAGGAACTCCATTTTGTGATCCTACTTCCTTCCAGCCTAACTTTGTGAGTCCACCCTATGATTAGCACTTATTACAAGACTTTCTTCTAGCCTAACTTTGGAGAAATTGGCTTGGCGAATGAAGGTAGCAGGGTATTTCCAAATTCAAGACTTTTACTTAATGCTTATTACAAGAGGAGTTTCCAAATTCAAGAGGAGTTTATTACAATGAGCCCAAGGCTGTTGCAACATCTTTCCAGAGCTTTAGGGGTGCTTTTTTATGAGGTTTCAAGTGCTCTTTCCTTGTTAAAAGTGTTTGGTGGTGTTTGGGAATGAAATGATGGATATTTACTATTTTTGAGTGAAATCCTTTTCTATCTAGCCCTGAAAATGACATAGCCTTGAATCTCCAAAAATTGAGCATAAATCTCATACTATTTAACATCATACACATAAGCTTTAAACTAGCCAAAGAAATTTGGTGATGAGGAGATAATTTATGCAAATTGAAATATACCTCCCTCTTAAGACACCTATTGGTCAAGTTTCTCAACACTCATCTCTTCATCATAGGGCTATATGTTGATCTAATTTTTTTAGATGTACAACAGATGTGAGATAGCCCATGAATATCATTAATTTTTTTAAAAATGACTGTCATGGGATGGTAACAGTCATTAAAATTTTATAAAATGATTGTCATGGGCTATAGATAGTCATTAAAAAGATTTTTGTTTCTGGATTTTTAATTTATTTCTGTATTTTGTATTTTTAAAAAATTGACATCCCATAGCAAAAAGAAATGACTTTGAGAAAATTCCAAGCTTTTGAACATATTTTATGTTTTCATATTTGAAATCATCTAAAACTAATTGCAACTCCAACAAGGTGGTTGGTTTAAGAGGAGGTCCTGGAATTGACACTTGGATTAGATCTTGGCATGAGGTATTCGTATCAAACATATGGTTTGGCTTATTTATTTATGTGCATTAAATGATTTTCTTCGAAGTGTAAGTGTGTTATGTGGTAAGTAAGTATATGGTAGCAGTGTATATCCTCACCATTATCCCATGAATGGACAATCAGACTATGGATATACTTTAGAATGTGGACTTCACTAAGTATTATTTATGATGGATTGTGAGATGAGGTAATGTTTAAAAAAAGCTCTGAAGTTGGGACATATATGAATGTAATAGCTCTCCATTTAATGATTCATTAAAGGGGTAGTGATTTTGGCATTCAACTGTTTCTCTTGTTGAAAATGGATGATGATGGACATGCTTTTTTGTTGGGTTGAGAGCTTTTGCAAACATATTCATCATGTCTCAAAATACCTTTTCTTGGAACTTTTGCTAATTTGTCTCTATATTGTGACCTTGTTGGTGAGGTTGTGGATTGACACAAAGGGTCTTGTTTCTTTATAGTCAATTTAAATATTTTTCTTGGCATGTAAGGTTAGGTGGTTAAACCATGATATCTTCAAGGGGCACAAATCCTACTTTGTGTGTCAGGTATGTATCCCCTTGTTATAATATGAAATATTTTTTCAAAAAGTATTGGTAGTAAATCCATCATAAAGAATTAAAAGAGTTAAAGGTGGATCTTATGTTGGAGGATCTTATGGTCATATCTCCTTTGGTATATATCAAATAACAATGCTTAAAATGATTTGAGAGAAATCTTTGTGAAAACATGACCTGCTTCCTATAGGGATTGACATTTTTAAATTCGCATTTCGTGAGCAAAATTGTCTAATGTATTCAAATATTAGACTTGTTTGAAATTTTGAATATCTAAACATTTGTTTTTAAATTAATAAATTCTTCCTATAATAAAAGATTTGAAGTGCAAAAGTATTACCTTTATTGCATATGCATAAATAAACTTTGGAATATATAGATGTTTATATGCAGAAATATACATCACTTACTACCAGGTAAATATGAATGTCTTCTTTAACAATCATGGTAATGTAAATGGTCTCCATCATGCTCATTCCTTTTTATTTTATGGACCTTGTAAATTTTCTTGTCAATGTAAGAATCTTAAGATCTTCTCTAATGTGTGACTTTGTTAATTAAAGTTTTTATTATTTGCTCATTCCTTTTTATTTTATGGACCTTGTAAAATTTAGAATGGATTGTTCCATATAGAAATTTTTTATAATATGCATAATTTATTTATCAGGTTGGAGAAACTTTGGTGGATTTAATTGTAGATGAAAATCATGAAACATTAGTAAGTTGGGGACAAATACAGGGGTCCTCCACAGAGTCCTAGGAATTCGGTTTGCAATCTAAAGAGTCTCCAAATAGCATAGAAAATAGGGAAAAGGTATTATCTCCTCTTGCAGTTTGTCATATGGAAAAGGAATATGGCATCAATTTAGAGGATATTCATGGTATATTGAGTGTACAACATCATTTACATAATAGCCTAACAATTGAAATTAAGGGCTTGACAATGGTACTAATTCACGAAAAATCTAACATTTTAACGTATAAATCTAAATGTAATATATGGATTCCATCCTCTTAAAGTTAGTGTAAGCAAATACATAATTAATTTGAATCTATCACTTCTCTATCGAAACCTTTGTTGCACACACAAAATCATTACGAAATGACCTGCCAATTTACCTCATGTACTACATACCAAAAAATATAACAAACATTTTTCTAAATAACCTTCCAAAAGATATATTTTACCAATTGTATAATAATTTGTCACATGATGTAAAATCATGATTTTTAAAATTTTATTTATATTCTATATATACTTTTGAATTAAAAAATAGATTTAAAAAATATTTTATCATTTTTTTAAAACAATATTTTTAGTTTATCTTTATTATTTTCTATACTAAATAAAATATTTTAATGGTTTCTTTAAAATAGATAATTAAGTTTAATATATATTGTATAGATATTTTTTATTATTTATAATAAATTATTTTATTTATTATTAATTTTTAAATTGTTAATAAATAAAATTAATTATTATTTAACTATATATCATAAATAAATTATTCTGAAACATATATTTCTCATCATAAATTAATTAATTATTACAAAAAAAATTTATGTGTCAGTTAGGTGTCCCCACAGCCCAGCAATCCATGCCTTAGATACTTGGGGCAAAATTATTACAAAATATATAATATAATATAATTTTTTTATTACCATATATAATATAATATAATATATTTTATATTTACCCTATATTTCTTATATACATTAAATTATATTATGCCATAAGTAAATTTTTGTAGAAACATATATTTTTAATCCTAAATTGATTATCAATAATAAATATAATATTATTATATTTATATTATATTATAAAATCATATAATAAATTATTCTTGTAGTCGCTTATCCAAATATAATTCTCAGATAAAAAATTCAAATAATATAATTCGATCATTTGTGCTTAATAAATATAAATCCAGCGAATAAAAAAAGTAGAAGATACAATTGTAAATAAATAAAAAAAGAGACTGCAGGGAAGTCTGAGCGAATGGGCTACATGAAAGTCTAGGGTGTATGGAATAGGACTGACAGGAACTAGCAGATACGGCACTGGCACAATAGGTATGTCAAGGTAGAACAAGGACTGACGAAGATTGATAGATACGGCAGCAGGTATGTCAGGATGGATGTAGCGGATGGGCATCAATGCCATGCGGTGCAAATATTCACCCCTATAGACATTGTTGTAGAACAACTGGTGATAAAAGTAGATGACAGTCTATTCGGGACAAAGAATACGGAAAGTTAAACTTTGCCAAAATTTTGAAAATTCCAATGTTCACATGGAATAGCTGGTGATAGATGGCAGTTCACATGGAATCAGTAATGAACGCTCACATGGCAGTTTGATAACTTTCTCCCATCAAGTCTCCAGTCAAGGTTTTCAAGTTTGAATTGTATCTACAGTCGGTAAATTGCGTCTGATCGGATCCAAACATATCTGCGGTCCGTGTAAGTGATAAGACACAAGGAATTGATGTTACATATCGTTGTAGGTAACAATGGTGTTAAATAGAAGAAGACATTGAGGTAATGCATAATCTCCTTATGCTAGTGCTATTGGTAGCCTCTTGTATGCAATTGTTTATGTTAGACATAACATTGAATATGTAGTGGGATTTGTAAGTATTTTTATATGTACAAGTTAAGTAAAGAATAATTGACTACTATGAAAGGGGGTTTTAGATATCTATGCAACATTTTAGATTAAGCAATGTGTTATGAAGGAAGAGTAGATGAATAAGGTTGTAAGTTTGTAACGATTTATGGATTTTGTTTGAGATAGAGATCTTGACTATCGTAGATCTACCAATGAATATATATATATATATATATATATATTCTACCTTTTGGAGGGTTAGTAAGATAGATGAGTGAAAGATAGGAAGTGGTTGCATTATCTACAATAAAGGTAGAGTACATGGTAGATATATATTCCACCTTTTGGAGGACTAGTAAGATAGATGAGTGAAAGATAGGAAGTGGTTGCATTATCTACAATAAAGGTAGAGTACATGGTAGCTACTAATGCATGTAAGGAAATGACGTGGCTACAAAACCTATACTCAACTATTGGCTTAATATTGAAGATCATAAAGATTCATATTGATAGTTCAAGTGTAATATTTAGCCAAAAAATCCCACTTATCATGCTTTTTCAAAGTGGATTAGTGTACAATACCATTTTATTTGAGGAATGGTTGAAAGTAAATGAGTATTTTTATAAAATTTTGATAAAGAAAATACTATTGTTCATTTATTGATAAAGGTTGTGAGTACTACAAAATTTTCTTCTTGTACAAAATCAATGGTCATGGTTTCCCTAAAAGATTAACACTTCAAAAGTGTGGCTCTTATGGAAAATATATAACAAGTGGGAGATTATTGGATAAGTGTTATATACTTTCCATGTTTAATAGTCAAGATTAGGGTTATTTTAACTTTTTTTCTATATTTTCCAATATTTTAAAGCCCTCATGTTATCTTTTGTATACTTTTATGCAATGTGCAAACCCACTTTAATGCATCTAGATTTATTGTTGATGGTGGTTTAACACAACCAATGTTAATTAGAATGATAGATCACTCTACTTCTCTTGAAAAGATAAAGATTTAGCTCCAAGTTTCCTTTTTAGTCAAGTCCTGATTATGTTGGAAAAGCTAAGTGGCCTTTGTGATTTGTTTATAAGGGGCATTTGCTCGTATTAATCAAATTGGACAAAAATAGAAAATTAAATGTTCCAGATCTACTAAAATAAAAGTTTTAATCATTCCAATATCAAGTCCTAAAATACTTTACTATCCCATCTTAACCAAAATCAACAACTTCTAAGATGCCCTATAGTCTAACCTATATCTAAACGTATCCTAGATTATCATGTAGTAAAAAAAAATCAAAAGATTATCAAGGTTTAAGGAGAAGAATCTAGAAAGAATGAACAAACAATAATAAGATACACTATGTCTCTCATATATAAAAAGTTAAAATGTCTCTCATATATAAAAAGTTAGAAAAAATCCATAAAACCAATTTTGCAATGGTTAGTATTTCACGTAGCCATCCATAATATCAATACAAACATCTAAGGAAATCTTAAACAGGCGTAGGACAACTGAGAGGGGGGTGAATTAGTTGTCACACAAATTCAAACTCAAAACTTTATCACTTATCAAATCTTCAACCACACTATTTTGTTATTAAATATGAGCATGAAACATGAATAACAGAAAGCAAATCAACGTAATGAACACCAAATTTTTATGTGGAAAACCCAATAAGGGAAAAACCACGGTGAGAGTTAACTCACACTATATAGTACTTTTAAAAAGAGCCTCATTTCCAAAAGGATTCATTGTCCAGGTACAAAGGCTCACTACCTACAAAAAAGGACTCACTGTCCAACAAGGAGGCTCACTACCTACACAAGATTATACAAAACAGAGTAAGGCTTTATAGCCCAAAAATGACCTAGTAAGATGTACCTATCATGTGCTAATACAATTTCGGTGATGCTCAATATTCAAACTTTACACCCTTCACTCTTTGCTCACCAACTACTGCCTTTCTGATCATAGCTTCTTCGAACAACTTACATACATTCATTTATCCATTGCATTCACACTCTCTTAAACTATTCACAATACATGCATATATATATTTGATCACCATCGTAAGCATCAATTAGGTCACCCTAATTAGATGCAAATTATTATAAAAGATATCAACTATCGGCTCCACAAAAAACAATGTAATTTGACTGTTAGCACGATACAATATGTCGACATGGGCCACACAATAGATCACGCTTAATATTTTCATATCATATCAAAATTATCTTACCAAGTCACAAAACGTAAACATTATGTTTGTTGCCACAACGCCGTATGAACACCAGAGAGCATAATATTCTGAATGTGCATTCCATTAACATCCATAAGTAGTTTCCCAAAACCACAATCAACAATTATGAACTGTAGATAAATGCAGAGTAGAATACCAATCAACCACTAGAGAAAGTAAGACAGACATATGCACCGATTTAGAGTACCAAACCAAACTACCAACATGGTGACATTGAAACTACCAACATGGTGACATCAATGACAACAAATAGATAACCTACTCATTTTTCCAACAATCTCCCCCTTTGTCATTGATGGAAACATGTGAACAAAATTCTCCAACTCCAATCTCTTCTCCTAACTTCACTCTCTCCCCCTTTGACATGAATGGAAAAGGGCACCAAAAATGAGTGTAGACATGGTGACATCAAAATTTCAAAAAACTTCAAAGTTCTCCAACAATAAAGATGACACTCTTCACCTAGAAAACCTTCTTATACCTTTCTTTGAGAACTTGATACAACTTCTTCTAGTTAAAAACAAAAAACTCCATATTAGTGCATGTACTTTCCAATAATCCCAACAGAGTAAAGGAGGGTGACCAATCTTCAATAGAACATTGTTTCTCAACATCTTCAACATCAATAAGAATTTTGAAAAGATGTTCTAAGCGAACTTTAGCAATTTCTTTAAGGAGCCAGAAAGTCTTTGTCACATCATCTCTCTGCCTTTGTGTGATGATTAGTTTAGCCTATAGTTCACCAACTCTTATCCTTTTCTTCCCTTCTTTATCTTCAAATATATTGAAATTCTTTCCAATGTTGTTCACCTCTGTTTCAATAGCTTCAATTTTGCTTCTGAAATTATCTACAGTTGTAGGCCACCAAAGAAAATACTTGTAAACATCTAAAAAAAATTTAACACATTTCTTTGTTTCCACAATCAATCCAGACAATCTATGCATGGCCTTTTTGCATCTCCTTTCAACCAAGATTCCCATCTTACATCCTTCCATACCTTTAAGCAACATTCTTTCTTCAACAGTCTTAGTCAGATTTTCTAGCAAGAAATAAAAAACAACAGATACTTCAATTTCTTTCCGAAGTAGATAAGGACTTCAATGTGAAGGGCAGAATTATGCGGATGGGTGAGTGATACATCATCATGTTTGGAAAATGAAAGGCAATGAGGTGCAGATAGATGTCCCACCATAGCTTGGAACTGACACACATCCAGATTGTTAGGTACCGTGGTTGATACAAGAGCTTGTTCAAGAACCTCTTTGTGTGATGGGGAAATCTTCAAAAGTTCCAAGATTGATATTTGTGCCAGTATTTTCTACAATTGATCGATGAGATTATATTGATTGGAGGGAGGATCCACAGATGGGGATGATATTTGTAATCAAGGGAAAATCCTAAATTTATTATTAAGTGGGTTAGCACAATAACAATTAAAATTCCTATGAAAATAACAAAGCACAATGGAAGTGAGGTGAAGACAAAAGGGATAGTGTTACCCTGTGTCTCCACCTTCCATGATTAACCTCTGTTACACCTCCTAGCTTGCAGATAAATAACAATGCCCTCAGATTTATGAGCAACTATGACTAAAGACTAAGCCCTATGCAAGTGTTGAAGGATTTGCAGAAAATAAAATAACCCTACAATGAGCTAAAATGACTATGACTGTTAATGACTATGACCTAAGTTGACAGCAAGTTGACATAGACTAAGAATGCAAGAAGTCAAAATGAGCTAAAGACTGAGAGAGAGACCCAAATGAGGTCAAAATTGCCCTTTTATAAAAATTGCAATTTTGAACGTGTGGCCAGGATGAAAAGATGACAGGAACCCTAAGATCAATGCTTAAGATTGAATATTGCTGTGTGCATTAGGGTTAGGTCAAAATTAGGGCAACAGGTAAGAATGAAGGGTGGAGATTGAATTATGAAATAATTCAATCAACGGTCAAAATTAAATGAGAAGTCAAAAGTCAAGAATTAAATTGGAAGATAAGGCTGGCACGGACAAAGAGGTTGCTGGAGAAATTAAATAATAAGATTTATTTACTCCAGATAACTAGCAAATAATTAAATAATAAAGATATTATTTAATTATGGAGGAATGTGATGAAAGAACTATTTTGAAATTAAATAATGATTTTAATTCAAAATTCAAGAGAATGGCTAAATTAAATAAATCAAATTTATTTAATTTTAATGGAAGAAAAAGCTAATGAATATTTAAATAATTAAATAAATTATTTAATTATAGTGGAAAATGGACAGAATTAAATAAATAAGAATTTATTTAATTTTTTAGAAGAAGGGGACTTAATTAGTGACGTAATTAAATAAATAAAATTTATTTAATTAATCAAGAAGACATAAATGGTAAAGGGAAATTAAATAAATTATGAAATTTATTTAATCAAAGGAAGACTTTAGATAATTAGTGATGTATTAAATAAATAAATAATATTTATTTATTTAATAATCAAGGAGGAACAAATGACATGAATTAATTAAATAATTATGAATTATTTAATCAATAGTCGAATGTGGACCAAGGACATAATTAAATAGCTTAATTATGCTAGGACGAAAGTGGTAAAAATGAAGCTTGCAGGCCTAGGTCATTTTTAGGTGTCTACATTTTGCCCCTCTTTGTCATAATGTCGCTTGTCGTATTGTGACAAAGAAAATTAAGTCAAAATATGCCCCAGTGAAGGTACGGAGTATTCTTGCCCCCTCGGGAAATTTTCAAATTTTGGGTCGGCGCCAGAAAAATTTGCAAAAGGTCCCGATAAATCAATTTGGTGGTCAGAAAAACAGCGGCGCAGTCGGTTTCAAATTCTGACATGTTTAAAGCAACGTACGGAGAGGTCAAAGGCGCGGAAATGAGCCTCCAGTATTAACTGCAGTTAAAAAAATGTCACTTTCACCCTATAAATAGATGGTCAAAGGGGTAAAAGTCAATTCACTTTCACTATTCACCTTGTAAATCTTGAGAGCTTAGAGCAAAAGGCGCAGCAGCGACGATGGTGATTCCAGTGACAGAGCACCGCGGAGAGATCGTGAGGACCTTCAGACGGCCAGAGGGCTCAGGACCTGCGGTATGTACACTAAACTTGCTTTGTCATTTTTTCGATTTACGTGCTTTTTTATGCTTTCTAGGATAGTGAACGAATGCGCCGCGACGCATACGCGTTCGCGTAAGCCGCAATTGACTTCGCGTTCGCCGCATTTGATGCGTCACGACGCAAGTGCAAAGAGCAAACGAAACGCACCTGCGGCACGCGCCGCATTCGATTTTGGTGCGACGCAAGTGCTTAACCGCATCGCATTTGACCCACCGAAAGCCGCAATCGATATTATACGACGCAACTGATTATTCGAATGCCGCAAGTGTAATTCCACGCTGCATTCGCGTAGTGGCAACGCAAACGCCTAAATTCGTGACGCAAGTGAACTATAGCGACGCATTTGATTTGTTGTAACGCATTTGATTTTTTGAACGACGCATTTGCGTTTTTGCTACGCAATTGCATTTTTGCGACGCATTTTCCTGTTTTCTTTCTTTGACTTGTTTTAATGCCTTCATGCCCTAAGTTATTGTCCATGACGGTCACAGTTGTCCAAAAAGGTGCTGATGCCGTGTTCGTCTTTTTGCAGAGGCAGCTTGCCCCTATTTACACGAGGGAGAGCAGACCGAGGACCTTTCGGTTTGGCGATCAGCTAGGCCCGCGAGAGCGGCGACGACTGATGAGACTCGGCTTATTCCATGTTGCATTCATGCCCGCCATTCGGGCGAACAGGGGTTTACTGACGGCGCTGTGCGAGAGATGGCATTCAGAGACCTGTTCCTTTCACCTGCCGACAGGTGAGGCTACGATTACTTTGGAGGACGTCTACCGTATTCTCTAGATTCCGATTCGAGGGGAGCAGATCGTGTACGATCCCCGTCATGGCGAGCAGACCTTCCGGGCGTACTACCAGGATCAGGGTGCCGGACTCGGCATTGAGGGTTACGAGATCCATTGGGATTTCCTGGCGGAGCATTACAGTCGCTTTGATGCATTCTTGGCGACTCTGATTGGTGGCATCTTGGTTCCAGACCGACGAGGACACGGATTTCCGATTGGCTGGGGGGATGTCATGGTCGGCATGCGACGAGAGAGGACAGTTTATGCATGGGGTCCTTGTTTGCTGGGGACACTTTATCATCAGCTGCATGACGTTGTGTACAGGAGAGGAGAGAGTATCTCCTGTGGGACCACACTGATGATGATCTGGGCATGGGAGCGTATTGCCATATTTCGCCCTCCTATCGACAGACCACAGCTGGCCGCGGGGATGCCTTACTCCTACTACTATGCCGGCGCATTACAGCAGACCCGCATGGGTGAGACAGGGTGGTGGCGGCATCGGATTGATACCATGGTGACCTTCATCTGGAGACCCTACAGGGATTGTGAGGTATGGGATGATGAGGACGAGCATCTCAGTTTTTGCAGGCAGTATCGATACCTGATTGGCAGGACAGTACAGACGTCGCTGATGATTGAGATGTATCTGCCACAGCGTGTACTGAGACAGTTCGGGGAGCAGCAGGATGTACCCATGGGGACGGCAGAGTATGCACGATCGTCCAGAGAGTATGCATGGGGGCCGGCCATCCCAGTGGCCTTCGCGACACAGCAGATTGACGGGTTAGTAGCCCAGGCTTGGGGTTGGAGAGGTGGGGCAGCAGATCCAGGTACCACACCAGCCTATGATCTATGGTGGCATGCACGCCGACCTGTACCATTGACAGATCCTGACGGGCCAGCACCAGTTGACAGGCGGTCAGTGATTCCACGAGTACCGCGAGCCAGACGAGGGGGCAGAGGCAGAGATGGGGGCAGAGGCAGAGGTAGAGGCAGGGGCAGGGATGGAGATGGAGGGAGGGGTGGTGATGGAGGGAGGGACGGAGGCAGGGGTGATGATGGAGGACGAGGTGGAGACGGAGGTCGGGGTGATGATGGAGGTCGAGGTGGAGACGGGGGCCGTGGTGGAGACGGAGGTCGAGGTGGAGATGACGGAGGAGATGGCAGGAGGCGACGGCGGGACGGACAGGTACCAGGTCGCAGGGTGCGACAGCGCATGGCGAGGGTAGCATTAGATGCTATCCCCGAGGTTGGTGAGGAGGGGGAGATGGAGGGGCAGCCCAGGCAGGAGATAGAGGACGAGGGGAGACAGGAGGGGGAGCCAGAGGCGGGGGGACGGGCGGAGGCGGAGGGGGAGGGACAGGAGGAGGATGTCAGGGCCCCAGAGGTGGATGTGGCAGGGGAGGAGGAGGCGGAGGGGGAGAGACAGGAGGCGGAGGTGGAGAGACAGGAGACGGAGGTGGAGAGACAGGAGACGGAGGTGGCAGGAGAGGAGGATGATGATGATGATGAGGAGGATGAGGCCATAGGTGAGGAAGAGAGAGTCCTCAGATGGCAGATGGTGGAGGGTGAGGAGGAGATACCATCTTCAGAGTTGCCACCGGATGCGACAGTTGATCAACGAGTGGCCGATCTGCAGCAGAGGTTAGATGCCAGCCAGGCACAGGTGAGATCCTTACAATCAGCCCTAGAGGTAGCCCGTGTGGAGCGGGATCAGGCGATGATCCGTGAGCAGGATTCAGCGCGATGGTGCACAGAGTTTGCGGCCCTATGTTCAGGACCCATAGGGGACATGGCTCGGGAGTTGGCCAGGGTGAGCACGAGGCTAGGTCAGTACAGGACTTTATATGAGCAGGCAGTGCCACCAGAGCAGCGAGATCCTACCCTGTCTCGATCACAGACGAGGACAGGCAGTGGACACCGGTCGGGTAGTGGCAGTGGTACCAGGAGCCACAGCAGTGTCGGAGGGTCGACTTCCACAGGACACACATCAGGCCACAGATCACATCACTCCCGCAGGCATACTTCGAGTCATCATTCAGGACACAGTCAGGGTTCTATCGGTTCAGCTCAGAGGTCAGTACAGGGTCAGCCACCAGTGACAGATCCTACCACTTTTCAGAGTCCAGTAGCAGTGACCTCACAGGTGTTTACTACTGTTGAGATGATGCCCTCATTCGTAGTTCCCTCATCCTCACAGCCACAGGGCACTACAGGACCATCCATTGCTTCAGAGCCAGTGACAGGGCCTCAGCCACCACCACATTCTTCACCCCGAGGGGATGATGAGAGCCTACCCTAGGGGCATATTTGTATTTGGACACATTATGTTTATTGTTGAGCCTGCGAGCTCCATTTTTGGGATATCCATTGACTCTATCCTGTGACATTGCATATTTTTGAGATGAGATTTATATGATGATGCAGTTTTGATGCGACCTATATGTGTTATGTGATGTTCTATGCATTATGTGTGTATGATATATGATGCTTAATTTATGATGCCATTTATGTATTATGATGTCTATGTGGTGATTTGTTTGTTGATGCCATGATGATGCACTATTCATATGCTTATGTTAATGATGTGTATGATACCTTTATGTAAAGATGCAATGATGATGATTATGTTAATGCCATGTTTGTGATTATGTATATGATGTAATGCCATGTATGATACTATTTAATGCCATGGATATGTATGTATGGACCTAATGCAATGGATATATCATGTATGCACTTACATTTTTTTTTTTTTTTTGAATGACACAGGATATCATCGCAGGATGGACGAGAGAAGATGGTGGGACTGACGAGAGAAGATGACCAGACCAAAGAGGAGAAGATATGAGACCTATGAGAAGATACAAATCCTTCAAAACCTTACCCTAGGACTTTTAATATCCGTTGCTCTTTAATCATCATTGGGCAAACTGTCGTAATGGTCAACAAACACCAAGATATGACGTAGATCTAGGTGTGCAAGGTCGCACCATTACCCAAGACAAAACAGTCACAGACAAGGATGAGTATGACTCATACTAGGAGCGTGCTTGCCCCAGTCTTGTTGTCATAATCAACCACAGGCAGAAAAAGACAATGACAGATCAGGAAACGTCGTTGCTTCTCTAAATCCTGTTTCCAGGACATCCTTGAGAAACTAGTGACATGATTGCCAAATTACAAAAATAAAGTCTCTATCATGATATGTCGTTGCTTTTCTAAATCCCAAGATCAGGATCTCGCTGAGAAGCTAGTAGTCATGCGTGTCAATTGTCATGCTACATCGCTGCTTCTCTAAATCCTGCTTAGTGGGATCTCGCTGAAAAACTAATAACATGATAAGAGATGAAAAGACAGTTGCCAAGTGTTTGTCAAGTGCATCTGGGTAGCCATTGTTCTGATGCCAAGGTGTCATGTTTGACGATGTCAAGATGTCTGATTGTTTAAAGTTTTGATGACCTTGAAAATGTCGAGACTTGGTGAATTCAGGAAGGACACATCCTGAATGATGTCGAATGTCGGGAGGATTTGATCCCTAATGGTCATAAGGGATCCCTCAAAATAATGACGATGCTTAGGAAGGACACATCCTAAAGCATAAAAGACAGAGTTGGTTCTTCCGAAGGACTTATCTGAAGAATGCTAATGTTAGGAAGAGTGATCCTTAGATGTCAAGAGGATCGCTCGAAAGGCCGAAATGGCGATGACGACGCCTAGGAAGGACACATCCTAAGGCGTAAATGACAGAGGTTATCTTTCAGAAGGACTCATCTGAAGACTAACCAAAATTTGATAGTTTGACCGGTTATAATGATTTGACTTGCTTTGACTTATGTTTGACTAAGGTTGACTTGTTGTGACCGAAGTTGACTTGTGTTTGATTAGATGCCGATATTGTCATGATGCGAGTGTCATGTTGAGTAAAGGATTGCTTTACTTTGTTTCAGGAGTTTTCTTATCTAAAGATTGATTGAAGATTTTTGACGTGTGTGCCATTTTAGTGTCATGAACCCTAATGGACTGACCTAGTGCGGCCTCGGGGGCTCATCGATAGATGGCCTTGCCTACGTCATACACTCAGAGACCTCGTAGTTCGACATGACCAAATGACATTGTCTTGATGAGCAAAGATTACGCCATGATTTATTTTGACAAACCTAATAGGACTGACCTAATGTCTCGGGGACTCAAGTATGAGTCTTGCCTACGTAGCAAATGCGCAGAGACAATGTAGTTCGGACAATGACATGGACTTATTGACTTGATTGACTTGGACCAGAGATGACAGTGCACTTGTGTGCCTTGCGTGGTCGACTGTTTTGTTTGGTTTTCTTCAGGACGCTTTATGATTTTTTTGGCTTTTTCAGGACATTTTGTGATGTTTTTGTCTTGTTTCAGGATATTTTATGATGTTTTTGTCTTTTTTCAGGACATTTTGTGATGTTTTTGTCTTTTTTCAGGACATTTTGTGATGTTTTTGATCTCACGTGTCATCCACTGCAGTCGCATGATAAACATTGTGCCCCCAGTTAGGTTTAAGACTTAGCCATTTGCAAGGGATACGGATAGGATGCTGTTGAGTTACTGGACAAATAGTCGTCAGGACTTGATGTCAATCGTTCATCCACTAGGACAGGTAGAGTAGGATGTGATGGTGACTTGCGGAATAATGGCGAAGATAGCTTTCATCCTAAGCCAAGTTTAGACCAAGCGACAATAGATGGCAGAGCAATGATTGATTACGCATGGCGCCTGTTTGCCAAGTTTTCACCATGGTACTTGTCCAAAGCGCCTGTTTGCCAGGTTTTCACAATTGGACGAATTATTTTTCTTTTTACTATTTTTGTGATTTTTTGATTTTTTTGGTGTCACCAAGACGCCTGTTTGCCAGGTTTTCATCAAGGTGACGATTTTTTCTCCATTTTTCATTTTTTTGTATTTTAGGGCCCTCCAGCCTTGTCCTCTGATGCTATGCGTAGAATTTTCGGAGGTGTAAACTGTTGATGGGTTCAGTCAATTGTTCCCCATCTGGAGTTGCCAGTTGATATGCTCCAGAACCAAAAGAAGATATGATGATATATGGACCCAACCAGTTTGGTTCAAACTTGCCTGGCTTTTCTCTGTCTGCTTGGGTCTTAGGGTTCTGCATGAGAACCAGGTCGCCAATATTGAACTTTCTGACCATGACCTTTTATTGTAGCCGCGTATTAAAGGCCAGTTTTGATATGCCCGGAGGTGATTCGCTGAGTTTTGTCTCTTTCGGCCCAGCATTTCCAGCTCAGGTAAGCTTGATTGCTCGGTGATTCCTCTTCATTAATAGCTGACCCTTCAAAGAGACCAGAGGAAGGAATTTCGACCTCAATGGGCAGATGGCTTCGCCAAAACCGGTGGCAATGGTAGCCCCGAGGGCGCATCTAATGCTAGTCTCGGTAAAGGCTCCACGTATGTGGTTAAGTTGTATGCCAATCGCTGCCACCGCCATTGATGTTTCTTTTAAGGATCTTGATAATGGTTTTATTCGGCGCCTCAGCTTGGCCGTTTCCTTGGGGGTAGTATGGGGATGAAAAGTGGTGTTGGATATGGAATCGCTCACATAACTCACGTACGTCTTGGTTTTTGAACGGACGTCCGTTGTCAGTGATGATGGACTGTGGGAGGCCATACCGACAAATGATGTAATTGAGGATAAACTTTGATATTTGTTTGCCCGTAATGTATGTCAATGGAATGGCTTCGATCCACTTTGTGAAATACTCAGTGGCGGTGATAATGAATTTATGGCCGCTGGAGGAGGTTGGATGGATCTTACCCACGAGGTCGAGTCCCCATTGAGCGAAGGGCCACGGAGAAGTGATTGGCCGAAGTTCCTGTGCTGGGGCATGGACCAAATCACTATGGATCTGACACTTGCGACAGGTTCTGACATATTCTATTGCATCTGTTTCCATTGTCGGCCAATAATATCCAAGTCTCGTTAGTTTCTTAGCCAGAGTAGGACCACTCGAATGAGATCCGCATATACCGTCGTGTACTTCTCGTAAGGTCGTACATGCTTCATCGGTGTCAAGACATCTAAGGAGGGTACTGTCGAAACTACGGCGGTATAGGGTGTCACTGATAATGGCATACCTTGCAGATTTTCTAATAAAGGACTTCCTTTGGTTATTGGATAGGTTCGATGGAAGGGTGTGAGTCTTTAGATAGTCATAAATGTCCTGATACCAAGGAGAGTGGGGACCAACAAGTTCACAAACCATTTCTGACTCTGGGATATCATATGCTGGTATCAACAGCTGTTCTACTAGGAACTCGAATTGCGACACATTTTTAGGGATGTCCAAGAGAGAACTAATAGTAGCCATTGCGTCTGCTGCCTTATTCTGTACCCTGGGGATTTGTTCAAAAGACACTGATTGGAAGTATGTTAGGAAACTATCCACCATCCTCTTGTAAGGAAGCAACTTCTCATCCTTTGTTTCATAGTCACCATTCACTTGTTTGATTACTAGCTGGGAATCCCCGAATACAAGCAATGTCTGAATTTTCCATTTGATTGCCAACTTGAGACCTGTAACTAGTGCTTCGTATTCGGCAATGTTGTTTGTGCAAGGGAAAGCAATTCAAAATGACTTAGGAATTGAATCCCCTTGTGGTGTGATGAACAAGATTCCAGCCCCTGAGCCATGACCAGTGTGGGACCCATCAAAATACAGTTTCCATGGTGTTGCTGGTTCCGTGTGAAAAATGGATTCGTCAGGAAAGTCAGTTACCAATGGATGAGAGGCTTGCATTGGCGCATCTGCCAGTTGATCTGCTATTACTTGCCCTTTTATCGCCTTGCGTTCAACATACTGTATGTCATACTCACTTAGGATCATGACCCATTTTGCCAATCGGCCTGTTAACGCTGCTCGACTTAATAGGTATTTCAATGGGTCAATTTTGGCAACTAGTTGTGTCTGATGATTGAGCATGTAATGCCTTAGTTTTTGGGCTGCAAAGACAACTGCGAGGCATGCACGTTCAATGTATGTGTAATTCAGCTCGTAACCGATCAGTGTGCGGCTGATGTAGTAGACTGCTCTTTCTTTCCCTTCATGATCATTTTGAGCCAGTAATGCCCCCAGTGCTGAACTAGTGGTTGAGATGTATAGAATTAATGGCTTTCCATGAATAGGCGACATGAGGACTGGCGGTGATAGCAGGTAATCTTTAATTTGCTGGAAGGCCTGTTGACATTTATCTGTCCATACAAAGGGGACACCTTTGCGTAACAAATACTGGAATGGGTGGCACTTATCCGCCAATTGAGCTATGAAGCGGCGAATAGATTGCACTCTGCCTTGTAGGGTTCTGAGTTCACTGGTCCCTCTGGGTGGAGGCATGTCTATGATTGCTTTAACCTTGGCCGGATCGACCTCTATGCCTCTTCGGGAAACTATGTACCCCAATAGCTTACCTGACGTGACCCCAAAAACACATTTCTTAGGGTTCAATCGAACCTTGTACTCTTCTAGTGTCTTGAAAATTTTGTCAAGTACCTTCAAATGATCTTTCCTTGTTGTTGATTTGGCCAATAAGTCATCTACATAGTCTTCCATTATATTGTGCATCATATCATGGAAGATCGTAGTCATAGCCCTTTGGTATGTGGCACCTGCATTTTTGAGACCGAAAGGCATGACGTTCCAACAGTATGTACCCCATGGGCAAGTAAATGCTGTTTTGTGTTGGTCCTCAGGAGCAATGCGGATTTGATTATAACCAGAGAAACCATCCATAAGGGATAGCATCTCGTGTCCTGCAGTTAAATCGACTATGATGTCAATGTTGGGCAAAGGAAAGTCATCCTTTGGACATGCTTTGTTTAGGTCTCGGAAATCTGTACATACCCGAATTAGTCCATTTGGCTTTGTCACCGGTACTAGGTTGGAAATCCATTCAGCATAATCTATAGACCTTATGAATCCGGCATCCAGTAATTTCTTTAACTCTGCCTTAACCAATAGAGCAACTTGTGGGTGCATTTTGCGCAACTTCTGCTTGACTGGTTTAGCATTGGGTACTAGTGGCAGATGATGTAGAACCAGTTTGGGGTCCAATCCTGGCATGTCGGTGTAGGACCATGCAAAGTTTATTTTCCGTTCTGCAAAGAATTTATGAAATTCCGGTTTCTCTTCATCAGTCAATGATGCTGCAAATAGGACCATCTTGGGGTCTTCTGGAGTCGAAATGTTATCCTCTATGGTGTCCTCAACAAGCATGGCCGATCTCTCCTGTTGCACGGGGAGAAAGTCCAGTCCTCCATCTTTGGGCGCCTCCGAGAGGTTTTCACCCGCAGATACGTCCTTTGTTTTTACTATTTTACCGTCAAGAGGTGCCTTTCGGTTTTCACCTAGAGACGTTTCATTTTTTACTTTATTTTTACTTTTGCGACTAGAGGACTGAACCATCTCACCGAAGTATGCCGTGCAGTCTAGATCAATAGCAAATCCTGATTTGTGATCGCCACTTGGTATGCCTTCGCGTAATCCCATGAATTCAGCAATGGCTTCATCATTTTGGAACGTGTCTAGAACTGGTGGTCCTTGTTGGTCCCAATCGACTAGTTCAGGGTAGACTAAGGAAATGCCATCGTCAAGGCTAGTGAATTCGGGTGAGGATGCCGATAGCATACAAATGGATGCGTTGATGTTGTAGATGAGGTTATCATCGTCCAACTCGACATCGGACTCTATCCAGTATTCTCCTTCACTAGTGTCATGTTCGTTATCATAATAAGGGGTGAAGGTTTGAGAGCCCTGGTTATCAATGTCATCTGATACTTCGGATAGATTAGACTGAGGGGGTTCGGATGGTGGCTGTTGCGTGTCATGAGACATGGTAGTGGGGTTTTGACTGTTTGGTGCCTGCTCAATTTTGAATGTTTGCCAAAACCACACCAGAGAGGTCATCTCCGGGTTCGAAACAAGTCATCACACGTCACTACTTAGATCAGTTTAAACCGCACCCCACTGTGAGAGTCTCTGAGCTTCAGCGACATTCCCAGTAGGGTCTCACCACTTCTGCCACAGGGTTCGCGTACGCATCGGCCATCCTCGGAGTGGATTCTAAAACCCCAGTCCAGATACTCTAATTGGGAAAGTTTCATGGGTTCTCTTCAGCTTTATTTTTGCCACTACTAGCAATCATCGTGAGCTCGAAATTGGCGATATTGTAACCCTTGCCATATTTCTGGATTGGTAGTGGAGGTAGTGAGACTATATCCTTGTAGATCCATCCTGTGATGTCGGTAAGATCTTCATCACTCATGTCTCCCCACTTGATGAAAACTGTATTCGGTGGAACTTTGAATGTTTCTTGCGGTTCCATTCTGAAACATGGTCGACCATATATCTTTGGAGGAGTAGGTATTGTAGTTATGCTGTATGTTGTATTTAGTTTGAACTCTCCGCAGCCGAGGTCCTAGATTTTATCAGTTGATTTGGGCCTAGGGTTGGTGGAGGGTTGTGATATGTCAGAAGACGTGGATGGAGTGGATGTGGAAGATGACCCGAGCATGGAAGGGTCGATGTATTTGGACGAGGAGCCAGGTGCTTCCCGGTTAATAGGTACTTGGTTTTCAGAGACACCCCTTAAATTGGTACAATATTGGAATGGGTCGGGGTCTCCGTATATGGTGATTTCTGTACCGTCAAAAGGGAACTTGAGGCATTGGTGGTAAGTTGACGGAATGGCTTTCAAAGCGTGGATCCATGGACGGCCAAGTAAAATGTTATATGGTAGTTCCAAATCCAGGACCTGGCAAGTTGTGTCGACAATGAGTGGTCCCACTCTGATAGGGAGAGAGATAACACCTCGCGAAGAGCGTTCCTCGTCATCATATGCTTTGATCACTATGCTTTTTGTTGGGTCTACACATGCATTAGAGAATCCAAGAGCCTTAACCAGTTTAAGGGAGCATATATTCAACCCTGCTCCACCATCTATTAAAACCCGTCTAACCTTGTGCTTATGAACAAAAACTTCTATGTGTAACGCATCATTGTGATTGGTTTTTGATGATGAGTAATCCTGATCCGAGAAGGTGACATGGTGCGGCGAGGTGAGATATCCCACCATAGTTTCAAACTGATTGACATCGATGTCCTTTGGGACCGACGACTCTAAGAGAGTTTTATCCAGGATTTCTTTGTGTGCGGGAGAAATGCGAAGCAGCTCAAGGATAGATATTTGCGCAGGAGTCTTTCCTAGTTGGTCGATGAGATTGAACTGACTTTTCGGTTTTCCCGGTTGTGGGGTTGAGACAGGTTTTGGTTGCTTAGCTGATGGAGCTGGTTGTGATTGGTTAGCAGATGGGCCTCCTATAATAATCTTGGCTTGTCTAGGGGGAGGCGGATTGGGTATAGTGACCTTGCCACTTCGCGTAGTAGCATTGCACTGTGGTGCTCTCTTGATCGTGATGGTGTGGATGTATTCCTCGTCTGTTCTAACATTATTTATTATTGGTCCCCCAGAGTAATCGTACTTGGCTCGGGTGAAGTTAGCTGAAGTGGAAGCATTATGGGGACCATGATCCTGCAGTGGATTCTTGTGTATAGTATGATCCGAGTTGGAATTGAATTGCGATCCACCTACTTCGATAGTGTGATTGTCAATAAGGTCTTGAATTACGTTTTTCAGTTGTCTACAATTGGAGGTTGTATGTCCTTTGACCCGATGGTATTCGCAAACTGCGTTGTCATCCCACCATGCTGGTTTGAATTGTCCGGGGTCATAAGGTTTTATTTCCGAAAGTGTGATGACCCCATGTTGAATGCATTTCTTGAGGACGTCTGCAATGGGTTCACCTAAATTGGTGTATGTGCGACCCCTAGGGAATTGTCTTGGTTGACGATATTTTCCTTGACGGTTTTGACCATTTTGATTGTTCGAAGGAGTATTGGGGGGAGGTGTCGATGTCGTTGTTGGTCTATTTTGTTGTTGTATCCCTTTCAGAGCCAATACGGGACTTGCAGTCTTGGCGTCTACAACGCCATCGTTTGTGACATGTTTATTCTTGACCCAATATTTGTTTTTGTCAGCGGGTGTGTTGGTGTTTGTATTTTTGGAGCCATATTTCAGTTCTCCCTTTGCGATAAGGGCTTTCTCAATTTGGACCCCCTTTTCCACTAATTCTGTGAAGGTTGTGCAACAATGTATTTGCAATGCGAATTTGAGGGGCCCTAGAAGTGTTTGGACAAACATGTCGACCTTTTCCCTTTCAGGAATGTCAATGTGGCATCGACTAGCGAGGCTTCTCCATTTTTGGAAGAACGGGATAAGTGTCTCACCCGACTCTTCTTGTGTGAGATTGCACAAGCTAGTGATAGAGGTGTCCATTTCAATATTGTATGCGTAATTTTTTAGGAACCTCCTTTTGAGCTCATCCCATGATTGGATATCTTTTTGTGTTGAAAACCATTCAAGGGCTTGACCCGCCAAACTTTTGGAAAAGAGTCTCATCAGGTATGTGGGTTCGTAGGCGATATCCATACAGTTAGTTGCGAATTCGCGAAGATGTTCAATGGGATTTGTTTTGCCTTTGTATTTAGTGAAGTTGGGTGACACATATCCTGGCGGAAATGCGGGCATACGTAAGTTTGTGTCGAATGGGTATACATCCAAGTCATATGATATTTCTCGGATTTCCACCGCAATGGCGCATGTTTTTGCATTTGCTTCATATTGCTGATGTTAATTTGCTGGCGATGGAGATGCCGAGCATGCCGGAATATCCCAGCGCTGGCGCTAGTCGCCATTTGGGGGATGTTGTGACCAGGAATGTTATGATGTACTAACGATGTCATGGGTTGAGTCAGTTGGCCACTTTGTGTGAATTGCTGATTTTGCACAAGGGGCACATTGGCAGTTGTAGCTTGGGAGGTAGTGACGTTTGACTGTGTTGTCGTGTTAACGTTTTGTTGTTGTCCTTGTATGAAGATACGTCCTGTGGGTCCTCCCAAAGGATGTTGTGAACTGCTACTGAATGCGTTTGTTGAGGTTGTGTTCATGGTAGTAGGTGTAGTTGTCAAGGGGGAGTTGTGATGACTTGATGATGCCCCTGTGGTATTTGCTGTTGGGATAACAGGAGGATTGGAATGATTTTCCGATGATGTCACGGAACCAAGAGAGGTTGTATTTAATTGGGGTAGTGTTGTGGATGTTGTGGATGACTGTGATCCCCCAATAGATGTAGCGTTTATTGTATTGGAGATGTTTGGGATGTTGGATGTGGTATGCAATGTCGTTGTGCCAAAAGGGATGTTGCTTGTAGTATTTAGAACTTGACCACTGTGTGAGATGTTGTGAACATTGTTGGCATTAGGATCATGTAATGTGTTAATGTCAAATCCTGGTGGTAACCTAGCTCCTTCACTCAAGAGCATAGCTACGAATCTGTCCCTATCGTGACGTGCTATTGTTTCAGCCAACTGGTAGGCCTCTGGGTCTTGTGTCAATGCTTCTATGTGTTCTTGAAGGAGTTGACCATTTTCATCTCTTTGCATGTAGCGCTCGAATGAGTTGTTAGGTAAGGATTGTGTTGTCACTAGAGGTTGATTGTCTAGATTGGTAAAGGGATCATTCGCGGTCCAGTTTGAGTCATGTGGAGGACTGTTGGGATCTGGCATGAAGTTTTCCATTTGTCTTTTTTGCTTTTGAAGTCTGGTTTCGACCATAAATGAGCTTGCTCAAAGGGGATGTCCACTAAATGCAAGTATGACACTAGGTGAAGTCTAAGGTTCAAATTGACAACTAAAATGACCACTGTTTTTTTTTTTTGGATTTTTGTGAATAAGGTATGCAATGTGGATGCAATGTAAAATGAGGCTATCTAAGCACTTCTAAGCTTGAACTTTGTTTTCGATGTGGACTGCTAGAGGACTTTGTTGTTAATGACAAGGTGACAAGATGACTAATGAGTCTTCCTAACTAGACTTTTGAGTTGGAAGAAATCTCACCAAAGAGGACAATGACTAAAAGGATGTTTGATGACTTGGTCCAAAAGGGTCTAATTTCGAAAACAATGATTTTGCTAAGGGGTGCTTGAGATTTGCCTACTCCTAAGTATGCAAGATATGAGCCTAGGGACAATGTAATGCTGAATGTATGATACTAAATGGGGTGAGGTATGAAACCTAAGATGATCAATGCAAGCTAAGGGACAAAACTTTGAGCAATTTCAAATTGGGTTTCTAGCAGAATCCTTCTGATGACAGAGTTTGACAAATGGCTGACAGTTTGGAGGTCTCTGGTTTTGACTGTGCAGTTTAAAAGGTTTGACAGGCAGATGCGTCTCAGTTTAGCAATTGCGTCGCAGTTAAGCAATTGCGGTTCAATGTTTCACTTGCGGCTTTCTGACTGTCAGATGCGACTCTGTTTAACAGATGCGGCTTTAAGGTCAACAGAAGCGTCGCGACGCCTACAGATGCGTCGTTTCAGACTTCAGATGCGGTTTATCAGGCAGTTGCGTTTCAGAATGTCAGTTGCGGTTCGACTGATATGACAGTTTTGTTTCAAAGTGATTTTCATGGTATGTTGATGGGAGTGTTTGATCTGTTTGATGACTGTTTTGTTTGGACTGTGACAAAACCAGAATGCACTTAACAAACACAGCGTTTTAAGGGATAACCAAACACACATGAGATAAGCACAATCCTAGAAAGGCCACTAGGCCTTGGGTTTGTATACTTGATATAGCCCACCAGTTATACCCCGGATTGGTGATGAACACCTTTCCTTCTCGAGAGCGGACAGCTTAGAATTTGGTGGCATTGGCTCCCCTCCACGGCTCATTAACGCCATTCGAGCACACCAAATTCGGATTCATTGGGTACTGACATCCCAAGAATTGCTATCTCTACTCAAGGGGATCGGTAGTGAGTAATCTTTGGGCATGATACTGTACCCTGCACTATATCAAGCAACGCAATTTCACAGAACCCGCTGGACACTAAGACAAGAGGTGTTTAATTCGGGCATTCCGTTCGTGGGGCGTGATCCATGCGGCGAGAGTCCCCTTTCGGATCCATCTCGCCGGAACCACGCTCGTGATTCTTGGGCTTTCCCTAAGAACCCACTTTTCTATACCGGCTGGAAGTCCCTCGGTGTCAGGGTGCTACCGGTCTGAGTCGTCCTGGGGTGAGTACTTTTTCCCACCAGAACAGGCCCAAGTTCTAGAGTCGGTAACCGTTTCTCTTACACCCAGGATCGCACGAATGCGCAAGGGGAGAGGATACTTCGATATACCGAATCGTGAAGGGTAAATTAACAAAAAAAGAATGGGTCTGGTTTTCTGATCACAAGGTTTTCACCAAGTGAGAGCATACTCACCTACCACTCCACAAGCACACTCAAGCATGAAAGACATGATTCTTTTTAAAAGCACCAAATTCAAAGTTTGCTAAGCTAGAAATAAACAAACACACTGTTTTGTTCTCTCCTTCTTTGACATGCGAATCTGCAAACAATGAGTTAGTAGTTTTGGATGTGATGGTCTTGGACACACGAAAAAGGATCGCCACACGCTGCAAGAAACTATTAGTAACACAAAATATCTAACCTGGTTAACATGCAGGAATAACCAACACAGAAAAAGACAGAAAACCAGAAAACAGAAATAACCTGAAATTCGGCAATTAAAACCTAAAAACTGACAGAAAAGTTTACCAGACAAATGATGCGGCTCGGTTTGTCAGATGCGTCGTTCTGTCGTTCGGGCGAATGCGGCTCGAAATGTTAGATGCGGCTCTGGAATTGTCAGTTGCGGTCTGTCAGGGCAGTTGCGTCGTTTCTGTGAGCAGATGCGTTGCGACGTTTGCGGCGATGCGTACCAGTATTCTGCAAAACAACAGAAGACAACAAAAAACTCTACCCAAAACAGAAAGCCACTACGGGAAATGATTAGTGACAGAAAACCTAATATTGTTCAATATGCAGGAAAAAGACAGAAAACAGAAAAACCTAAGATTGGACAACCCGAAATGCAAAAATAAAACCGCAAACTTGAAAGAAAACAAAAAATGATATACCAAACGGATGCGGCGTGAGTTTCGAATGCGGCTTTCGGGGTATCAGATGCGGCTCAGGACGAACGGATGCGTCGTTCTGTTCGTCAGTTGCGTTGTGACAGTGCGATTGCGGCTCTAAGGTTGTCGTATGCGTCGCGACGCATATGATGCGTCACACTGTTTTTAAAAATGTTGCGGCGATCCGTACCTGTACCTGCAAAACAACAGAAAACAACAAAAAAAAACGTACGAAAAGCCGAAATAACAACGTCGGGTTCACCAATGTAATCAAGGGAAAATCCTAAATTTATTATTAAGTGGGTTAGCACAATAACAATCAAAATTCCTATGAAAATAACAAAGCACAATGGAAGTGAGGTGAAGACAAAAGGGATAGTGTTACCCTATGTCTCCACCTTCCATGATTAACCTCTGTTACACCTCCTAGCTTGCAGATAAATAACAATGCCCTCAGATTTATGAGCAACTATGACTAAAGACTAAGCCCTATGCAAGTGTTTGAAGGATTTGCAGAAAATAAAAATAACCCTACAATGAGCTAAAATGGCTATGACTGTTAATGACTATGACCTAAGTTGACAGCAAGTTGACATAGACTAAGAATGCAAGAAGTCAAAATGAGCTAAAGACTGAGAGAGCGATCCAAATGAGGTCAAAATTGCCCTTTTATAAAAATTGCAATTTTGAACGTGTGGCCAGGATGAAAAGATGACAGGAACCCTAAGATCAATGCTTAAGATTGAATATTGTTGTGTGCATTAGGGTTAGGTCAAAATTAGGGCAACAGGTAAGAATGAAGGGTGGAGATTGAATTATGAAATAATTCAATCAACGGTCGAAAATTAAATGAGAAGTCAAAAGTCAAGAATTAAATTGGAAGATAAGGCTGGCACGGACAAAGAGGTTGCTGGAGAATTAAATAATAAGATTTATTTACTCCAGATAACTAGCAAGTAATTAAATAATAAAGATATTATTTAATTATGGAGGAATGTGATAAAAGAATTATTTTGAAATTAAATAATGATTTTAATTCAAAATTCAAGAGAATGGCTAAATTAAATAAATCAAATTTATTTAATTTTAATGGGAGAAAAAGCTAATGAATATTTAAATAATTAAATAAATTATTTAATTATAGTGGAAAATGGACAGAATTAAATAAATAAGAATTTATTTAATTTTTTAGAAGAAGGGGACTTAATTAGTGACGTAATTAAATAAATAAAATTTATTTAATTAATCAAGAAGACATAAATGGTAAAGGGAAATTAAATAAATTATGAAATTTATTTAATCAAAGGAAGACTTTAGATAATTAGTGATGTATTAAATAAATAAATAATATTTATTTATTTAATAATCAAGGAGGAACAAATGACATGAATTAATTAAATAATTATGAATTATTTAATCAATAGTCGAATGTGGACCAAGGACATAATTAAATAGCTTAATTATGCTAGGACGAAAGTGGTAAAAATGAAGCTTGCAGGCCTAGGTCATTTTTAGGTGTCTACAACAACATCAAAAGCATCAAAATCCATTGACAATTTCTAATTTTTTTGCAAAAAACCCTTACTGTGACTCACTCGCCATTCTAGGCGAATTAGTCCTAGTTCAAATTTTTAACTATTTGATATAGTGTCAAAAACCTCATTTCTATGCTTCCTAAGCCTCCTAGTATCATATAGTATAATGTTGGAAAGTTTCGGGATCATTTGTTTTATACATCGAGGCAAAAAAAATCATTTTAGACTACTCATTCTTCAAATCATTTCAATTGCAAGCATCATTAGATCTGAAAATGCTTACATTTATAAAATTTTGCATCACATGGTTAAAAGTACTTTTCACTTTTGTATACACAATGTTTCTATTCACAAAACTTTGCATAAATTTGATAAAGGTAATTTTCATCCTTGCATATACATTATTTTCATTCTTCAAGCTTTGCATATATTGGAAAAAAATGTTTTGCATCCTTGCATATACATTGTTTATATTACTGAAACATTGCATGACATGGTTACAAGTACTTTTATTTTTTGTTCACACAATGTTAGTGTCTTGCATATTTAGACATGCTAAGAAACATTTCCTATCCCCTCCCTATGCAAGTGTTTTTGTGAAAGAGACTATAACCTTGGACATTCCTAACTATCATATTTGTTCCTCTCCTAATATCTCTCCTATTTGTGATGAAAATTTTTTGGTAGAAGAACCAATCCATGAGAAGTTTTAGAATCCTAGTTGTTTCTCTCCTCTTACCTCTCGTACTAGACAAGACATCGATAAAAAAGAAAACAAAACCATAGGTAATCATGCCAATAAAGACAATATTCTTGAGGTTGTAAAGACATAAGTTGGATCTCCTTTAATTAGTGAGATTCCTAAGTCACCTCCCATTTGTGAATCGCACAAAAAACTAAGAGATTTCTTAAAATACATGATGCAATCTAGTCATGACAATGTTTTGAAGCAACTAAGTTGTAACTTAGTGACTCAAGCATCTATGGGACCACACAACATTCTTACTCCATTACCTTTTCTTCCACATAGGGTACCTAGTGTTGAAGACCTTAAAAAGACTCTTGTTAATATATCTGTATGGAAACTCATTCAACTATCACCTACAATCAAATTTATATTTCATGAAATGTTGCAAATATAGAAGGAGGAGATACAATATTACATAAAATCAAATAATGTAACATCCTCCTCTTGTCCCATGCAAGCCACCCAATTAGAAATCACATTTCTTAAACATGAATTGCCCTAAATTGAGACTCAAAACAAGAATGGTCCCTTGATGATAAAGGTGATCATTAATGATACTTTAATTATTGACACTATCATAGACAATGGATTTGAAACCAATATTTGTAGCCTTGACCTCCTAAACAAAATTGGCATGGAAAAAAACCTCATTCAACTTAATGATGTTCATATTCATGGCTTTAACAATGTTAATAGTAAACCACTAGGCATGATCACATTACCTATTGAGGTTGGACTTGTAGTGTTTCTTACCTCTATCCATATCATGAAAGGACCTCTTCCATACAATCTTATCCTAGGGAGACCATGGATTCATGCTATGTAAGGAGTCCCATCTACCCTTCACTGTACAATGAAATTTGAGTACAATAACAAGATATACATGGTTGATGCAGATGAGTGAAGTTATCAATCAACTAATCACACCATTTCCAACTCCCCTAATCATTTCATTCCTAGATCAAAACTTGGACCTCTACAAGTTGATGTTAATTCTTCACCTACAACAAAACTCTTTTGTGATAATTGGGGGTTGTTAGATTCTACACCTCCTTTCAATAGACTTTCTAAAATCTCATCCTCATCGTCCAAAGAGTCATATACAAACAATTAATTCCCAAATATAAGTTTTAGTTATTCTTGGGGTTTCACACCTTCCTTTAGGGGAGAGTGTGAAATATATAATAACCTAAACCAAAACTGCCTTGTGCTCAACTTGGATCTAAATAAACAACATTAACCTATGATAGTGATGTGGGATATCTAACTCCCATACATCATGGAGAGATGACACATAACATTAAAAATGATTTGTGTTCTTTCCAAGAAACCAATCCTTATCAGAAGCATAAACCACCTTCATCTCACTTGGAATATTGTTATGTTATTGGACACAATCTCCCTCCTACACATGGATGCAATGAACACATGACACAAACTAACATACCATACTTTTCCAAGAAAGACCTAGGGGTATCTCCCTTATCTCTAATCTCATTTCGGACTTTGCACAACAAAATTCAACATCTCAAGGAGTGTGGTGTTCTTTCTTTTCTGGAAGCACCTAATTCCTCTACCTAATACTTTCATTCTACTTGACTCACCTTTGTCCTACATTAAGTAGGGGCAAGGGGTTCAATATCCTTGTCCTCATATGTCACTTGTTGTCTCTTTCAACTAGTCATTAACCTTTCATAAATAAATAAGAGCAAGCTTGGTATGTGGATGACATGCCTTAAGTTGACCCACATGTGATATACTACCTTATTCATGACGTAGCTTATTGGAAACATATGATTTGGCATAGGGATTTCCATGCAAGCTCTCATGTCTCCTTTCTCTACTTTAAAGAAATTGCTCATAGTAATGGTGTTCACAACCACTTTAAAGTGGGGGCATACATCAACACTCACATTTCATTGTGTGATTTCTTTCTTCTTGCAATGCATCCTCTTCTTGGTGGTGTCATTGGGCTTGATTCCCTCCAAGAGTGTGATACTTCTTTGACACATCCTCTCTTGGAGACATTTAACAAAATTTCCCCTAAGATGAGACCTTGCACGAACTTAGCAAAATCCATTTGAACATTCCTTACATCATTTTCTATTTACAATATCTATGAGTGTCAAGCATACAAAGTTTTGCTTACCTCATAGAGCTCGAAAATCATTTTTCATTTTGGTGCCTTATTAAAGTTATTAGGAGGTATAACTTTAGTATGGTTGAGTGGGAATCCCATTCTAAGGCATGAATTTTCCCATTAGCCACCTTGTGGATTGCTCACCTCATGGAGAACCAAAATTTTTGTGGGCCCAGAGTGAGTATACTTATGACTTCTCACTTGGTGGACAACCAAGAGTTTTGTGGCCTTAGAGTGAGTATATATATTTGGAAAAACAACTTAGGTTTGAGCCATAACATGTTGGAAAAATGGTCAAAGCTTGATCCACCTTTTCATTTTCATCTTTCTCTTATTCCTAGTTCTTTTCATTGCATGATCACATACCTTGTTTCACTGCATGTCATTCACCTTGTGTGTGTCCTTTTGCACTCATGTCAGCTTGACTTAGGATCTTGGATCCTATGGGCTTGACTGCCTTCTCTATTTTTGTTATCCTAGACCATCTGCATTAGTACAATTGGACCTCTCTTGAATGTCTACTTTAGTGTGAGTTTGAAGCAAGTTCATCCTCTCACTAAAATGTACTATAGAAAAAAGGCAACTTGCTTGATTTGGGGAATAACTGATGATAAATTGGACTTAATAAGGCCTTGATTCGGTGTTGTGAGGTTTTTTTCACATCCACACTAGGTCTTGGACCCTTTCAAATGAATTTAACGATGTATTGTAAAGGTGTTGTAAAGTGTTGAAAAAGGATTTCATGCCTCTCTAGACTTAATGAACGTATCTTCCCTTAAATCAACATTATAATATATATATATAATAGCATTATTACACTAATCTACAAGGCTTGTAATATAGATAAGTGTTGTAATGTGTCTTATGCATTCACATTGGATGTTGTGCCTTTCTAGGCTATATGCCCCTTATTTTAATGATGCAAAGTGTATTTAATCACAATTTCACATTGAAATTTGTGTCCTTGGCCTTATCCACCTTTTACAACATCACGAATAGACCCCTATTACCCCATATTGTGCATCCATAGGCATAATTTGATGACATACCCAGAAAATTTGCCATATAAACTTGATTTCCTCATTTCCCAAAAAATCATCTAGAAAATGGGCCCCTCTGGATCTAATTCTCCATCTATGGCAAATGAGTCCTTTCCAGGTGGGACTGATTCACCCAAGGTGGTGAATTAGTCCCATTTAGGTCATTTCTAGGTTTTGAGCGGGAAATGTTTGAATTTAATTTTTTATTTTTTCTCATGTCAGCCTTGGGGATCCAATTTATGGGAAAATTAGGAGAATTTTCTATAAAATCAAGTCTCTAAACCCTAATTCACATCTCTTATCATTCATTCATCATCTATCTTCTCTATCAAGTCAAGCGAGTTACATTTTTTTATATTCTAACTCACCAAGATAGTTTCCAAAGACATTCAAGGGTTGAATCTTCATCTTTTGTTATAGAAAATCAAGGTCAATAATCATGGAAAGTTATTACTCCATTAATTTCATATTCATTCTTCATATTATCTCTTCATTTGGTTTAATTATGTAAAAGGGGTTTGACCAAGGTTAACCCCCATGCTCTAGCATCCAAAATTTATCTTTCTCTTCTTGTGTGTTTGTAGATTTAGGTATCTTGGAGGCTTGGAAATAATTCAAGATCAAGTTGAATTTTTTTTGAAGATATCTCCTTGTTGAACAAGTCAAAATATCAACAAAAGTCACTTTCAAGTTCAGAAATCAAACTTTCAGAGGCAGACACTTGTCAAGAACCGAAGAGCAGACTGAGGGCTTCTATTTCCACTTTTGCATTTTTAGAAATCCAAAAGTTGACTCATTCACCATTAGTGGTCAATGAGTCCCATCTCTAGGCCTAAAAGGTGTTCTTTGCAATTTTGGATACCCATTTGTCTGAAACGAGTTCCAGGACAATTTCTCAGAAGTATGACTAATTCACCTGGAATGGCGACTGAGTCCTAGTAGACCAAAATTTCACTACCAAAAACATTCCAGATGTCATTTCTAGTCTCCATCAAGTTCTCAGGTTCACACTTCCAGTTTCATCAAATTCTATTACAATTTTCTTTGATTTCTGGGTGTTTTTGCATATCACAATGTGCTTTCAAAAACTTTAAATTTCTTAGGTTTTTCATTTGTAACTCATTTACCCTTTTAGTGTATTACATTTAGATCATTTCATTGGCATACTTCATTCATATTTAATCTACTCTTTCATTAGTTTTGAGTGTGACAATTGCCCATTTTAGCCCTTTTTTCTCCTTTTATGTGAAAAACCCTAGAAGTGCTAGAAAGCCCTTGGATGCCAAAATCCTTTGTTACAATCACTTGTAAGTTTAGCTTAAGTACATAAGAATAAATTAGAGTAATAATTAATTAAATTTTTAATTAATTATTATCTAATTCATGATTACTCTAACACCCCCCCTTAAGATGAACTTAGGGAGTAGCTAAAAACCCTAAAAGGAGAATGCATGATGGGTTCTAACAAACAAGGCTTGGCGAGGTACCCATGTACAAGAAAAAGATCTCCCAAAACTAGAGAAAAGGAGAAAAGTGTATGGGAAAATCCTCTCCAAAATAGAGAAAGGAGAATGAAGGACTAAAAAACCCTCCAAATCAAGGTGAAGGACTGAGAAGCCTCTAACCAAAATAATACCCCATAAAGAAGAGGAAAATTTAGAACATCGTTGAAGCATGAAGAAGCTATAGAAAACTATCGAAAGATGACTGCTATAGTGCTAAAAAGAATAACCTCTAGAAATAGGAATGCAAGAGTGTCCATATGCTAAATGATCCATCTCACTAAAATGCATGGGTAACCAGCTGCTAATGTACATGTTGCATTTGACTAGTACATATGAACAAGAACTAGATACATAGATCACTCCAACACAAAACCAAGGAAGCATTAAAACCAGCAATAGTAACCCCCCATAATGCTGATAAGCGAGAGCCAACAAAAGTATAATGAAACTGTTTGACACCAAGAAGTGCATGTAGGAGAAATAACCTACAAATAAAGGGTGGGAAAACCAAGGCACACACGCATGAGGTAAGAATCACTAGGATTCATTGTTATCATGGAAGGGACACTCATTTGAAAAAGGTGTGATGGCACACCAAAATTAAAACATCAACCCCCCATAACAATTTATATCATAGTGTGAGTATAAAAGGCAGAACAAGATGTGTAAAATCCCCAAAAATTTATACACCAAAATGGCTCTTTATCTTAGTACGTCTACAAAAGAGAATGTGCATGAAAAATATGTCTATAATGCCCAAATAGGATAGAATACTAGAAATACATATAGAAAATCCAAAAATGAGTCATCCCATGTAAACAAAATGTTTCCAAGAGCTAATAGATCCAAGTAATTCACCATAATGTGAAAACAAAAAAATGAAATAAAATGTACCTAGAGATAAACATGAAAAAAGTGCATGGATGGTTGTGAAGAGCTATAAAAGACCCCAATAACATCACTAGAATTGTGAAAAATAGAGAAATAGGTCAAAAGTTATGAGCTTGGGATTGAAAACAACACCTCTAACTATAATTTTGCAAGTATGAGCTAGTCTGGTGGTGTTGTCATTAATGTTGTCATTAATGTCAATGTAGTTTAGTATGTTGCAAATTGTACATGCATAGCTAAGATGTTGTGAGTACATGGAACTATCTTTATAATGTTACAATTGTATTGGTTTGATGAGTTTTCAAGTTCTTTTGAGAAAATTAATAAAGAAGAGAAGTCATAGTGATGAAAGTGTTCAGAATGTGCTCCACATTTCTCCTGTGTTGATCCTATGCTTATGCAGATCTAAAGTGCTAATAATGGTGATTTAGTGGTAATATCTCTTGAGTTTTATCTTTTGGTTTGATGGTACTTGAAAATTATGTTCACGGGTATGTGAATTGCTCTGGCATTATTGGTCTTCTTTGGATTGGGAGAAATATTTCTGCTTTTCAGTCCTCTGCTCTTTTGTTTCAGATCTTGCAGATCTGATATATATCTTGTGAAGGTCTTTTCTGTGCTCTAGTGAAGAGGTTTGAAGATTGCTGATTTGGAAGTTGTGTTTCAGTATTTCAGTGTGAGTTTATACAACCAGGATGAACTAGTGAAAGGTATATAGTAATTTAAGTCTATTTCTTTGTTACAGATGTATTTGTAAGATTCTAAGATGTATTCTCATGCCTAAGGAAGCATGTTGGGTAATTTGTGTGTCATATTTTTGTTGGGAAGTGTGTACATCAATGTTCTTTTGTGCTTTCATTAGGTTTGGCTGACGCGGTGTTTACACTTCATTCTAAGAATAAATTTCAATTAAGGAAGCATGTGGTTGATTCGAGATATTTATTTTTGGTCTTGGTTAAATGTTTTTATTGGTCCACTCTCATCCCTTTCCACTGTGGGAAAGTTGAGTTTCCAACCTAATTTGAATTCATGAAATGAGATATTTGTGGCCAACCTTGAAAATGTTTCTAAGGATGAGGATGTTATAAGAGAAAGACTAATTGTGAAGAGTTGGATGTGAGTGAGTGTGATGCAAAGTGACAAAAGTGAGCCACAAATCATAAGAGTAGAAGTATATGTGTGAGTGAGTTGTGTTGAAGGAAATGAACTAAAGGTTTCTGCAATCTTGCGGATGTGTGTTAATTGTTGTGGTGGATCCTTTGTTATGTTTTGTATTTGAAGGAAATGAGCCTCCTTGTTGGATAATGAGTACTTTATGTAGGTAGTGAGCCTTTGTACTTGGACAACGAGTCCCCTTTTGGGCAACGAGCCCTTGGCAATGAGCATTTGTATTTACTTTATAATATTTTATATTGTGAGTTAACCCTCACCGTGGTTTTTCCCTCATTGGGTTTCCCACATAAAAATCTAGTGTTCATTGTGTTTATTTTCTTTATGTTATTTGTGTTTCATGCTCTTACTTAATAACAAAATACTGCAGTTGTGAAATTAATGGGTTTGTGCAGGATCATGATGGAAAAAATAGGCCCTTAAGTGGCAAAAAATTCAGAAAAATCAAAGTTAGGAAACTTGATGTAAAAATTTGAATAAGTTATCTATATTATTTCAAAAAAATTAAGAATAGAATATATATAAAATTGAATGTAGTTTCTAAACTACTAAGTTTATTTAAAAAGAAAATAAATCTATTTGGTGAAAATTTGAAATTTCAATGCAATAGTACTTTTAATTTCAGTGGAAAAATAAGAAGTAGGTGTTTGTCTAACCACCTAACCACAGTAAAATGATAATATTTTTCTATAATATTTTAGATATAAGTAGAGGACTCTATGTGATGTAATGCATTTTTTTTAATAATTTTTTTTCCAAGTAAATAATTAATTATGAATTTTTTAAAATATAAAAACTTGTATGTCTAACCACCTTAACTTGGTAAAAAATTCATTAAATTTAATTTTTCCTTTTTTTATCCTATAGTATACAAAACATAGAATGTGACACATGTTTCAGATTTGAAAAATGTGATACCGTTTTAAAGCTATAGATGTTTTTCAATCAGCCTATCAATCAGGACTTTAGTCGTAATTCAAATAGAAAATTAATAATTATTATTTATTAAATTCAAAGTAAAGCATAATTTATATTGGTGGAAAGAGGAGAATCTCCTTTAAAAATCCTTTCCATTTCAACAATTTTGGGTAAAAAAAAAGTCGTCAGCCACATACCCTACACATACCCATCATATTGACACTTTTTGGCCCATCATGATCTTGCACATACCCTAATAAGTGTTGAAGTTTTTAAGTTTGAATTTTGTGAAAAATGATTCACCCCCCCTCTTAGTTGTCATGTACCTATGTAACAATTGGTATCAAAGATTTGGTTCCTTGGTGTAGAGCCTAAGCACTTAAGGAAGATCCGATAGTGCTTAAGTTGGTGCTCCCATATGTTCAATGGAACTAACAATAATGACTAGAAGGGACAAATGAAAGGATATATTATCTCTCTTGGTTTTAAGACCTCGGAGGCTGTTGAGACAAAATATACACACTTTTTTGGTGGTCTCACTACTACAAATGAGAAGGAAAAGTATTCTATTTGTAGTAGGTTGTCTAAAAATGAGCAAGCTAAAGTTATTTCCTTGGAAACTACATATGAAGTCTACAAGAAGTTGGAAGAGATGTATGAAGGAAATGAAAGGGTGAAATTGACAAAGAAGCTAGTGGAAAAACACATATTTGTGAATCTAAAGATGGAAGAAGGTGAATAATTTACAAGTTTCTTTGAGAGGCTTGAATTGACTGCAAATGAAGTTAGAAATGAAGGAGGAATTTAAATATCAGATGAAGATATAATTGAAAAGACTTTGATCACTCTACCAAACTACTACAATAATAAAATGTTGGTGATTGAAGAGGTGTATGATCCTAAGAAGTACACATTGGAACAATTTTTTGGCACCTTGCAAGAATTTGAGATGAGAAAGTTTGGAAAAAGGACAAGATGGAAGAAAAGAAAAAAACAACTTTTAAGGCAATGAATATTGAAGAGGAACTGTATAGTGATGGTGTTGATGAATTGGAAGCCAACTTCACTAGGAAGTTGAAGAAAGGAACCATAAAATATAAAGGTATGTTGTGCTTTAAATGTTTTAGTTGTGGTAATATTGGTCATTATGCTACAAGATGTCTGAATAGAGCTGGACATAAAAAGAATAAGGATTATAAGGATAAGGATAGAAAAGATAAGAAATATAAGTTGTACTATGTTAAAGAAGAAGCAAGAATTTTTTATGATGAATCTGAGAATGAGGTTGATGATAGGGAATGCTTATCCTTGGCTTTGGAAAGTAAATCTATATCTACTAACCCTATAAAATGTGTAAGCAAGAAGGGTCTGAAGAACAAGAGAAATAGGATGGAAGGTACTTTGGTTACCACTTTTAATGCTTGAGAGGATGAAGACTACAGGGTAATTGACAGTGGATTTTGGGTATGTGCAAGATCTTGATGGGAAAAAAAGTGGCGATGTGTAAGTGATATGATGGCCCATGTGGCTGACGAATTTTTTTACCCAAAATTGATGAAATGAAAAGGGTTTTTAAAGGAGATTCTTAGCTTTTCACCGATATAAATTATGCTTTACTTTGAATTTAATAAATAATTATTATTCATTTCCTATTTGAATTACGACCAAAGTCCTGATTGATAAGTTGATTGAAAAACATTAGATATAGTTTTCAAATGGTATCACTTTTTTTTAATCTAAAACATGTGTCACATTCTATGCTTCACATACTATAGGATTAAAAAATAAATTGAATTTCATGAAGTTTTGACCAAGTTTAGTTGGTCAGACATATGAGTTTTTTATATTTTTCTTAAGTTGTAATAAAAAATTCATAATTAATTATTTACTTGGAAAAAAATTACAAAAAAATATGCCTCACATTGAGACACGAGTCATCTACTTTTATCTAAAATCTTATAAAAAATTATTATCATTTTATCATGGTTAGGGTGGTTAGACAAACACCTACTTCTTATTTTTTCCCTAAAATTTAAGTACTACTGCATTGAAATTTCAAATATTCTCGAAATCGATTAATTTTTTTTAAATAAACCTAGTAGTTTAGAAACTAGATTCAATTTTCTACAGATTCTATTCTTACATATTTTTTAAATAATATAGACAACTTATTCAAATTTTTACATCTAGTTTCCTAACTTTGATTTTTCTAAATTTTTTGCCACTTAAGGGCCTATTTTTTCCATGATAATCCTACACATACCCTTTTCTAATCACATTACCAGAGATAAAAGTAAGTTCATTAAACTTGAGAAATATGATGGCAGTTTAGTTATGTTTGGTGATGATTCAAGATCTAAGATCTATGGGAAAGGTTCAATTAGTTTTGATGGAGTGCACAGTACTGATGATGTATATTATGTGAAGGGTTTGAGGCATAACCTTCTAAGTGTTGGTTAGATGCGTAGCAATGGTTTTAAACTTGTGTTTCAAAACAACACCTATGAAATCAGAAAAGAATCTGGAAATGGAGACATGATTGCCGTTGGAAGAACTCATGGAAACATCTCTCAGCTGAAGGGAGTTGATAGTCATTGCCTTGTATCTCAAATAAGTGAAATTTGGTTATGGAACCAAGGAATGGGACATGTAAATTTTGATAATCTAGTCAAGATCAGTACAAAGGAGATTGTTCAAGGGCTTCCTAGAATCACAAGACCTGGTAATATTATTTGTAGAAGTTGTCAATTGGGGAAATAGACAAGATGCAACTTTAAGGGAAAAGAGCATTCTACTACTAGCATGCTAGAGTTAGTTCATACTGATCTCTATGGTCTGAATAGCACTAAAGGCCTGAATGGTGACATATACTTCATGTTGCTTATTGATGATTATACTTGAATGACATGGGTAGCTTTTCTTAGAGAAAAGACTCAAGATCTAGATAGGTTTAAGGTATTCAAAGCAAGACTAGAAAATGAATTAAATTTGAAAATAAAGTGTTCGAGATCCGAAAAATGTGGAGAATTCATCTTTGGTGAATTTAATGTATTTTGTGAACAACATGGAATAAGAAAAATATTTTCTACTCCCATAACTCCTCAGCAAAATGGAGTAGTTGAAAGGAAAAATAGGACTATACAAGAAGCTTCTAGAACCATGATGAAAGAATAAAATGTATTAGATGTATAATGGAGAGAGGTGATACATATTGTTGTTTATATTCTTAATAGAGTTTAGATCAGATGCAACAACACAAAGACTCCTTTTGAGTTATGGACTGGTAAGACTCCTACTGTGAAGTATTTCAAGGTATTGGGAAGCAGATGTTATATTAAAAGAGATCATGAAAATCTTGGAAATTTTGATGCTAGATGTGATGAAGGAATATTTCTTGGATACTCTACTACTAGCAAAGCATACAGATGCTTTAACAAAATATTGAAAAAGATTAGTGAAAGTGCTAATGTGAAAGTTGATGAAGACATACACAGACCTATTGAGATAAGTGAAGTTGAACTTGATGATCCTATATGTGGACATATACCCAAGGAAAATAAGGAGATGGAAGAAGAGAAAGAAGAAAAAGTTGAAGAAGAAGAAGAAGAAGAAGAAAATGAACCAGAACCTATTGTTAGGACTCCTAAGTATGTACATAAGAATCATCTAGAGGATTAGATAATTGGAGATAAAAGTGAAGGTGTGAAGACTAGAAGCAAAGTTATAACTGAAGTAAATTTGTGTCTACTTTCTAAAATTGAACCCAAATCTGTAAGTGAAGTTTGTGAAGATGAGAGTTGGATGAGGGCTATGAAAGAATACTTGCGGCAGATAGAAAAGAATTAGACATGGGAACTAGTCCCTAGGCCTGTGAATAAAATTGTGATTGGCTCCAAATGGGTGTTCCAGAATAAGCTGAATGAAAGTGGAGAAGTTGTAAGGAATAAATCAAGACTAGTATGCAAAGGATATTCACGAGTTGAAGGTATAGATTTTGAAGGAACATTTTCCCCTGTGGCTAGAATGGAAGCTATCAATCTAATTTTTTCAAAATTTTCTTCCCACAAGGACTTTGAAGTGTATCAGATGGAAATTTGAAGTCAACATTTCTAAATGGTGAATTGGAGGAAGAGGTGTACATAGAGCAACCTGAAGGGTTTGAATTGTCTGACATAATGAACATAGTTTGTAAGTTGTAGAAAGCATGGTATGGATTGAAGCAAGCTCCCAAAGTTTGGCATGCTAGATTGGATAGATACCTGACAAAGAAAGGATTCAACAAAGGTTCTGCTAACAACAATATCTACTTCAAAGTGCAAGGTAATAAAATTTTGATAGTGGTTGTTTATGTTGATGATATCATTTTTGGTGGAAATGAAGGCACATGTAAAAGGTTTGTTGAAGAGATGCAGAAAGAATTTGAGATGTCTATAATCGGTGAATTGAATTTCTTCCTTGGTCTACAAGTGAATCAAACTGAAAAAGGGATATTCATTTCACAGTTTAAGTATATAAAAGAGTTGTTGAAGAAGTTTTGGATGGATGATTCCAAACTGGTTTGTACCCCTAAGGTAACTAGATGTAAACTAAGCAAGAATGATGAATCTGCTAAGACTGATCAGAGCAAATATAGATCTATGATTGGCAGACTACTTTATCTTATGTCTACTAGACTACATATTATGCATGTAGTATGTTTAATTTCTAGATTCCAAGCAGATCCTAGAGAAACACATATTACGACTATTAACATGACATTTAGATATCTTAAAGGTACACTAGATTATGGAATATGATATACTAAGAGTGATGATTTCACACTTAGTGCGTATACAAATGCTGATTGGGACATATGTGTAGATGACTAGAAGAGTACCAGTGGTGGTGCTTTCTTTCTTGGTGGATGATTAGTTTCATGGATGAGTAAAAAGAAAGACTCAGTTTCTTTATCCACTACAAAAACATAATATATTGTTGCACCATCCTGCTGCAAACAAGTCTTGTGGATGAAGCAAAATTTGAAAGACATTGGAGTGATATGTGATGAGCCTATTTCTATTTTTTGTGATAACACAATTGTAATAAAATTTTCAAAGAACTCGGTTATGCATTCAAGAAAAAAACACATATCTATCAAGTACCATTTTCTAAGAGAAAAATTGTTGGAGAATGAAATCAGATTGGAGTATGTGATAACAAAGGAAAAAATTGCAAACATATTTACTAAGGCTCTTCTGAAGGATACTTTTGAGCATCTTAGGGAGAGGTTGGGGGTCATTGGCCCTCCTAACTAGGTGCACATGAAGGTGCAGCAGTCTAGTGAATTCATAGATTCTTCACTTATTTGGACTAATAGATGGATCTAGTCTGCAAGGGGAGTAGAAAAGGTTTTCATTGTTGTAGTATGAGTGTACTCCGAAGGGGGGGTAATCAGATTTTTTGATCATTTCCATTGATGTCAAAGGGGGAGAGAAAGTTATGTGAAAAATAGTTGTAGAAGAAGAGAAGGTGTTCTCTTCAGATAGTGTGTAAATTCTTGTCTTTGGTGGTTTTCCACATCATGTGTTGCCATCAATGACAAAGGGGGAGATTGTTGCAAGTATGAGCTAGTTTGGTGGTGTTGTCATTAATGTTGTCATTGATGTCAACACAATTTAGTAGGTTGTAGACTATACATGCATAGCTGAGATGCTGCTGAGATGTTGTGAGTACATGGAATTATCTTTATAATGTTACAATTGTATTGGTTTGATGAGTTTCCAATTGCTTTTGAGAAAATTAATAAAGAAGATAAGTTAGAGTGATGAAAATGTTCAAAATGTGCTATGTATTTCTCCTGTGTTGATCCTATGCTTGTGTAGATCCGAAGGGCTGATAATGGTGATCTAGTGGTAATATCTCCTAAGTTTTAGCCTTTGGTTTGATGGTACGCAAAATTTACGTTCACTAGTATGTGAACTGCTTTGGCATAATTGGTCTTCTGTGGACTGGGAGAAATATTTCTGCTTTGTAGTCCTCTGCTATTTTGTTTCAAATCTTGCAGTTCTGATATATGTTTTATGAAGATATTTTTTGTACTCTGGTGAAGAGGTTTGAAGATTGGTGATTTAGAAGTCGTGTTTCAGTATTTCAGTGTGAGTTTATATAGTTAGGATGAATTGGTGAAAGGTATACAATAATTGAATTCTTTTTTTTTTTTTTTTGTATCTAGAAGATTCTAATATGTATTTTCATTCCTAAGGAAGTGTGTTGTGGCATCCATGTGTCATCTTCTTGTTGGGAAGCATGTACATCAATGTTCTTATGCATTTTCATTAGGTTTGACTGACCTGGTGTGTACACTTCATTCTAAGAATAAAATTTCAATTAAGGAAGTGTGTGGTTGATGTAGGATATTTATTTTTTGTCTTGGTTAAATGTTTTTATTAGTCCACTCTCATTCCTTTCCACTATGGGAATTTTGAGTTTCTAACCTAATTTGAATTTATGAAATGAGATATTTGTGGTCGACCTTGAAATTATTTCCAAGGATAAGGATGGTATAACAATAAGACTAATTGTGAAGAGTTGGATGTGATTGAGTGTGATGCAAAGTGACGAAAGTGAGCCACAAATCATAAGAGCATAAGTATATGTGTGAGTGAGTTGTGTTGAAGGCAGTGAGCTAAAGGTTTCTGCAATCCCATGGATGTGTGTTAGTTGTTGTGGTGGATCTTTTGTTCTCTTTTGTATCTAAAAGAAATGAGCTTTCTTGTTGTCTAGTGAGTCCTTTATGTAGGCAGTGATCCTTTGTAGTTGGCTAGTGAGTCCTCTTTTGGGCAGTGAGCCCTTGGTAGTGAGCCTTTGTATTCAGTTTATAATCTTTTATATTCTGAGACCCTCACTGTGGTTTTCCCCTCATTGGGTTTTCCATGTAAAAATTTGGTGTTCATTGTGTTGATTTTCTTTCTGTTATTTGTGTTTCATGCTCTTACTTAGTAACAGAATAATACATGTTTGAAATTAATAAGTTTTTAAGTTTGAATTTTGTGACAATTGATTCACCCCCCTCTCAATTGTCTTGTGCATGTTTAACATATAATATTTTGTAGAATGCACTAGATGAAAAAAATGTGATGAGATACACACCACCAGAAAGTTTGTGGAACTAGTTTTCGAATGAAATCTTGTTTGCTTAATTTTGATATCATACACCCAAGTTATGGCCAAAAGAAAAAAACCTTCTCCCTTAGGACCAAAGAGGGGACTTGGGGGCCTTGTAGTAGTTTGCACTATTGACATCATGTTGATGTCAACATGTCATCAATGGAATATTCAAGAATATTTCCAATTGGCTAAAGAAAATATCGGCCCCTAGAAAAAATGTCCACAAGGAAATATGCTAGGATTCTTGGAATATGCTTTAGGTTGACAAAGTATTCTCTTGGGAAAGTGCATCGCCAGAAAGGTTAGCTATTGCTAGAAAATTAAAAATGTTGCTAGGCTAGTGACAATAAGCCGATAATCGGTGGTCTTAAATGTCATTGCTAGGGGCTAGTACAGGCCTAGAGGGCTTTCAATTTGTAGGTACCTTGTTGGTACCAAAATAATATGTTGCCCCCCAAAAAAATTAAAAACATGTAATTTTTTTTAATTTTGGAAAAAAAAAGAATTTAATAAAAAAAAATTGACTTACACTTTCTTTTTTTTCTGTTTTTCATGCCTAGGGGCTTTACAGCAGTCATATGACCCTTGAAGCAAAAAAGAATTTCCTAAAAAACACCCAATGGTGAAATAGGAAAAATTTATAGTCAAAATTCATGGGATTGGTCTCTTGAATGTAGTCGTGAGGTTCTTTTTGGACCAAAATGTTCTAAAATTACAGCTACCCTCTAGATCTAGAAAAAACCTACTTCAAACCCTTGCAAATGCAACCTCAAAAATCTAAATCAGGCCAAATGAAAGGAAAAACTGATTTTCTTAATAGCTCTAAATTCAATGACAGAATCTCTTTTGGTTCAATATGTACCAAAATTTTTCCTACCCCAAAAATTTGCAAATAAAGGAAATGAGATTCTAGATCCAAAGCTTGTAACCCTTGTTGAAGAAAAATGCCTTATAAATTGAGAAGGAAGTCATTGAATCTAAACATTGATACCATGTTAAAGATGTGGAGAAACACAAGCCATGTGATTAAACAATGAACAAAGACAACTTCCACACAAGAGATCTACAAACAAAGATATGAAACATTCCTCAACAAGAAGAAAGCTACAAATGAACCTCAAGAATGTTCAAGGAAAACAATAGTCCTCAAAGATTGAGAGTTCAAGAGATAATATAATGAGGGTTGAGTGCTATATAGGATCAACCCTAAGTGAGAAAGGGATCAGATCATGACAACATAGTAAATCTCTCCTAAGTTTCTAGCTTAAGTGCATGAGGATTGTGTATGATAATATGTGTAATAAAATTGAAATAAACAAAACAAAAATAATAGAACTTTAAACTAAAGAAAAACAAGTAATTTAATTGATTTCAAAAGAAATAAATGAAGCTTCTTCAGAGGCGTTCCATCTTCCTCTATCTCCAGGGATTTGTTCGAAGCTACTGCTCTCAGATTGTGTAAGCTTGGCTTCTCCAAATAGCAATCTGTAGAATGAGTATGCAAAGTGATAAAGCTTCTCTATCCTATATGCTGGTGGAGGTGAGAATGTTGATACAGATATGCACAGGGGCTGTGGATTGAAGATGCTATGAAATGAAATGGATATGCCATGATATGCTATGCTACTATGCTATGCTATGAAATGAAAATGCTTTGAATGCTAAAAAGGCTTATGCTATTGCAAATTGGCTATAGTTATTCTATTGAAGGCTTCTATATGATTTGAAAGACCCGACAGTCCTTTTTATAGCTTTTTGCAGGCAAAATCCTGGCTGGCAAGGATCAACGGCTGTGAGGTTGTCTGGTAAGTTTGAATGGTGAGAAATGGAGAGGTTGAGAGGAAGATGGAAGAGGTTGGGAGGCTGGAGAGAAGAATGGAAGCCTGTCCTCAACCCACGGGAACAAGCTTGCATAGGAACAGAGGAATTTAATTTTCTGTTTTGGTAGTTTGTTTCATGGTTGTTGAAGATAATGCAAATTAAATAAATAAATAAATAAATAAATTTATTTAATTTCATGTGAGTTTGAAGAAATTAAATATTTTTAAAATATTTAATTTTAGAACTATAGAAGACTCAATTAAATATTTAGAATATTTAATTTGCAAATAGACTTTAGAAGAATTAATTAAATATTTTGAGATATTTATTTGCGAATAGAATTTAGAAGATTAAATATTTAGAATATTTAATGATGAATGGACATTAGAAGAATATTAGAATACTTAATCTTTATTTGAATAAAATATTCAAGCCAAGATTATTGATAATTAATATAAATAAATCGTAATGTTTATTTAATTAATTAAGAAATGAATATAAAAGGATGATTAAATAAACTTATTTATTTAATCGAAATAAAAGAATGAACAATATAAATAAATTATTTAAATTTATTTATACACAGATGGAATTCAAATATTTAATTAAAATATTAAAAATATTTAATTAATTACCAGACTATGTGATGTGACCATTTTTAGGTGTATACATTTTGCCCCTCTTTGAAGTGATGTGTTTTCACGCATTGCTTCAAAGAATTTTGAAATTTTCCCCAAATTTGAATGTCGAATGTTGATAGGTATATGCCCCCTCGAATGATGAATCGATAAGATTTTGATTTTTGTGAATTTTTTTTTTGAAATTTTTAGATTTTTTTGTGAAATTTTTGTTTTTTATGATTTTGAAGATGTCGATTCATCGTTTGAAAATAATGATGTGAAGAAAGTGACCCAGAGAGATATTGATGATCAAAATTGCCCCTACTATGTTAAAATTTGATAAAATGCCCCAATTATTCCATTAAATAGGTACAAAATGTTATTTTCCATGTCATTTTCCATTTTATCCTAGTAAAAATTGTAAAATTTGAGCTCTGGAGAGATAATTATGGCACTTCTGATTCACCAACACCATTTGGAGCGCATCCGACGACATCAGCGGCTGGCACACTATGGAACCCCGGTATGTTCCACTTGAAACTCCTGCTTTTTGAAAAAATTTCATTCGTTGCACATTCATTGATGTTTTGATTGTGAAATATTGTGTTTTAGCACCCTTAATAATTTTCATAGTGCCCTTGATAATTTATGTAGCACATTTTTATTTGTAGCGCATATGAGGATTTTTGTAGCGCCCTTAATTATTTTCATAGTGCATTTGTTTTTGTAGCGCCCATAATGAATTCTATAGTGCCCGTGATTAGTTCTGTAGCGCTCTTGATCTTGTAGCGCCCATGATGAATTCTGTAGCACCTATGACCATTTTCATAGCGCCCATGATTGGATGTTGTTATGATAAATAAATTTGTTCCCAAAATTGTTGGAAAACAAATAAGAACTGATAAATTTGCTTTTAAAGTTGTTTAAAAACAAATAAGACTGATAAGTTTGCTTCTAAAGTTGTTAAAAACAAACGTGATTTTGATTATCTGCTTTCATGTAAATGAAAAAAAAATAGTTTGATTTATTTGTTTTCTTCTAAGGTTGTGAAAAAAAAATGTGATTTTGATTATCTGCTTTCATGTAAATGAAAAACAAATAGTTTGATATTCAGATTTGATTGATTAATCATGATGATTGGATATTGATTTTGATTTGTCATGATGATGTTGCAACAAGAGAGATTGGGTGTTTTGCAGTTACGAGAGACATTCCTGAGTACATGGACATTGATTCCACATCTATTACAGTCAGATCGAGATGTGATCGAGGCATGTGGATTGACTTCATTGCTTGACATGCCTGAGGTGCGCCTCAACAGAGCTCTATTGACAGCACTCGCAGAGCGGTGGCATAGTGATATCAACACATTTCATTTACCGACCAGAGAGATTACAGTGACCCCAGAGGATGTGTACCATATCTTGAGGATCCCAGTGATGGGAGAGATAGTGGTCTTTAATAGATGAGAGGCTGGAGGCACTGATGCTTTGAGGAGGATATTTAGAAATGATCATATTGCTGGATACTTCATCCCATGGAGCGAGATGGCAGATTCATATCCACCTTTACCATCTGTACTTGTAGGTTTCATTGGAGGTGTTTTATGCCCCGACCATAGGTCAAAGGGGTTCACAGTAGGATGGGGTTGGGTTCTGGAGGGTATGGTGATGCAGGGGACACGGTATGCGTGGGGGACATGCATGCTTGCTCACTTATATGATGAGTTACATCATATTGTATATGGTAGAGGCCGTAATTTTATTGTTGGTTGTTCATTGCTACAGATATGGGAATGGGAGCACTTTTCCATTTTTCGACCATTGACTCATGGACGACGAGCTGTCGGTCGATCGTATAGATGGGGATATGTCGATATTATTGCTCAACCGAGACTAGGAAAACTAGATCATTGGCAGCGTCTCTTAGATGGTCTTGATACAGTATGCTGGCGGCCATATGTAGAGTGGGAGGCATGGCTAGAGGATGTGAGGGAGATGCCCTATGTTTGTACGTCTAGATATCTTATTGGGCATACTTCATGGATTATTGAGAGATTTCTTGTTGGATGAGTATGTCGGCAGTTTGGTTGAATTCAGGGTATGCCTATGGGTTCTTCCATTTATGCACGGCGATAGCCAGAGCTTGTAGTGTGGGGTCCATGAATTTCATATGAGGCAGCAGTGGCAAAGCTCACCAGTTTAGGAGTGGTGATGTGGGATTACCGAGTTGATGTCCTTGACATAGGGACAACGCTAGAGTATAGTTAGTATGTGTTAGAGCATCCTGCACCACGTATGTTTGATCCTGATGAGCCTATTGCACTAGTTGTTGTACAAAGACCACAGAGAGGCAGTCAGAGACGATAGAGAGATTCAGCTTTAGAGGGTGACGATTTAGAGGGAGGTGATGATGATGAGGGTGGAGATAGTGATGATGATTTAGAGGGAGATGATGATGATGAGGAGGGTGGAGGTAGGGATGGTGGTGGTAGGGGTGGTGATAAAGGTGGTAGGAGAGGTGGTAGGAGAGGTGGTAGAGGTGGACCGTGGATGAGACATACAGATCCATCTGCTTCAGTAGATCCAGTGGTGTCAGGTCAGATATCCTCTTTACAGAGTATAGTGTAGAGCTTATAGAGTCAGCTAGCACAGGCACAAACCATTATTACACAGCTTCAGGGACAGTTGACCTCAGCTACTATTGAGAGGGATACAGCCAGACAGTGGGGTGAGCAGGCCATTGCTTTGGCAGATAGTCTACAGAGAGTAGCAGTGAGCACCTTACCTGGTGATATGATGAGAGAGGTGACCAGAGCCACCCGGGAGGCTGAGTTCTATAGGACCAGATATCATGATGCAGTTCCCCGTGAGCGGAGGGAGAGTTATACACAGTCACGGTCTACTCATAGTCGCTCTCAGACTACTAGCAGGGGTGTGACTCAACCATTACCTCTAGGAGGGCCATCAGGGACAGGTGGGGCAGGTCCATCAGGTGTAGGTGGTACAAGTCCCAGACTAGCTCCATTAGAGGATAGCATAGCCTAGTGCATTGTACATGATGTTTTTGTGATACCCTTTTTAGACAGTTGTATGCACCCTGAGATGATCTCATTTTTTATGATGTTGACATCATGTGTAGTTGACATCTTTGTATATTTTGACATTCATTTTTGAGATATATGAAATGCAATGATGATTTATAATGAGTGGTTCAATTTCTTATATGTGCATGATGTGTTATGATATGATGGTTTATGGTTATGATGTATATGTATGCATGATTTATGAGATGAGTGAAATCTATTTGATACATGATTATATGAATATGATGGATGATACAATTTATGAATGCTTATAAATGTTTTGATTATGATGTATGCTTTGATTTTATGATTTTCTGATGCAAATATGTATGAAAAAGGTATGGAATGATGTTTTATTGAATGTCAAAATATACTCAGTCATGTATGTGAAAAGATATGAACTATTTGATACTTTTCCAGCTTTTTGGGAAATCTATAAATGCAAAATGAAAATTCTAACATGAATGCAATCTATACTAATCATTCAGGATATCCATACAATATTGCCATTTGGAGAGCTTATTTGTGCTTTTTGTGTCATCATAGAGCATTGAAATGTTGAAAGTTAATACAAGCATCAAAGGGTATGTTAGCACCAGTGATGACCTAAGTATTGCTTTCATGATTTTTGATATAGCAAGTTAATACAAGAATCTAGGTATAATTAAACCGAGATGACCTGAGTATTGCTTGCATAAATAGACAAGAGTTAACCAATTTCCCATGCAAATTCTGAAATGTCATCAATGATACGTAGTAGAGCATGTCTCGCGACCAATTTGCATAGTACTAATGATTTCATCGCAAACAACAGACAAAGAAAAATCATACTCCTTCCTTGCTTTTCTAGTTCAATACATCATTGAATTGCTCCAGAGATATGATAGAAAAATCAAACAACCATTCAAATCTTGCCTAAAATATTTCAAACATTTATTCAGATTAATATCATCCAGTCTTGATTATCATCATTGATGTTTTTGTTTTGATGTTTGTTTTGGATTATGTTGTCTCGATTTCAATTGGCATTGAATAAGCATGTTATGATTGATTTGATACGGCAATGTTTGTTGCGTTTTGACAAACCATCTTGTGTCTGTTTGTGATGTTCGAAAAGCTCGTTGCCCCTCTTGCTTGTTCAGTCTATATTGTTTCCCCCAGCGTAAACACAACCTAAAGATTAAGGATATGTACAAATTTCATCAAGCCATGATGAAACATAAAGATTCTTGCCATATGATGTGGATATGTACAGATGATAAATATGAACAGATGATGGTGAAAGTGAATGCAAGACATAAGCTAATAGATGGAGGAGCCCATTTTGATTACAAGTAGTGCCTGTTTGCGAGGTTTTCTCCACTTGCTTTTATTGCACTTTTTCAAAAAAAATCTTTTTTTTTTTTTCAAGACTTTTTATGATTTTTTTGGATTTTTTTAGGACTTTTTATGATTTTTTCATTTTTTCAGGACTTTTTATGATTTTTTTCATTTTTTCAAGACTTTTTTATGATTTTTTTATGATTTTTTCAGGACTTGATGATTCAGACATAGAATTTCTTCAAATGAATGCTGTTGCTCAGCTCTTCAAACAAGCCCCTTCTGACGTGGATAACTGATATGCCCCAGAACCGTATGCAGCAATGATGACAAATGGACCAAGCCAGTTTGGTTCAAATTTTCCTTTCTTTTCCTTGTCTTGATGATTACGTGGATTTTCCCTCAATACTAAGTCACCTACTTGAAATTTCTGTGGTTTAACTATGTGATTATAGCTACAAGACATAACTTGTTGATAACCCTTCAAATGGTCAGCTGCATGTTGACATCTTTCATCTAACAGTTCTAACTCTTGCAGGCGAGATACTCTATAGTCTTCATCATTTATCAACCCCTTGAGCGAGACCCTCAGTGAAGGTATTTCAACCTCTAGTGGTAAGATTGCTTCTGCTCCATAGACCAAGGCATATGGGGTAGCTCCTGTTGGTGTGCGAATGCTGGTTCTGTATGCCCACAAAGCTAGATTTAATTGGACATGCCAATCACAACTAGCATCATTTACTATCTTCTTCAAGATCTTCAAGATTATTTTGTTGGAAGCTTCTACTTGACCATTACCTTGTGGATAATAAGGTGTAGAAAACCTGTGTTGGATGTGAAATCTTTCACAAAGTTCATCCACATCCTGATTCTTGAAAGGCTTCCCATTATCAGTAATGATAAAATTAGGAATTCCATATCAGCAGATGATGTAATTCAGAATGAATGAAGATATTTGTTTACCGATCATGGTCGTCAAAGGAACAACTTCAATCCATTTTGTAAAATGCTCCATAGCTATAATAATGAATTTATTCCCATTTGATGATGAAGGATAAATTTTTCCAACAAGATCTAGTCCCCACTGAGAAAAAGGCCATATCAGAGTGAAAGGTTGCAGTTCCTTTGCAGGTGCATGAATTTGATTCCCATGAATCTGACATTTAGAACATTTCTTGACAAAAGTAAAAGAATCTTTCTCCATGGTAGGCTAGTAATATCCCATTCTGACAAGTTTCTTGGCTAAGGCTAAACCACTTGAATGAGTTCCACAAATAAAACCATGAACCTCTTGTAAGGCTTTTTTAGATTCGTCACGTTCAAGACATCGAAGGAGTGTACCATCAAGACCACGTCAGTAAAGGATGTCGGCGATCAAGGTATAACGAGATGATTGGCATATGAAATTCCTTTTTTGATTTCAGGATAAATCTGGAGGTAAAATGTTGTCTTTTAAATAGGTATAAGTCTTACCATATAGAGGTGAGTTAGAACCGGTTAAATGATATATGACTTGGGTCTCTGGATTATCATAGGCGGGAGAAAACAATTGTTCCACTAAGAATTCATACCATTTTTGACCTTCTGACAATTGTAACAAGGAAGCAATTGTAGCCATTGCATCTGCAGCTTTATTATCAATCCTTGAGATTTGTGAAAACTTGATTGACACAAAATACTTTTTAAAATCATCCACCATGTTCTTGTAAGGTAGCAACTTATCATCTTTAGTCTGATAATCATCATTGATTTGATTGATGACAAGTTGTAAATCACCATAGACTTGCAGCTCTGTAATCCACCATTCCAAGGCTATTTTTATCCCTATGAGCAATGCCTCATATTCAGCTATATTATTTGTACAAGGAAACATCAATCGATATGATTTTGGTATGTTATCTCCTTCAGGCGTAACAAAAAGAATTCCTGCCCCCGAGCCTTGTTGCATGTAGGATCCATCAAAGTACAATGTCCATGATTTCTGAATTGTTGCTGTGAAGACATCTACATCAGGAAACTCAATGTGCATTGGATTTTCTTCTTGTAAAGGTGCTTCGGCCAACTGATCTGCAATGACCTGTCCTTTAATAGCTTTTCGATCTACATAGTGAATGTTAAACTCACTTAAGATCATTACCCATTTTGCAAGTCTCCCTGTCAAAGTAGCTCTGTTTAGTAGGTATTTTAGTGGATCAATCTTGGTTATCAGCTTAACTGTATGAGCCAACATATAGTGTTGCAACTTTTGAGAAGCAAACACCACTGTGAGGCAAGCTTTTTCTATGAAAGTGTAGTTTAATTCATGACTTGTTAAAGTTCTACTGATATAATATATGGCCCTTTCTTTACCTGTAGAATCCTCTTGTGCTAGTAATGCTCTCAAGGATACTTTGGTTGCTGAAATATAGAGTATGAGTGGCTTTCCTAGAATGGGTGGAATTAAAACTAGTGGATTCATAAGATATTGCTTGATTTGATTGAATGTTGCTTCACATTTTTCTTCCCATTTGAATGGAACATTTTTATGCAATAAATGTGTAAATGGTAAGCTTTTGTTTGTCAGTTGAGCTATAAACCTTCTAATGGACTGTAGTTATCCTTGCAATGATCGAAGCTGACTGATATTTCGTGGTGGTGGCATGTCCATTATAGCTTGTATTTTTTCTGGATCAACCTCTATGCCCTTTTCTGAAACAATGTATCCTAGGAGTTTACCAGATGTAACGCTGAAGACACATTTCTTTGGATTAAGTCGAACATTGAACTTCTCCATTTTGGTAAATATTTTTGACAAGATTTCTAGATGTCCTTGTGTGTGAGATTTGGCAAGTAAATCATCAACATAATCTTCCATGAATGTATGCATCATATCATGAAAAATGGTTGTCATTGCTCTTTGATAAGTGGCTCCGACATTCTTTAACCCAAATGGCATTACATTCTAGCAATAGGTACCCCAAGGGCATGTGAACGTTCTTTTATCTTGATCCTCTAGTACAATATTTATCTGGTTATATCCTAAAAATCCATCCATTAATGAATACATTGCATGGACAGCAGTTAAATCAACAATCATATCTATGTTGGGCAAAGGAAAGTCATCTTTGGGACAAGCTTTGTTTAAATCTCTAAAATTTGTACAAACCATAATCCTCCTGGCTTTGAAATAGGTACAATATTGGAAATCCATTCTGCATAGTCAATAGTCCGAATGAACCCAACATCCAAAAGCTTCTTTAATTCTTCTTTGACCAATAATGCAACATGTGGATGCATTTTTCTGAGTTTTTGCTTCACAGGTTTTGCCCCTGCGTTTATAGACACATGATGCATTATCAGATTAGGATCTAACCCCGGCATATCAACATATGACCAAGCAAAATTGATTTGATTCTCCTTCAAGAATTCCATGAATTTCAGGACTTCTTCAACTGTTAATGACGCTGCAGTTTGCAAGATTTTTGGCTGCTCTGCTGTACTCATGTTAATTGATTCTATTAGTTCGATCAAAATAGAAGATCTCTCATGGTAATGCTTGGGAAGAGTTTCAAGTTTCTCATCCTTCAATGCCTCAAAAAGGCTTTCACTGTCGGATTCGCTCTTTATTTTTATCTTATTGTGATCTACCACTGCCATTTTTTTGTTTTCACCAATAGATCCATCTTTTATTTCATTTATTTTGCAGCTAAGAGACTTGACACCCACCTTATCAAAATCATGAGTATGAAATTCTTGGATGAAACAATTGTTTTCCTCATTAGAGGAGCAAAGAAAATTTATAATGTCCTCATCATCATGAAACATAGGGATATGGATAGGTGCATCATTGTCCCAATCAATAAGTTTTGGATAAACTAGAGGCATGGGATCATTAGGTTGGGTAAGGTATTGAGGTGTCAAAGTCATGATGTGGTTATCATCTTCATGGTAGACAAGGTCTATGATGGTATTCTCCTGTTGATTGTCAATCTCGTTAAAATCTGAATCATCCTCACTTGAGTCATGATCGCTTTGTAAAACATAATCAAGTGGAGGCCTTGAACCTTCTCCTTGTATGAGAATAGGTGTATATTTGTGTATGGTATCAACTTGTTTGTCTCTCCAAAATTCATCATTATAAATGGTGTCCCATTCATATTCATTAGAATCAGTATCTGAACTATTTTGCAATTGGAAAATTGATTCATGAGGTTTATCTAACATTAATCCTCCTTCATGAGTTGGTTGTGCTTGCTGTGAAGTAGAGTCTTTTGTATCTTTACCATATCCAATTCCTATTTTATCATTTGGATGTATTGAAATAGGTTGAATTGGTTCCACGATTCCTTCTCTTCTTTTTCCTATAGGACCATTTCCTTCATAGCCCATTTTCTGCATGATAGCATACCCCTTACCATATTGTTGTGTAGGTAACTTAATGTGCAAGAGAGATTCATCTTCATCTTTGTATAGCCAACTTAGAATGTCCCTATCTTCAGCTTCTTCTTCAGTGGTGTTGGCTTTAATGAATTTTCCGTCAAACTTTGTGATTGGCACAAAAGCTTGGGACGTAGAGGCTGTTGCAATATTTTGATTTGATAAGGTTGGCTGACCATGTGAGCTCGGAGAAGGAGGTAAGGTAGAAAGAGATAGTGAATATTCACCTACCCCTTTGTTTTTAAAATTTAGCTTAGTATCAAGATTCTTTGTCAATTCTTGTAGTTGGCCTTGTAGATTGGAAGAAGAAACAGTAAGAGCCTCCCTATTATGTGGCACAAAGGTGTCTTAGTTGCTCTGAGATTTGAACAAGTTTGTGTGCTATTGTAATCAGCTTGTATGGTTATTTCTTGTCCATCATATGGAAACTTGAGACATTGATGATACGTTGATGGTATAGCTTGCATATCATGAATCCATGGACGACCCAAGAGTATGTTATAAGAAAGATCACGATCTAGAACCTGACAAAAGGTATTTTTCACAACAGGTCCCACTCTGATAGGTAGCATTATTAGTCCTTTAGAAGCTCTTTCTTCATCATCATATGCCTTGATAGTTATTTCCCTTCGTGGATCAATAGAATTTTCTGATATTCCCAAGGCATGTATTAGCTTTAAAGTACAAGTGTTTAAACCAGCTCCTCCATCTATTAAGACACGTCTGATTCGGTGTTTATGGATCATAACTTCAAGATAGAGTGATGAATTATGTGGATGCGTCATGGAAGCATCATCTTTTTTGGAAAATGAAAGACAAGTGGGAGAAGACAAATGTCCCACCATAGCTTGAAATCTGTTTACATCCAGATCAGTGTCGAAAGTTGTGTTTACAAGAGCTTCTTCCAAAATATTCTTGTGTATGGGGGATATTTTGAGAAGTTCAAGGATGGAGATTTGAGCTAATGTTTTTCTTAATTGATCAACCAGATTATATTGATTTGGAGAAGGAATAGTTGTCTTAGATGAACTTCCTTTTAGGATAACCTTTTCTTGTCCTCTCATAGTCACATTAACTTGTTGATATTCTTGTTTTCCCTTGATTTTGATAACATTAACCCATTGATCATCAACATAGATGTGACGGATTATATTGTCTTCAACATTATGTACGCTTTTGGATTTTGCATTTGATGTTTCCCCCTTTTGATAATTCGGTAAAGGATCTTTGAATGCTTGATGATCATCATTGGTATGATGTCCTTCAATTGTAATGGTGCCATTGTCAATTAAATCTTGTACTAGATTTTGCAAATCTTGACAATTATTCATTCTATGACCTTTACATTGATGATAATTGCAATAATATGAGTCATTCCATGATGGTGGTTTGACTCATGGCTCATAATCTCTTTGTGGTGGTAATGTGATAACCTTATTATCAAGAAGCTCCTTGAGAGCAGACTCAAGAGATTGACCCAAAGTGGTAAAAATTTGTCTATTTGAAAAGAATGGATGTCTGGACGGGTTTGATGTTTGGGTATTGCCGAGATTGTTATTGAAATTACCACAATTATCCTTGGTGTTTTGATTGGTCATGCTTTCTTGCTTGGAGTTTTGTCCTTGTTGATTGTTGCTTCCTTGTTGGTTGGTATTTGCTTGTTGATTGTTTCATGGAGCACTTGATAGATTAAAGATAGATGGTATTGTTTGTAGATTATTTGCATCTACTATACCATCATTGACAACATTTTTATTTCTGTTCCAAAAACTTGTTTTGTCATTTTTGTTTTGGTTGGATGTACTTGGATTATCAAGTTTTATGACTCCTCGTTTAACCAAGGCCCCTTCAATGGTGATTGTGTTTTCAATCAATTTTTCAAAGTTATGAGGACAATGAAGGTTAAGCCTATAGCTTAATTCTTGATCTAGACTATTGATGAAGATATCCATCTTTTCCTTTTCAAGAATAGGATGGGAATATCGCACAAACAACCTTCTCCACCTTTGCAAAAATGTAGTGAAGGATTCTCCTACTTTTTGTTTCACTTTACAAAGATCAAGCATTGTTATCTAGTGTTGAATGTTATAGGAGTATTGTGATATAAACTAATTTATTAACTCCTCAAAGGTTTTGATGGGGGGAGTAATCTTGGAAAGCCACTCCATGGATTGTGCACCTAGACTTCGTGGAAATAATCACATTAAGTAAGTATCGTCATAGGTGAATTCGAGACTCATATTTCGGAAATCCCTCACATGTTCAATGGGATCAGTTTTTCCATTGTACCTATCAAATTTAGGGATTTCACAATGTTTTGGAAAAGGGATCATTTGAAGACTCCTATCAAATGGATAAGGAGATATGTCTTCCAAAACATACTTCTTTGTTGTACCCCCTTGCATCTCCTTTATTTTCCCTTGTAATTCTTTTATCTGTTGAGTAAGGGCACTAAAGTCATTAGGAGGAGTTTCAGGATTCTGTTCAATCCCTTCTATGTCGAAATTGTGAGGTAACTTAGCTCCTTGATTAGCTAATGAAAGAAAATATCTTTCTTTGTTTCGTTCTAAAATCTTTTCCATAAGAGTATGGAATTGGGGATCTTGCTTTGCTTCTTGAAGCTTTTCTTTTGTTAATTCATCAACATTGAATGTATCCTCTTCTTTGTTAGTATGGTCACCCATTTTGCTTGTAGTGGTTTCTCCTTCATCTTTTTCCATGTGTTTTTGAGATCTTGTGAAGACAGGCATAGGTTTTGTTACAAATTCTACTCACTTGTGATCAAAAGAATGAAATAGTGCAATTGTGTGATAGATATGAAAGTCAAGATAGAATGAAGATTCTATGACTTACAAAGGTTTCTAATCTTTAGCTTGTGTTGTTCCCTAATTGAAAGGATGAAAAATCCTGTTGGTGGGAATTTAAGCAAAAGATCAAGAAAAGGATGATTTTGCACTTTATAAAGTTTGATCCTAGTTTTGTGAAAAGATGGATTTTGTGATGAATGCCTAATGTGATTTGAGTTCTCTATTGCAGAATTTGATTTGGATGAGTAGAATATTCAATTGTAGGTTGGGGAATATAACAAAAATGAATACGTTGACTATGGTTATGCCTTTGAGAAAGGGCTCTTATTTGAAAGAAAGCTTGTGAGTACAAAGGTTCTATAGCATAATCATCAATGAAACCTCTAACACAATCATGATATCGATGAAGAAAGGTTCTATGTTTGAGTAAAAATTTTTGACTTTGATACAAGAATCGTCTTTTCTTCAATAGTTTCTTGTGGCTAAGGGGTTTCTTTGGCTTTTTTATTCTTTTGAGAACGGACTTCTTAACAAAAGTTGTCGATTTCCAATTTCGTAACATGTGAGTAATCAAAGTGATCACGAGTGTTGGATGATCTTAACTGAATTAATGTATTGAAAACACATCAAACAATTTGTAGAATAGTTGTTTTAAATACTATGCTAAACATCAAGTGTATGATCAAAATGTTTTTCAAAAATTGTTTTAACAGGTTTTACACATGATAAGCATTTCAAACAGACTCACTCTTAGTTCTCAAGTAGGTCATCATAGTAATCAATAGCCCACATCTTAAAACTGCGTCAACTCACACAGCCATGTCACCCCCGAAAATGGCGCCCGTGTTTTTGTCTTTTTCAGGTGCGTACTCAAAGTGACGGAAGTGGATACCGGATCCCCTGAGCAAACAATCCTTGGCAGTTATATGGTGAGTATCTTGGGGGTAGATTCTTCCCTCCCCTGCACTGTGATTATTATGACGTTTAGAAACTAACTTCGGTTGGATACTACACTAAGTTCATAGTAAGGGTTTCCGTTTGGTGTGGAAAATGATAGACTCCCTCAAGAGACCTCCCTACCTTTTAAACAAAGGCTTTCAGGATGGTTATCAATGCACACTACCGTCGAATGGGATTTTCATCAACCATCTGCATTTGATTAAAGTGGGTTGGAAAACTTGGCTTTAGTTCTTCCCACTTAGGTCATTCCCATAGGGTGAGTACTTTTTCCCACTACGGCAGGCCTTCTAAAAGGTATTAATAAAGCTGGAAATTACATAAAGGGAAATAGATGAGTTTGGCATTTTGATCACCCAGTTAAGGGGAGAGCATAGGCCTATCACCGTTTAAGCAAAGAAATCAAAGATTCATTTTTAAGCCCAAAATAAAAAAATTTCTATGCTAGGTGAAGATTTTGCTTCACAAAAACATGAGATTCTTTTTTTTTTTTAGCCCCAAAATTTAAAAGTGAAATGACTATCCTAGGATTACTTGATTTTAATTATATGACTAACCTAGGATTGCTTCATTTTAATTATATTACTAACCTAGGATTGCTTCATTTTAATTCAAAGTTATTGGCTGTCTGCGGTTGCGTCAGATTCAATCAAACTGTATTTATATTACAATTTATAGTTTGCAAGTTTTCCAAAAATGCACTATAACAGTCTTCATGGGCGTTGCAGGATGGCTCATGGGCGCTGCAGGATGCTTCATGGGCACTACAAGATGGCTCATGGGCGCTGCAGAATGGCTCACGGGCGCTGCAGGATGGCTCACAAGCGCTGCAGGATGGCTTATGGGCGCTGCAGGATGCTTTAAGAGCGCTGTAGGATGGATTAAGAGCGTTGTAATATGCTTTAAGGGCCCTGAAGTGGGTATGAATTTTCTTGAAACGTGTTTATTGCACTAATCCACTATTTTTGGCCATAACCTATCAGAAAAAACCTACAAAAAGGTGTTAAAATAGGGGCAAGAGCCCCACGTTGGGCGCCAAAAATGTGTATGTCAATATGTGTAATCAAATTGAAATAAAAAAACACAAATAATGGAACTTTAAACTAAAGAAAAACAAGTAATTTAATTGATTTCAAAAGAAATAAATGAAGCTTCTTCAGAGGTGTTCCATCTTCCTCTATCTCCAGAGATTTGTTTGAAGCTGCTGCTCTCAGATTGTGTAAGCTTGGCTTCTCCAAATGGCAATTTGTAGAATGAGTATGCAAAGTGATAAAGCTTCTCTATCCTATATGCTGGTGGAGGTGAGAATGCTGATATAGATATGCACAGGGGCTGTGGATTGAAGATACTATGAAATGAAATGGATACGCCATGATATGCTATGCTTCTATGCTATTCTATGAAATGAAAATGCTGTGAATGCTAAAAAGGCTTATGCTATTGCAAATTGGCTATAGTTATTCTATTGAAGGCTTCTATATGATTTCAAAGACCCGACAGTCCTTTTTATAGCTTTTTGCAGGCAAAATCCTAGCTGGCAAGGATCAATGACTGTGAGGTTGTCTGGTAAGTTTGAATGGTGAGAGATGGAGAGGTTGAGAGGAACATGGAAGAGGTTGGGAGGTTAGAGAGAAGAATAGAAGCCTGTCTTCAACCCACGGGAATAAGCTTGCACAGGAACAGAGGAATTTAATTTTCTGTTTTGGCAGTTTGTTTCATGGTTGTTGAAGAAAATGCAAAATAAATAAATAAATAAATAAATAAATTTATTTAATTTCATGTGAGTTTGAAGAAATTAAATATTTTTGAAATATTTAATTTTAGAACTATAGAAGACTCAATTAAATATTTAGAATATTTAATTTGCAAATAGAATTTAGAAGAATTAATTAAATATTTTGAGATATTTATTTGCGAATGGAATTTAGAAGATTAAATATTTAGAATATTTAATGATGAATGGACATTAGAAGAATATTAGAATACTTAATCTTTATTTGAATAAAATATTCAAGCCAAGATTATTGATAATTAATATAAATAAATCGTAATGTTTATTTAATTAATTAAGAAATGAATATAAAAAGATGATTAAATAAACTTATTTATTTAATTGAAATGAAAGAATGAACAATATAAATAAATTATTTAAATTTATTTATACACAGATGGAATTCAGAGATTTAATTAAATATTAAAAATATTTAATTAATTACCAGACTATGTGATGTGACCATTTTTAGGTGTATACAAGGATAAATTAGACTAATAAGTAATTAAAGATTTAATTAATTATTAGATAATGCATGATTACTCTAACATAATATATGTCCAATAATTTGGATTAACAAAATGCATATATTTAGAATTTAGGCTATTTTTACAAATTTAAACTATTCTTGTCAAATTGGATAGTTTAAAACATATTAATACTCCAACATTTTAAATACATCAGAAAAATCTTTTTTGAAATAGTTTGAACTTATTCCTTATTATTTAGACTAGCTCCTTTTAAATTGTAAATACATGTATGTAAAATTTAGTGTAACTTTGATAGTGATTCTAGTTGAGTTGATTGTTGTTTTCCTCTGAATCTTGATGTATGCTAATGATTTATTATATTAGAGAATGTAATTGAAATGTTCTATGATGATAAATATTTGAATAGTAAGATATTGATTATTGTTGATTCTAATAGAGAATGATTAACTAGAAGAAACATTTTACTATTATTCTTTTATCAAGATATGCTTTTAATGATATGTAGGTGTCCTAGGATGATACATTTAAATAAATAGATCTATATACATAACTTAAATTTTTCATGCCCATGGAAATTGATAATAGTAAAATCCTACATTTAGTAGCTTTAGAATGTAAGAAAAAAATATGAAATGGTTAATGTGATCATGCTAACAATCCTATAAAAGGGAGACAATCTCTATTCTAATATTATCTAAGATAAGTAGACTACTAATAGCTAGGTTGGATAAGTTTTGAATATAATAATATGAAATAATTCAATGCTAGAATTGGTCTATCTTAGTGAGTTCACCAAAATATTCAAATTATGCACTAAAATTATGTATCCAAGATATTGGCCCAATGTGGTGAAATGAAATGAGAAAGTTACAAGTTGTGCACTTTTGAGCTCTAAATGCAATTGGCAAGTCTAAAGAAAAATTTCACAACCTTCGACAACATCCTCCTTGCTTATTCCAAAATGTGGTTGTCGAATAGGGTATGGACATCTGTCAAAGGATAAATGATAGATGTATTTTTGTAAAATGTTATAGTTGGAAATTCTTTGGTAGACATGTATTCAAAATGTGGAAGCATAGAAAAGCCACATGAACTATTTGATTGAATGCCTCAAATACATATGGTCTTATGGAGTGTCATAGTTGTAGGATATGAATAAAATGGGTTTGTTGAATTTTTTAACAAAATTTCAATAAAATGCAATTGGCATCTCCAAATCTAGACTCCACAACCTTTGACAACATCATCCTTGCCTATGCCAAAATGCAAGCTTCCAAAAAAAATATTGACATCATCAAAGGTACAATGATAGAGGAATTTCATCAAATGTTGTAGCTATACTACCCTAGTAAACATGTTTATAGAATGTGGAAGAAAAATATTGAAGAATTGAACCATACTATACACTAGTTTATAGACATATGCATCCTTTGTGTGTGTGACTGTTGTGATTTTGAAAATGGGTTTATTGAAAATGCTTTAGAAACCAGTTAAAACAAATACATTTGGTAGGTGTAAAGCAAGAATTTTCAACCTTTGATAACATGCAGCTTATTTCCTTTATTGTGTCAAAATGGGTCTTTGAAATAGGGTATGGACATCCATCAAAGTATAATGAGAAATGGTTATGTGGACCATGGTTTATTTAGAGTTTAGAAATGTTTTCTTTAGTGCATTTTTTAATCATGTAAATGGAGTATTGTTATGATGAAGAGGTAGCTTATGTAGGATTACATACATCTCTATGGTGAAGAGGGTATTGATGGAGGAATACTCAAGAATTTGATACATAACTATATTATTCAATTAGCTTGTCAACACATGATATGGCCTTTCATTACTCACCTTTTTAAAATTTCAAGAAAATGTAATTGGTAGGTGTAAAACCAAACTCCATAAACTTTGAGAACATTCTCCTTTTCTTTTCCATATCAAAATATGAGGCTTTGGAACAAGGTATGGATATCCATCAAAGGATAAAGGAATTTTGTTAGATGTTGTAATTGGAAATGAACTGGTTGACATGTATGCAAAATTTGAAAGCATAGATAGACATGTGAAAAAAAAAGAGAAGTATCAAGAAACAATTACCTTCTCTTCTATACTTGAAACATGTAATTCAAGTTGAATTGTTGCAAAATTCTACAACCAAAAAAATATATATAAAATTCTACAACCCAAAAAAAACCAAACTAGAATGGATAATACTACTATTGTTAGTGACAGAGGGGCTGTGACAAAACGACTAACGGAGGTGATTCAGCTGCGCAATAACAAAGTTTGCACTAGATTTTAATTAACTAAACATGTTATAACATCCACCAAATGGAATTGCATTTTATGTGATCAAACACTTTAGAAAAAGGCAAATGAGAACTTTACGAGAATGAAATAAGCATGTTAGAAATAAAAACGGACATGGAAAAGGGGACCGATTAAGGGGCACACATGGGCCACCCAAACGGTCAAAGCTGATGGTTGTGCTTTTAAGCTCGGCCATCCAAGGCATTTTCAACAAACCCAGTTCGGACGTATCGTGCACGCCTTACATTCAATGAGAACATTTATTTTGTAACATTATGTCAAGCGGTTCACGTGCCTTGGTCTTTGCTTCCACATTTTGTGAGCATGCTTTCCAGCACAATCATGGAATCCATATGTTGTTCAAAAGCTCCTCCTTTGGCATGATTTACGGGTTTCTAACACTTATTCAACAAATTTCTTAGAAATGTAAGACATTTGAATGAATGCCGTAGCGTATACAGTCTGCTAAACCATTTGGTCACAAGAGAGGAGATTGTGGAATCTGCCTTGTGAGGGTGACCATGCATTTTGTACACTGTAACAATCTTGTCCCACGAGATAATATCTCGTTCTTTCATGTGGTGAAACATTTTAGGGAATTCATCAAAGTTCTGCACCTGCATATATGTAGATAAGTTTAGTATGAAAGGTTATGTGCTGCTTGTAGAATGTATAACGCCTCTTTTCAAGTTGCCACTTCCACATAATGTTATGGGATAAAACAAGTAGTGGATTGCAAAGGTGATTTATGATTGTAATTGAGAGACAGTTCTAGAAAAATTCACTGTAAAATTCACCGCCACCAGCAATTCACTGCCATGAAAAATTAATTGTGAAAAATTCATGCAATTAATTTCCTGCGCGGTGAATTGTCATGACAGTGAATTTTCTCGCGATGAATTATTGACGGTGAATTTTCTGTTGGTGAATTGGTGGTGGTGAATTTACCATATGACTTGAGAAGCATGGGAAAGGCTTTGTAGCCGCCAACAATACTTGCTTGGCAGTTTCTAAAACCTCATCAGCAGACCCATTTTGCGCAGTTCCTGCAACAATGGTTCTGGTAGGAATGACGTGAGTATAAGTGTAGAATGCTGGAATGTATCTTCACAGCATTCAACAATCATTTGGTTGAAAGTTTTTCATGCTTTTGCAACAAACCCATTCAGAATATATGCTGCAATCCTGGTGTCCCAGCTTGAGACGTCATTTCGTGGAGGTGTTCACTTATTTGTTGGGAGGTTCCGAGTTTCATGTGGAAGATGGAAGTTTTACGAATATCCACGTGAGTGTGGGAAACCTGCACATTACCTCCTTTTAATATGAAGTTGCAGGAGTTTTATGTGTGGTCGCTAGCATAGAACCAAGAGGAGTAGCAGCTAGCAAACCCCTTGGGCCCTCTATTAAAAGTAGCAGTTTCCCTTAAATATAAAGATATCATGATCTTAGCTTTTGTTTTCATTGTCTTTTTCCCATCAAAGTATATACGAGAACGCTTTTCTTTCCTTAGAATTTTGTAGTTTTGTCAATTAGTATCTACCATCTGGTTTTTAATATTTAATTATATTGAATTAATTAGATAATTTCAATTAGTTTGATACAATTATTTATTTAATTATCATTAATTAAATTAGATGGTTAGAATATTTTATTCACTCTACTTCAAAAACAAAAAATAAAACATTTCACTTGCATTAATTTATTATTTTAGATTTTATTTATAAGATTAAAACTTGAAAATCATAAAAAATAATTCAAATTAAATAGGTACACAATTCAACAATCTAATGGCTAAATAAATTTTCTTTTATTACGCATGTGCCCAAACTTTGTTAACGAAATATTTAGAGGTTTGAGAGAGGCTCCACTTACGTTTTTTTCTTGAATAAATAGTTATTTCAATAATATCCAATTAGAAAATGCTTGTTTGGGAAATCAAAGCCAAACAAATAACTACAAAATATTCATCCAAAAAAAAACCACCATACATTCATGAATGTCACATTCCAAGGTATTATGAGGACCACTATATCTATTCTAAGTGAACCCCTTCCACCTATTGTTCATCTTCTACTCTCCAAAGAATAAGGAAATTATAATCACCCTACCACTAGAGCAAATCTTGCCACATGCACATAAAATGAGATCATTTTTATTTGAACAATGTGAAAAAGTATGTGTAGTGATCTCAAGTATAAACTCATAATAATTTTTTTGGCTCATATTTATCTCTAATTATATTAAAGAAGGTTTAAACACAATTAGCTTGGATCAATAAGGCTAAATATCTTGTGTTTACTGAGGATGAGCATACATGGATTGACGAAGTTGAGCTTAAGGTAGTGTGTGAACCCCAATCCTAATACCTACAAAACACAATCAATAAACACATTAGTTAGTCATTTACAAGCATGAACAAGGATTCCCCATGAAATCTATTTACAAACTTCAAATTAGAAAAGAAAACAATGAAAAACACAATGAAAAAAGAAAATATAGATTCAATGCCTTGTGAGGAAAATAGGGATTTAATAAATGAATTCAATCTATTTTCATGTGAAACCTACAAAATCTAGAGGATGGGACATGATAAGAGATTAAATTAATTAGGGGTTAATTAATTTGATGAGAGATGTTAGATGATGTGACCTATTTGACTCAAATTTATGGATTTATTTAAATCAAATAAGAGAGGAATATGATAAGGCAATAATTAAATGGGGATTTTAATTTATTTAATTAAAAGAGATGGTGTTAGATTAAATCAAATAATGTTTTAATTTATTTAATTTAATGGATAGACTTTAGAGAATTAATCATATAAAATTGATTATTTAATTAAATAGGGATAATTAGATGAGATGATTGATTTAATTAACAAAGGAGAGTGACTTAATTAGATAGAATGATTTATTTAATTAAGAGAGGAATATTGATGAATTTAATCAGATAAGAGAATTTGATTAAATAGTTAGACCAAAGGATGATTCAGGATGAAACGATGTTAGTAAGTCAGGATCAGATGCACAATGTCAATCGGTATATTTACATGTCTACATTTTGCCCTTGTTTGAAGCAATGCACTTGTTGTGTTGGTTCAAAGAATAAACAATCTCGATCAAAGTTGAAATTTTTTTCGTTATTTAAAAACTTGCCCCAATGCTGCCTAGCAAGAGAAAACATGCCAATATAATGCCCCCTCGAGAGATTGGATGAAAATTTCAATTTTTGGGTGATCTCGCGAAAAAAGAAGACAAGGTGCTCGACAGGTTGGATAAGGCTCCAGGAGGCTAAAAACATGTCTAAACGCAATAAAATGATATAAAATAGGATTCAACTAGATAGAAACAGGTTCGAGGGTCCAAAACCTTAGCAGGATAGCCAATCAGGGTGAAAAAAACTCTAATTTTCAGGCTTAAAAGGGGCCTGAGGGGTCACTTTCAAGTCATTTTCAAACACCTCCAATAGCAACCTTGAGATTTGAGCTCTGACCTCCTGACGATATGGCACAGCGATAGCTTCCCCTGCACATTTTTGATCTAGTTCGGACGTACTAGCGACGCTATATAGCATCGCTCGATAATCAAATTGCGCTGCATGGTGTGATATTGTGCCGTGGCAGTGCAGTTTGGAGTTTGAAAACTCGACACTGAGCCCAGGGCTGGCGAGGCAGTTTGCAAAGTGCAACACGGCGGTCTTGATTCTACTCAAAGTGCGCTGCTGGAGAGAAAGTGCACAGCAGCGGTACGATTTTGCTCTTTTAAGCCCTAGCATCGAAGTTTCATTAGAAATTAAACTACGACACGTTCACGGATTGCACTGCTGGAGTAGTTTTTTGAACACTCAACGAAGAATTTTTCAAAAAATTTAACATGGTGACCTTCCTTGATGCAAGATGCGGTGAGGGAGCTCTACTCCTGAGAGCACAGGTCACAGGATTTGTCTGGCTTTTTGCAGGATTTGAGCGATAGGGACCAAGATCGACTTCGGATTGTGGGGTTATGGTACATTGCCTACGCAACACCCATTCACACTCACTTATGGATGTTGTCAGCGCTGGCCGAGAGATGGCACAACAAGACCTCTTCATTCCATCTTCCCACTGGTGAGGCCACCGTCACTTTAGAGGACATTTGGCGCATTTTGAGATTGTCGATTCATGGTCGACGGGTTATTTTTGACATGGACGAGGGGCATGAGGCCTGCCACAGAGTCCTCGCCACATAGGACATTATTTATTGCGAGGGATAGATAGAGCTCGAGTGGCATAGGATCCTGGCACCTCCCTATCACTAGGTGATTTCCCTATCACTAGGTGATTGCATCCATCATTTCGGGTCTCGTTTCCCCTGACAGACGAGGCTGATACTTTAGTCCTAGTTGGGGATACTGCTGGGAGCAGATGGTTTGAGAGAGGCTGGTTCATTTTGCATGGGGGCCTATGCTTCTTGCTTCATTATACAAACATCTCCATGAATACATCTACATGGATGGCATAGCACTCAGACCAGGGGTGACTCTTCTTCATGTCTGGGCATGGCAGCATATTGTTGTGCTACAACCGCACATTGTTTCAATTTCAATGCTGCTAGATGATCCCCTCGTGTGGCATTATAGAGGTGGTTTGTCCTTCACACACACCGGTGAGCACAAGATCTCCTACTGGAGGAGGGTTCTTGATGGGATATAGGGTTTCACCTAGCGACCGTATCCTGGTTGGCCTAGATGGGCTGACGATGTTGATTAGTTCTTCTATTGTTGTGAAGACCAATATATGCAGGGGTTAGAGCACACCATGATTGAGAGGTACTTTCCCGGGCGCGTGTAGCGTCAGTTTAGGGAGCCCCAAGATTGCCTTGATGATGATTACATAGCCATCTTCGCCCGCAGAATGACACAGGTGTCATGGGGGCAGTATATTCCTGCTTTAGAGGCGATGGACAACTTCGAGCAGTTGGTAGCTCGACCGTGGGCTTATGATCAAGGGCTTACAAACCTAGGTATGACACAGGCTTATAGGGATTGGTTTTGGCCTCATCTTCGATTGACCATTCCAGGAGTAGTCCCAAGTCTATAGAGAGTTAGAGGCAGAGGGGGAGGATGAGGACGAAGGGTTGAGGTTTGATAGGATAAGCCAGTTGTGCCTCCAATCCAGCCAGGGCAAGGAGATGTTCTGATGCCAGATCAGTAGCATGTACCACTAGGTGTACCACCACGAGGCGAGGATCAGCGTCGGCTATAGCCGTAGGTCCAGCCACAGGTACAACCAGTCGAACAGCCAGATCCTCAGGATGCACTAATTGCGTAGCTATAGGCCCAGGTACAGACCTTGACCGGAGAGAGGGATCAGGTTTGAGTTGAGAGAGAGCAGATGAGGGTTGAGAGGGATTAGGCCTTCTAGTAGAGACAAGCTGCAGAGCTACAAGTAGCCAAAGAGCTAGGCAGGAGACAACAACTAGAGAGTATGGCAGCCTCCTCCTCCTAGGGTATAGTGTCAGTTCAATCATACAGGGATGTCGTCTGAGAGGCTGAGTACTATCGGAGGCACTATCATGAGGTCGTACCTAGAGGAGGACAGGTCCCAGAGTACTCACAGCAGACCAGCTGCAGACCAACAGAGGGTCACAGTGATAGAGGCGAGGGCATTATACACTGGGACAAAGCTTGATCAAGATGATACCTTTGTGCATTATGGGCTCATTTTTGATAGCCCGATGGGCCTTTTTGTACTGATTGACATACATGTATAGTGATCTGATTTATTCTTATACTATGACAGTTTATTTGATGATATATATATGAGTCGATGATGATTTTGATGTGATGCGATGTGTACTCTTTATTTATGCATGTATGGTTCTACTTCTATATGTTGTGCAATGATGTTATATGCTATATGATGTATGTGTTATGTTATGATTATGACTAATAGATCTATATTATGTTGCCTTATGATACGTAGATGTATTTATGTGATGTGCAATGATGCGAAGTGATATGTTATGTAAATTATGGTTATAAAATGAAATGATTATGGATGGACATATGCTTTGTATGAATTGAATTGTGTATGTTTATGCTTATGTGGAATGATTTATGCAATGAATGATTTATGATGCTATTTATGAGATGACATGGATGATGCAATGTGAATGTGATGGTCGTGAGATGATGCAAATGAGATAGTTTTTTGTAATGCAAATGAGATGGTTTTTTAAGATGCCTATAATAACAAATATTATTATCCTAATCATATTAAATGGTGATGTAATGTATGTGATGCATTTAATATGATGTAATGATATGTCTATGCAAAGTGGTACAATGATGTGTAATGTAATATGACCATAATGCGTGAGATGACCTTATGATGTTATGCAAGTATGTATGCAAATGAATTATTTATAATGCTTATATATCTATTGTGTATGATTGTGCATTATGTGATAATAGTGAAATGATTATGAAATGCTTATGCAAATGACTATTATGCGATGATTTATATGATAAAGGCAATGTGATGTCATGCAATAGATGCAATGTGTTGTAAAAATGAATGCAATGTAATAAAATGAATGTACTTATCTATGACGACTGCTTATAATGCCATATTTATATGATGATGGAAATGCAATGCATATGTTTCCTATATGATACGTTTATGCAATATGTTAATGATTTGTGGATGCAGGATCAATGATGATGGTGATGATGATGGTGATGACGATGATCAACTGTCATAGTACCTTGTTAGCATGATAAGTAAGAGGAGAAGAAGTCATTTCAACAAAACACAATATGATGAAAATGTAAATGATGATGATGATTACTTGCTGAAGAATTGGGATTTTCAAAGGGCCACTTTTCTTATGTTTGATAATGCATGTGGTATGATGCATCAAGGTATTAGAAAACTAGGATGGTGTTGTACCTAGTGTGATGGACTTTGACTTGACAAGCAGATAGGAGTATCCATGTTCACACCTGACATACATAAACCTTTCTAGGATGCACTTTGGACATTTCAAACACCTCGGGCCAAAACACAAAACGGTAAACCGATCCATGTAATAGTCAACAAGTTATCCAAAACCTCCTCTATACATACCTAATAAAGCAAGTATTTGCCAAGGTTATATTACAAGAACGTCCAACAAGCACAACAGACAAAAGATAATGATTGTTGCCCCATTCCTATTTCTCTAAACCTTCTTGTTCAGATATCATCGAGAATTCCTTGGAATGAGCACAATAAGATAAACTGTCAAAAGATAAAGACAAAGTAAATAAGCAAGCTGATGTTCTTCAATACCGCTAACCAAATGAGGATGTGTTTTCTAAGGATAAAAACCAAAACTTATTGCTAAAAGATAATGCCCATTGCAAGAAGGATTCATCCTAGGACATGTTAGTGGATGGCGGCATGTCATTTCATTTATCCAAAGCATTCTAAATGATGATTGATATGGGACCAATTGGATGATAAGTTATAGACACCAAGAGTTGACCAACTTGTTTACGCACTGACTTAGACTTGAGACTTGATGATTTGAAGTTTTCACTTTCAACCTGCTAGACCTGCTTCCAATTGTCTTACCAAATATTGAGGACAATGATTGTTTATTATGATTGAGTTTATTACAGGTGCAAGCTAGATGAGATGGGTGGACTTTTTCAAATATTTGGATGTTTTTGATCTTTTTGAGATGTTTTGAGGCTATTTTTGATATTTTTGAGGTTTTCAAAATGTTTTGATTTTTTGATTTTCCAATGTTTTGGGATTTTTCAAGACTTTTACCAAGAGACTAACTTAAAAACCTATCTTAGGGGCCTCAGGGGCTTATCAACAGATTATCCTTGCCTGCGTTATACACGTATAGACCACGTAGTTCGACTGACGAGTTGACCGATTTACAGATGATGATATACATGATGGGATGTCAGTTTATTATGACAGACTCCTATAGGACTGACCTAAATGTCTCAAGGGATGATCAATGATCAACCTTTCCTACGTTCAAGGCTTAGAGACTCGTAGTTCGACAAGACGACCCTGTTTTTTGCTTTTCATGATGTTTGAATGTTTTTGGGATTTTGATGTGTTTTGATGTTTTTGGATTTTCTGATTTGAGGATCTTAAGAATATACACGAATCTGATCCAATGATGACATTCCCCTAGCATGATGCAATAGACTACTCCGATAAAGGCATGAAAAATTGACCTTGAGGATGAGCCGAGTAGTACCAGGAGGGATCATGATACGAAAACAAGACCAACTAAGGTGCGGATGTGAGTGGATGAGTGATGGATGGAGATCCAAATGCGATGGATGATGGATGGATGATGCAGATCAAGCTGTAAAGATCCTGGTGGATGGAAAGTGCTTATTTTTCACAAGGCGCTTGTTTGCCAAGATTTCACCAAGGTACTTGCCCAAAGCGCCACCGAAGTGGTTTTCACTAGAGGATGATTTTTTCTCTTTACTATTTTTTAATCCATTTTCTAGTTTTTTTGGATTTTTTTCTTTTTTAATTTAATTTTTGTTGTTACCAAGATGCTTATTTTCCATGTTTTTGCCAAAGTAACCATTTTATCAAGATATTTTCAATTTTTTTTTTTTTGGGTTTAAATTTTCCTTTGCTACTTGGGTTTGGGACATTCTTCTAATTCTCTTTTAATACCAGTTCTCCAACTTGGAAAGTCCTACTTCTGATTTTCTTATTGTAGCTCCTTTTGAGTTTATTTTGATAGACTTGCAGATGATTCAAAGCACCTATACGTCACTCATCCAGCAGATCCAGCTCATTCAATCTTGACACTCTGTATTCTTCATCTATGATGAGGTTTTGTAGTGATATCCTGAGTGATGGGATCTCGATCTCAATGGGAAGTACTACTTATGATCTGTAGACCAGGGAAAAAGGGGTGGTGCCTGTGGGTGTGCGGATGCTAGTTCGATAGGCCCAAAGGGCAAGATTAAGCTACAAATGCTAGTCACGACCTCTATCATTGACTATTTTCTTTAGGATTTTTAGAATGGTCTTGCTTATAGCTTCTGCTTGGCCATTGCCTTGGGGATAATATGGGGTGGAGAAGCGATGTTGGATTTTGAATTTTTTGCATAAGTCACCAACCTATTGATTCTTGAATGGTGTTCCATTATCTGAGACAATGGCTTGTGGAACACCATATCGAAAAATAAGATAGTTCATGATGAACTTTGAAATCTGCTTCCCCATTATATACGTCATGGGTATGGCTTCCACCCACTTAGTAAAGTACTCCGTTGTAGTTATGATGAATTTGTGGCCATTAGATTCGGTGGGTGTAATTTTTCCAATGATATCAAGTCCCCGCTGCGAAAAGGGCCATGGTGTGACAATAGGATGAAGCTCTTGATTTGGAGCATGGATGAGTTCCCCATGCTACTGACATTGTAGACATTTTTTGGCATGGTCATGTGCTTCTCATTCCATTGTGGGCCAATAATACCCCATCCTCAGCAGTTTCTTGGCTATGGTCATTCCACTCGAGTGTAAATCACATATACCATTATGTACTTTAGTTAGAGCGGTTAATGCCTTCTCAGCATTCAAGCAGCACAATAGGGTTCCTTCTATGCTTCTACGATATAGGGTATCTCCTAGGATGAAAAATCTAGATGCCTTTTTAACAAAGGTTCATTTTAGGTTTGTAGGTAAGTTGACGAGTATGACTCCTATACGAAGGTATGTGTAAATGTTGTGATACCAAGGATCGCTAGGACCAATGATTTTGCACACATATTCTGATTATGGTACCTCGAATGCAGGAATGAGAAGCTGCTCAATCAAGAATTCATATTTTGGAACATTGTGGGGGATGTCAAGTGAGGATCCAATTGTTGCCATGGCATCTGCTGCTCTATTGTTGGTTCTAGTTATCTTCTCAAATGTAATTTCGATGAAGGATTCTTTAAGAGTCTCCACCAATTTCTTGTATGTAGTGAGCTTTTCATCCTTGGTTTGATATTCATTGTTCACTTGATTTATTATCAATTGGGAGTCTCTATATACCTTGAGAGCTATAATGTTCCCTGCACTACTATTTTGAGACCTATGGTTAAAGCCTTGTATTCTAGAATGTTGTTGGTGTAAGGAAATGCCAGTTTGTATGACCTTGGTATGCAATCCCCTTTTCATGGGGTGATAAAGAAGACACTGAATCCTAATCCATGTTGTGTATATGAGCCATCGAAGTACAGTTTTCAGTGGTCAACTATGTTGAGATTGAAAATAGATTCATCTGGAAACTCTGAGATGAGAGGGTTCTATGAATAGATTGGTGCTTCTGCAAGTTGATCTGCTATGACTTGGCCTTTTATTGCTTTCCTCTCCACATATTCGATGTCGTATTCTGACAGTATCATCACCCATTTGGTCATTCTTCCTATGAGCATTTCCTTTGACAATAAGTATTTGAGAGGGTCAATTTTGGCAATGACCTTTATTTTGTGTGCCAACATGTAATGTCTGAATTTCTAAGATGTAAACACTACTCCTAGGCATGCTTTCTCGATGGATGAATAGTTTAGCTCATGGCCAACCATTGTTTTGCTGATGTAATAGATAGCCCTTTCTATTCCATTTTTGTCATGCTGAGCTAGGAGAGCTCCAAGGGCTGCTGTTGTTGCTGATACGTAGAGAATCAATGGTTTTCTTGGGATTGGTGGCATTAAGACCAATGGTGTTAGTAGATATTCTTTGATTTTGTTGAATTCCTCTTCACACTTGTTATCCCATTTGTACACTACTCCCTTGTAAAGTAGGTGTGAGAATGGGTTTTGTTTGTCCGCCAACTATGCTATGAATCTTCGAATGGATTGGACCCTTCCTTGGAGAGCTCTCAATTTTTTTAATGTTTTTGGTGCCTCCATCTCGAGGATTGCTTTTACCTTTGCTGAATCTACCTCAATACCTCTCATTGATACTATATATCCTAGCAATTTTCCTAATTTTATGCCAAATAGACACTTCTTAGGGTTTAATTTGACCTTGTACTCATCCAGTCTATCAAAGATAGCACTTAAGGTTGATATGTGATCTTTTCCCTTTTTGATTTGGTTAGGATATCATCAACAAAGTCTTCCACTGTTTTATGAATCATGTCATGGAATATTAATGTCATGGTCCTTTGATATGTTGCTCCTACATTCTTTAAGCTGAATGGCATCATGTTCTAGCAATAAGTCCCCAATGGACAAGTGAAAGCCGTTTTATGTTGGTCCTCTTTAGCTATCATGATATGATTTTACCCTAAGAATATGTCCATTAATGACACCATTTCATGTCTCGTTATCATATCTACTATCATGTCAATGTTAGGAAGTGGGAAGTTGTCCTTTAGACATGCCTTATTCAAGTCTCTGAAGTCAATGTAGATTCTAATGCCCCCATCTTGAGTTTTGAAACATGTACCAAGTTTGACACCCATTCTGGATAATCTATCGGTCAGATGAATCTTGCATCTAATAGCTTTTTTAGCTCCATTTTGACTAATAAGGAAATCTAAGGGTGCATTTTTCAAAGTTTTTGCTTAACATGCTTTGCTTTTGGATATACTGCTAAGTGGTGCACCGCGACCTTTGGATCAAGCCCACGCATTTCAACATAGCTCCATGCAAAGTTTATTTGTCTTTCTCTTAGGAAGGTTGCTAGGAGCTCTTGTTCATTTGATAATAATGATTCCGCATAGAATGTAACGTTCGGGCCTTCCTCTATTCCTAGATTGACTAGATTGCATTTTTCTACCAAGACTGCTAAATTTTCTTGATGAAGAGCTCTAAAAGGAAGATTGAATCCCCCATCCTTGGGCACCTCGGAGAGGTTTTCACTGTTGGATACGTCCTTTCTTTTTACTTTTTTCTAGTTGAAGAGTGCCACAGTGTGCTTTTCACTCAAGGACTTAGATATGATTCTTAATTTTTCATTTTTGTGATTGAAGGATTCAATCATTTCCCCATAATAGGCCTATGTGTCTAGCTCAATTATAAACCTTGCTTTGTGATCCCCATCTAGAATTTTATCCCTCTGTCCCATGAATTCTGAAAGTGCCTCATCATTTTTGAATGTATCGAGAATTGGTGGTCCTCGTTGGTCGTAGTCGATGAGTTGGGGATAGACTAGCCAGATGTCATGATTTTGATGGTCGGATTCGAAAGATAGGGTGCTAATCATGAAGAGAGTGGTATCCTCAAATAACCTAGGTAAGTTGGTTGTGGTATCCTTGTCATCGCTACTACCATAGACATCGGTTATATCAAATGTAAAGTTATCTATGACACGACCTATAGATATTGGTAGACATAATTCTACTAGGGTTGGTTGAGGAGGATTAATAACCATTCTAACTGGAGGACTTCGACCACATATGGCTATACATGGTGGGGTACATCCAAGGCCAATATTTGTTATTGGTCGTGTCTCTGGCATGATAGGTATTATAAGCCGTTGTGGTTTTTCCCAAGTCCTTGATTTTTGTTGTAGCCCATTGCGAGCATCATTTGTAGGCCCTTGCTTCTATCATCCATTGGTAAATCAATGGCTAGTCTCTCATCTTGATATAACATGTGAGATGGATCCACTTCAATAACTTCTCGGCCAACATCTCCCAAACTTGTAGATTCGGGATAGTTTGTAGGAGATGTTTGGAATGTGGAAGCTTCATTTTCTTGTGGATGTCCTCGTGATCTAGGAGATTGTGGTAACTCTCCTATCACAAAAGCATTATTAGGGAGCTTGTAATTTCCACAGCTGTTATCTTGGATGATGACCTTGATGTCAGAGATGGTGGGGATGGCAGTAGTGGTGGGTGTCTCTGTCGCAGAAGTGGATGCGAGGGTGGCAAGATTGATGTATGGTGTGGATGGGCCCTCATCACTTTTTGGTACTTGGGGGATTTTATAATACTTTGGTTCAAGCCTCTTGCAATAGGAGAAAGGTTTGGGATCTCCATGAATGGTTACTTCTTGTCCCTCATGTGTGAATTTCACACATTGATGGAAAGTTGATGCTACTATTTTCATTGCATGAATCCATGGGCATCCTAGAAGGATGTTAAACGGAAAGTCAAGGTCCAAGACCTGACAAGTGGTTTCCATGATGGTGGGTCCTACTTGAATAGGGAGTTTGATCATGCCTTGGGACACTCTTTCTTGATCATCATATGCCCTTATGGTTATACCCTTTCCTTTGTCTATAGAATCCTTTGATATTTTCAATTGCTTGATGAGACTAAGAGAGCATATGTTCAAGCCTGTACCTCCATCCACCAAGACCCTTTTGATTTTGCTCTTGTGTACAATGTCTTCCAAGTGAAGTGCATGGTTGTGAGATGGTTGAGCAGGAAAATCTTGGTCGGAGAATGTGAGACGATTTGGCACAATGATATTTCTGACCATAGCTTGGAATTGTTCCACATCAAGATCTTCAGGGATAGTGGATGACGCCAACACTTTTTCTAGGATTTTCTTATGGGAAGACGATATTTTTAGCAATTCCATGATGAAGATTTTCGCTGGTGTTCTCTTGAGTTGATCTAGGACATTGTAGCCATTCAAAATAGATCTAGATGTCAGGACTCTATTCAATTGGGATGATCCTGCAATGGTGACTTTTCCGCCTCTTGTGGTGACTCCACAATCTTCGGCATGGGCGCCCTTGATGGTGATGACCATGCAGTTTTCATTTACGGAGGTAACGATTGTTTCATACACATGATTTACATTTGAGTGGGTGCCTTTCCCCTTATCTTCGTTATTGTTATTCCCTTTATTGCCATGATTAGGCATCAGATTCGTGTATATCTTTAGATCTTGGTTTGTCATTGGTTGTTCCACGTTTATAATTCTTTTATCGATGAGATCTTGAATTATGTTTTTTAATCTCATGCAACTATTTGTGGTATGGCCTTTGATTTTGTGGAATTTACAAAGTTGATTCTCATTATACCAAGGAGTTTTGACATCTGGTTCTTGGTAATTCTCAAAGGTAGGAGCCTTGATGAGTTTTTCCTCAATCAGCTTTTTTATTATGTCTTCAAGTGGTTCCCCCAAAGTGGTGTATTTTCATTTGGGATAACTCTTGCATTGGGGTGGTCCCCTTTGATCATTGATATTATTGATGGTTGGATTGTTGTTTGGTTGGTGTGTTGTGTCATGGTTGTTCTGGTGTTGAATTTTGATTTGTGGTGTGGGTGTATTTTGGTGTGGGGCACTAATGACCACCTTAGTGTCGATGACACCACCATTAGTAATGTTTTTGTTCCTTTCCCACGTGCGAGGTTTATCATTGTAATTGGAGGGTGGGCAGTTGTTTTGTTGGTTAGGGTATGAAGTTGATCCCGTGGGTTGAGTCATGAGGGCTTGTTCAATGCTAAGTGCTTTGGAGATCAACTGATCATATGTGGTGATTCCTTGAACCTTGAGATGAAATGCCAAGAGGCCTTCAAGGTTAGCTATGATTGTGTAGACTTGTTCTTCAAGCATGGTCCACTTGCTCTGATTGGCCTTGTATCACCATTTTTGCAGGAATGAAGCGAATGATTTACCCTTTCCTTGTTTTAGAGCTAAGAGTTCTTCTAGACTAACATCCATTGCGATGTTGCATGCATAGTTTCTTATGAATGCGTCTATAATTTCTTGGAATTTCCCAATGCCTGAAGGTAGGTGAGAGAACCATTCCATGGTGTGACCAGCCAAACTCCTTGGAAATAGCTGCATCAGATTAGTATCGATGTATGCAACTTCCATGCAATGAACCTAGAATTTCCTGATGTGATCCTCAGGGTTTCCTGTCCCACGAGATTTGTCAAACTAGGGGATCTCAAATCCCTTGGGGAATTGTTTCATCACTAGGCTCCCATCAAATGGATAGGGACACAAGTTGCTTGGTGTTTTCGTTGTTCACCCTGATTGAAGATCTAGCACTTGTTGTGAGAGCAACATGATTTATGTCGTTACATCATTTTGTGGATTAGGGGTGGGATGAAGGTGTTTTGGGGTGTTTTGATTGTGGGTTGGATGTGTGGGTTGTTTGATGTGTTATTCGCTGCTATCTGTATGTTCTACCAAGCTAGGTAGGCTTCCACCTATTGTTGTATGAACAATGCTTGTTGTTGATCTTGTTGTTGCTATGCTAATATTTGTGCTTGTTGTTGTGTTTGTTGTTATTCCAACAACACTTGTTGTTCCAACAACACTTGTTCTTCCAACAACACTTGTTGTTCCAACAACACTTGTTTTTGTGCTTGTTGTTGTTCTTGTTGCTATTCCAAGAACGCTTGTTGTTGGGCTGCCAATTGGGTTGCTTCTTGCTACTCTTGATATTGCTTTATTGCTTGTTGATATGCTTGCAATTGTGTTGCTTGTCTTTGTGCAAGAAGTTGTGCTTGTTCTTGTGCATGTTGTGCTTGATATTGGGCATTTTCCTAAGCTTGAGCTTGTGCTTGTTTCATTTGTTGTTGTAATAGAAGTTGTGCTTTAGCAGCCTTTTGTGCTTGCAATGCAGCTTGGGCTACTTGAGAAGTTTGCACAACTTGAGTAGCTTGAGCAGCTTGTTGTTGTTGTAATAAAGCTTGGGCTTGTGTGGCTTGTTGCGCTTGTAATGCGACTTGGGCTGCTTGGGTAGCTTTTGTAGCTTGCACAGCTTGAGCGGCTTGTTGAGTAGCTAGTTGTACGACTTTTTGTTTTTGCACTTGTTGGAATCCCCTTTGAAAATCAGCTTGCAACGTCATGTTGTATTGGCTTGATGTGGTGGAAGTTGGTGGTGGTGGGGATGGTGGTGGATTCAGAATGGTGTTTGTTGTGTTGGTGATTTGAGTGGTGGATGGTGGTATTGATGTGGTGGTTGGTCCTTGAGAAACCATGCTTTATTATGTTAGGGGGGTGTTTGATGATGTTGCAATTTCTTGTCCATTTGTTGTTTGTTGTTGTGATATCGACGACAAGTTTTGAGCGTTTGGCATAATGCTTTGATTGATATTTAGGATGTTGGTTTGATTGATACGTAGTAAAGGTGGGATCCCTAAACCAAGGAGTGATGTGGATGGTGATGGCAATGGTGGAAGAGGTGGAAATGTGAGGGGTACAAGTTCTTGCCAAAATGTTGTGGTGTCGAAGATGCCCCCTGGTCCGAACATGTCTCCTTCCTCTTGTGAATTTGTGAGGAGAGAAGTTTGAGGCGTTGCATGAAAAAATGATGATGATGGATCATGATGGAAAGTGAGAGGAACATTCTTGTGTAATGGATTTTGTGGTATGTTTTGTTCCAATATTGTATTTGTGTCCATGTCTTGATTGTTAACAAGGGGGTGTGATTGAATAGCACTAAGAAATGCATTCCCTTTATTAACATTGGGTTGGGTTGGAGCAAATGATGTGATTTGCATAATGTTTTCAGTGATGTTTTGGATGGGGGTGTGGATGAGATGGGAATGGTGGATGAGATTGGAGGAAAAGATGTCTCTACTATGGTACTCACGTCAAAATCCGAAGGTAATTTGGCCCCTTTTTTTGCTAGTTCAAGCATGTATAACGAAGGGTTAAGCCTCATAATGATATTGATGATTTTATCATTTTCTGGATTTTGAAGCATTTTAGTTATTTCTTCATGAGACATTCCAAAGGTAAGATCCTCTCCTTGGTTTTCCTCTTGCGGATTTTGCGATGATGATATGGTCAAAGGATTGCTTGATTTGGCGAGATTCATTTCAACGTTTGTTTGGATAAGATCACTTGAAGCGGGTGTTTCTTTGTTGGTTTCCATGCTCTTCTTGTATTGAGATCTAGTTTGAACCATAAAACAAGGACCAATTTTCAAGAATGGGAGATGAATCTCTTAATTCCTTGGATTGATCTTTGGGTTATGCACAAAATAGAAATTTTTAGGATATCTTGATGATAAAAAGGTGATATGGTGATGAGGCAAGAGATGGGTGATATGAATGTTTTAGGTCTTTTGATAAAATCTTGATGGGAATGCTAGGTTTTTGGGACTCTTGGATATGTTTTGGATTTTGATTTGATTTTGGATTTTGGATTTTATCCTTGATTGATTTTGATTTGGAACAAAATGGACCCTAAGATATTGGATGATTATCTAAGGGTAGATTTTCTTAAATGATGATAATTTGAATATGTGTAGGGAGAAGGATGCATCTACCCACACCTATTCAAACAAGATGATAATTTAACTAGGCACATGAAGAATGATGCATCTACATATACCTAGCTAAATAAGATGGTTTGATAACTTTGACTAAGCATATGCAAAAGGATGCATCTACACATACCTAGCCAAAGGTGATTTTGAAAAGGATTTCAAGGATGTTGTCACAATGATTTGATGATTTTGAATTTTTCCAAAATGCCTATCATGAAGGGTAGTTTCAAGATTTCTCCAAAAGGTGATGGTGAGATTATTTTTGTTTTGATGTTTTGAAGGATGGGTGAAAAGAGATTTTGATTTTGATTTTGATCCTAAGATGAACCTAAAAAAAACACTTTTTTTGCCTAGACCTATGTATTGAAGAACATGCAATGCTCCTATGGACCTTTGTAACCAAAGAATGATTTGATTTGAACATGCATTTTCAGATTTTGAACCAATGACTTTGTTTTTGGGATTTTGATTTTGAGGTTTCAATCACATATGAAAGTTCATTTTTCTTAGCTTTTCTTAATGGCTTTATTTTACCACAAACACTTTCTTTGATTAGGTTTTCCAAACTAAGTGTCCAATGTCTTGATTTCTTTGCATCCCACATAGTATGTTATGTGGAATTTTGATGAACTCAAGGCAAGGGTTTACCTATTTTTTACTTTAGTAGACAAATCGAGATGTAATCTAATGTTTAGAAACCTCTAAGGATGTTAATCCCAAGGGAAAGCAATAACATATGGATTGAGTCAATTGTATTTTTCTTCCAAAGGGTTTGAAATTTTGGATGATGATGTTAAATGTTTGTTTTCAAGACGTTTTCGTACAAGCAAAGAATTTTGAAACCATGAATAAGTACAACCCTATGGATGTGTAAGACAATATTTGTTGGATTCCCACTTGGACAAGTCTAGCTATGCTTATCTTTAGTGAATGGTTAGATGCTTGATCCCACTGGCTCCCCTCCATGACACTCACTTATACGGGGCGACCAAGCATCAACACCCATGAAACTCCCATGGCATGTTTTCCATTTCTACTAAAAGACCGTAAAAGTGTGGGGTGGCTTCAGAACAACCGTTCTTGCACCAACAAGTAGATTAAAGGATTTTGGTAAATTCTAGCACATGGGTTTTAATAAGGACATTATGTTCGTGGAGATTGACCCATACAGCAAGAGTCCCCTTTTGGATCCATCTTGTCGGAATCAACCACGTGATATTGGCGTTTACTCCAATAACCACATTTATATCCCAGTTGGAAATACTCTTGGCTTTAGAGTGTTACCGGTTGAGTCATTCCCTTGGGTGAGTAATTTTTCCCCAAGGCAGGCCCTCTAGGATAAACAAAAGCAAGCAAAGAGAAAATTCATAACTCGATCAATCTTTGTTGGCAACAAAGAGAGAGAATATACACAATAATGCCCCCACTCACATTCACACAAGATTTTGTTCAATTTTAAACCAAAATCAAAGTGTGGAGGTGATTGTTTTATCTCACCCTAAAGTCATGGAAAAAGCCTTTTGATTCTCAAGATCACTATAAAGCGCAAGAGAAGCGCATACATCCTTTTTCAATGCCTTTAGTTTAATTAAGCGTTCACAAAAACAAAGTTGCACTTGTTCTTTTTAAGCACCAAAAGACAAATGATAGACATTTTGTTCAATTGTTAACCAAAAATAAACTCTAGTATGTTTGTGATCCTAATGTTCATTTTAGTCTTTTGCAAGAAATGGAAAGATTCTTTTAAAACCTAAATGAAATTAGTGTCCTAAGAAAGAAGTGATAACAATTTCTTAAAAAGTGTTAAACAAACACTAAAGTGTTTTAAAACACTTTGATTTGATGAAATATCCTCCTCATGCTTCTTCTTTCTTTGTTTCCGATTTCCAACCTACAAGGGAGAAAACTAGTCAAATTCTGGAAAATACAGAGATTAAAAAGCATAAAATAGAAGACAACTTAATCATTAATCAAAAAGCATGTGCTAAAATTTCATTTCCACTTTTTACTCCCTTCCAGTGGTGTAACCCCTTTCCTGCATCGGAGTTTGATTTCTCAGTAGTGCTCTCATAGCGCTGCTTACTAGTTAGCATTGCTCTGTGTTGGGACAGTGAGCTCAACTGCGTCACAGTTTGATATTTTTGAAAATTCTTGCAAGTCAAACAGTCAAGCAGGGGAGTTTAAAATTCAAATTTTATGGGTAGGAAGTGTCCATCGTCACACTTTGAGTTTCCCGCAGTGCTATATAATGATGCCAAAGAGTCAATGGTGCCAAAACAACGACGCTGAGCTCTCAGAGTTGGAATTTTCTGTGTATAAGAAAAAATGTAGAAATTTTAAGAAAAATTGATTAAAGATGATATCCAACCCTCCTTCTAGCACCAAATGTGTGAAACCCAATCCTAATACCTACAAAACACAATCAATACACACATTAGTTAGTAATTTGCAAGCATGAACAAGGATTCCCCATGTCCATTTACAAACTTCAAATTAGGAAAGAAAACAATGAAAAACACAATGAAACAAGAAAATATAGATTCAATCCTAATTAGAATAGCAAACACATGATCCCATGGGGGAATTGGTACCAATTTGATGTGAAAATTGTCCCTTTCCCAATTCCTAAGATGCAAGCTTGATATGTTGATGATGATTTGATCCACTTTGTTGATGAAGGATGAGAGATCCAAGCCAAAAATCTGCAAAAACCTAGCTAAGAACTCAATGGTGATGGATGGAAATGGCTAAATATTTTAGCATAATAACTTTTCATAATTTTTGGATGATGAAATGAGGATATGAGCTCTTTATTTATAGAATTCTAAGATGGATGAATGTCCAAATTTGAGCAATGTGGGACTAACATTCATCTAATGGAAAGATGCTACTTGTTAATCTATGAATGGATGGAGGATGTGCAAGATTTGGGGATTGTGCCAATAAATGCATATTTTTGAATTTCAAATTTGTTGAAATGACTTGTAAGAGGGAAGGGAAAATGCAATAAATGCCACTTGGCTCAAGGAAAAGGACATGTAAGATGAAGTTATTTCCTTGTTGGATGTACATGTTGACTTGGAATTTTTGAATTCAAATTTGTAAAATATTCCAAAAGATGCCTTGTGAGGAAAATAGGGATTTAATAAATGAATTAAATCTATTTTCATGTGCAACTTAAAAAATCTAGAGGATGGGACATGATAAGAGATTAAATTAATTAGGGGTTAATTAATTTAATGAGAGATGTTAGATGATGTGACCTATTTGACTCAAATTTATGGATTTATTTAAATCAAATAAGAGAGGAATATGATAAGGCAATAATTAAATAGGGATTTTAATTTATTTAATTAAAAGAGATGGTGTTAGATTAAATCAAATAAGGTTTTAATTTATTTAATTTAATGGATAGACTTTAGAGATTTAATCAAATAAAATTGATTATTTAATTAAATAGGGATAATTGGATCAGATGACTGATTTAATTAACACAGGAGAGTGACTTAATTATATAGAATGATTTATTTAATTAAGAGAGGAATATTGATGAATTTAATGAGATAAGAGAATTTTATTAAATTGTTAGACTGAGGGATGATTCAGGATGAAACAATGTTAGTAAGTCGAGATCAGATGCACAATGTCAATTGGTATATTTTACGTGTCTATAGGTAGAAGGAATACAAATGTTGAAGGAGGAGAGAGTATAATAAAATTTCTTGGATGTTGTTGATACTCATACTTGAATATCATGGTTGCATCAATATCAAGGACCTCTCTAGCACAGAAGTGTACGACCCACCATAAAGCTAGTGATGTTGTTCCTAGAAATATTGAGCTAAGTGATATAGGATAATCTCAACCATTACTCATGATTTCATGTTGTAATTTTTGGTTTTTATTTTATAGATATTCTAATCTTGTTTCCTTTATCTCAAGTTCACTTGTTAATGGGTTATTAAATCTATTCTTAGGAACCCTCATTATGGTGTATCCTATAAAGAGATATTTCATCCATATGTGTTGCCTATAGGTGAACATTCCTCAAGAATTATGAAAAATGGTTCACAAGCATTGTCTAGACATTCGTTTCTTACAAATATAACTACTAGAGTTGTTATAGTATTTTTACAAGAAGCCACTTCCATTATGTTTTAGTAATGAAATATCTTGTAACTATGAAGAATACAATATAAAATATGTTGTAAATAAGTTATAATTTAGCTAAGAATAAATCCATTTTGAGGAGGAAAATCTCCAAATATCTCTAATGAGAACATAATTCACAATCTAATGATCAAATTAGACTTATTTCCTTCCATATATACCCTAGTTATGCATACGATATCACTCAAACCAACATAGGTAACAGTACATCTATCATTGACCAACCTAGATAACTAAATAGTAATATACAAAATGATAATATGACTTAATTAAGATTTAAGGTAGCCACAAGATGACTAATCATAACCCTATACACACTCTAGGATTAAGGGTGTAGCATTCCCCTCTTTAGAGAAGAATTTTCCTCAATTCTAATCAATTTTAGATGCTTATAAATGAACTCTTCATCCTTGTATATGGCATCTTCAACTAGTAAATTATTCCATTGGATGAGATTCTTAGTGAGTGTTCTAGTCCTCAACTCCTTTTTGCATGACTAGAAAATAAACTCTAGTTCCAATATGATTCTTCATTCTTTACCATTCTCTATTAATACAATATTTGTAGGGATATTATTCCCAATTACTTATTTAAAATAAGAAACATGAAAAACTAGATGTATATTGTTTTAACAAGTAACTCAAGCTTATAGAAAACTTTAACTATCTTTTACATATTTGGTATGGGAAAAAAATTCTTTATCTATTTCTTCAATGACATTTTATTATAAGGTTGCAATCTCAAGAATACGACTCCCCAAATTAGCAACCCATTTCACCATAATGTTCATTAGCCTATTATTTTTCAATTTTTTGTCATGTCTAGATTCTCCTTCAGTCCTAAAAGTACATTTTGATGATGCATGTGATCCTACATAGTCTAAAATATTGGTGGCACCCTTAATAATGATGTGATGGATAAACACTAATATCCATATAGAGCCATAAATGGACACATATTTTTTATGAACTATGGAAAGAAGTTTTAAAGCACAATTTTAAAATTAGTAGCTAAACTACCCATTGTGATCATTTTTCTAAAGTGAAACAATGTAGATACCCTTCCAGAAACTATTTAACAACCTTAGTTTTACCATCATATTGAGGATGGTAAGAAAAGCTATGGGGAAATTAAGTACTTGAACAAGTGAATAAATTTCTCCAAAAGCTACTATTAAAGCTAGGACCATGATCAATAACAATAACCTTTGGATTATCATGTAGCTTTCAAATATTTTCAATAAATTATTTTTCCATTATTATTGCTATAAAAGGATGAGATAATACAATAGAATGGGAATATTTGGTGAGGCGATCTACAAATTTCATGATGACACTCTTACCTTTAGATCTTGGAAGACTAGTGATAAAATCCATGGATATATCTTCCTAATGTTGGCTAGGAATAACTAAGAGCTACAAAAAACTAGGTTTCTTAATTGTCTCTCTTTTGTTTCCTTGACAAAACAAACATTTTTCCACAAATCTTTTAATATTCCCTTTTAGCCCTTCTCGAAAGATGTCTTTCTTGATTTGATGATGTCTTCAAAAATCTTGAATGATCATCAATAAGAGAATAACTAATCTTTGTGAGAATAGTTTGTTTGAGAGTTCAACTATTTCATATGTATAATCAATATTTATACCAAAAATCATCACCCTTCCAAAAAAATATATGAACTATTGGGATCAATCTACAACTATTGAATGAGATTTCTTGTAGCTAAATGTCATTCTACCACAAGCTATGTTGGATTCTTCTAGCCAATATTCTTGTAATATTGAAATGAAACATGAAAATTCTTCATCCTTCTCATCCTTCCTTGATAATGCATTTTCCATAATATTTTCTTTCCCTTTCTTTTATACAATCTCAAATTCATACTGTAACATCTTAGTGACCCTTTTTTCATTTCTCTTCAAAAGATAATCTTTTCTCTCAAAAATATCACCTATTAAACCTAGTAAGGTTATGTTGCAAACTCCCATCCATGTCATACCCCATGATCCTTCATACAATATTATCTTGAGTAGACCATGGATCCATGAGATGAAAGGAGTTCCTTCAACACTTCATCATCTAATGAAATACACGTACAATAATAAGGTTTACATGATAAAAGATGATCAAAAATCCAATTCTTTTTACTAATGGAAATATGGATGAAAAACACTCTAACAACATGTCAACACCAACTACAAAAGTGGAACATTACAGCTTGAAGATAAAGATGAATTTCTTTCATTAGTGAAAAAAATGTTGGATGATGTTTTGGGTTCATTATATTTAACACCTACATTCATGGGGGAATACAAGATTACACTGTAAAAATAAGGAAAAGATAAAGAAGTTGCAATGGTATCAACACATCCTATCATTGAATCATCAAAAACATATGATTCTATAATTTCTAGAAAGGAGGAAATCACAAATTATACATCTACATATTATGAAAATGATTATGAAAAACCACCTTCTTCAAAAGGAATGGAAGTCAATTATGAAATAGGTTATCAACATTTGAAATAACAAGTCATTTGTGTTCCCATAGAGATTGACATGCAAGAAAAAACAAAATGTATTGGCTATAGTCCTTCAAAAATAACAAATCCATCAAAAATACCTTCACTTAATCATACAAGAGACATATAGCATTAGTTGTTGCTCTTTTCCATGTGGTAGTTGTAGTATCATAACATGCTCACTACAAATACATGGGGGTATAAACTAAGATTTATAAAATTCATCTCGCAAGGAGCAGTGTATCATCATCCATCTTGGCTTACCTTTGTCCCTACACTTGGGGGTGCAAGGGGTTAGGTATCCTTGTTTTAGATGCATTCCTTCTAATAAGGGATATCTTTGTATCTCCTTAAAATGTTCGTGTAGCAAGTACACTAACAAGGGGGGAATATAGTCCCCTGCTCATTGTTTGCATCATAAATGGTCCTCTTTTAGTGATGATAGCATCCAAATCTTAAGAAGTGTGACCTTGTCAATAAAAGTGTAGCCTTCTCAATCTATATTCTATCTTCTTTGTGGTAATATTAGGCTTGATATCCTTGAAGAGTGTGACCTTTCTTGGCATATGAAATTCCACTTGGTAGTAATGTTATGGCTAGTATTCCCTAAGATGTGAATTTTCTATTCCACAACTAGTCCTCTCTTGGTGGTGATGTCATGTGTGATATACCCTAAGGTGTGACCTTTCATGTAATAAGAAAAGAACCTTCATTATTTTTGTAAATTACCTTTTGTGGTGGTGTTGTTATAATACCCCTTGAATTTTTGGCCCTATCTTGTCATCATTTATGCACCTCCTTAGGTGAATTTGGTATTTTGCTTCATGTTGGTCACATGTGTTGAACTTAGTGTCATATTGGTATAACATCTTGATCATTTTGTAACACCTTATCAAAATGATCAAGGAGTATAACTCTTGGTATGCTTGGCAATGGGTGCACACCTAGTGAATAGAGAACTTCACTACACCTAGTGTGTTTCTCATTTTGATACCTTGACTTGGGAATTCATCGAGTGAATATTGGACTTCATTAGTCCCTGTTTCCTTATGTTTGTTATTCAAATAGAAAATATGGGCATGTGCAGGATCATGGTATGCCAAACAGGCCCTTAAGTGGCAAAAAATTTAGAAAAATCAGTGTTAGGCAACTTGACGCAAATATTTGAATAAGTTATCTATATTATTTCAAAAATATGTAAAAATAGAATTTGTAGAAAATTGAATGTAGTTTCTAAAATACTAGGTTTATTTAAAAATAAATAAAATCTATTTGGTGAAAATTTGAAATTTCAATGAGTAGTACTTAAATTTCAGGGAAAAAATAAGAAGTAGGTGTCTGTCTGACCACCCTAACCATAATAAATGATAATATTTTTTATAAGATTTTATATATAAGTAGAGGATTCATGTACGGATGTGATGCATATTTTTTTGTAATTTTTTTCCAAGTAAATAATTAATTATGAATTTTTTATTACAACTTTTAGAAAATATAAAAACTCGTCTATCTGACCACCTTAACTTGGTCAAAATTCATGAAATTTAATTTTCTTTTTAATCCTATATTATGTAAAGCATAGAATGTGACGCATGTTTTGGATTCAAAAATATGATACCGTTTGAAAGTTATAGATGTTTTTCAATCAACCTATCGATCAGGCTTTAGTCGTAATTCTAATAGAAAATGAATAATAATTATTTATTAAATTAAAATTAAATCATAATTTATATTTTTGGAAAGCTGAGAATCTCCTCTAAAAACCCTTTTCATTTCATTAATTTTGGGTGAAAAAAAAGTCGTCAGCCACATACCCTAAAAATATTGCCACTTTTTGGCATACCATGATCCTGCACATACCCATATCAAACTTTGCTATTGTGTGAGCGATGAATGCCTTAACATGGTTGTCGAGCATAACTCAACTTGCTTTCCAATAGAGCTATGTGTTCCATGAGTTTCTAGTATAAAAAAACTTGCTAGTCTTGTTAAACTCATCATATTACATGGACACCTAAGATAATGTAGCTTGCTAGCTAATATATCCATGTGGCTCATGAGTGAGGTGGCATAACACAGCTTGCTAGTCCTCATGGGAGCATTCCTTTAACTGTCATTTATTTGATGGATGATGTTTGGTATTTGAGACAATTTAAGACTGAGATCTCTTTTCCTTACGAACTTGAATCCTTTTAGTGCTTGTGAACAAAGATTTTGGAACCCCAAACAACTTTCTAGCACATCTTAGGGTTTTTCACCTAAAAGGAGAAAGATGGGCCAAAATGCAATGTACACATTCAAAATTAATGCAAGGATGGATGTAATATTCCTAAATAAAATTTCCTAATGCAATAAACTAAAAAAGAAAGGTGATTATTAATGCTAAACCTAAGAAGTGCAAAGTGTTTGAAAACATAGTGATGTATGCAAAAAGACCTAAGAATGCAAGTAAACAATGATAGGATTAAACAAGACTGGAGAGGTGTACCTGGAATCTGAAGTCTGATGTAGAGAGGCTCTAGAATCCTATAGAGTTGACTGGAAATGTTGACAGGGACACTTACGCCAAGCTGGGTGACTTGGTCCAGTTCTGGGAAAAATCTATCGGAACAAGAATCTACCAAATGGGTATCCAAAAATGTAGAAACCACTTTTCAGCCCTAGCAGTGGGAATAATTCACCATAGATGGTGACTTAGTCCACCTGGGAATCTCAGGAAATTTGGGATAGGATTTTGTAGCTTTCAATTTTCACTTCCTTTATTGATAGGTGTCTGGTTAAGATTTTTCAGAAAATGGGTTGAAAGAGGTCTCCAAGCTTCAATTAGGGCTTTGTTGACTTTGATGACTTTGATAGTTTTTTACCACTTTTTAACACCAAAATCTTTGAAAAATCTACATACAAGATCTACAAACAAACATGCAAAGAGGAGAAAAAGAGTTAAGGGTTAGAGAATAGGGGTTTGCCTTGGTCAAACCGTGATTTGGTAATCAAACCCTAGATAATGAAATAAAATATAAAGAGAATGATGAATAAACAACATGCAATGCCACAAACTCAAGAAACCCTTGATGTTGAAATCTAAAGATATGCAATGAAGTGCTCCAATGGATGACTTGATAATGCTTAGAGTGCTTGAAAATTGCTTGATAATTGCTTGAATGATTAAGTGAATGAATGAGGGTTAAAATGAGAGGAAAAACCCTTTATTTATACTTGATTTTCCATTATTTCTCCTAAATAACACATCACAAGCCGACCTCAAGGGTAAGAGAATAGAATCTCGCCAAAAAATTGAAATTATTTTGATTTTTGTGCCAAGTGGGACTAAGTTGCCCCAGGTGGCAACTTGGTCCCACCACGGCAATTTTACTGGGTGTCATGGATTAAAATGTATTTAATAAGGCTTAATAGGAATATTCTTAAAAATACACTTAAGTATGGCCAAAAACTACATTAAGGGTTCATTTAAACATTATAAAGGGTCAATTTAGTGATGACAAGTCTAGAAAAACGTGAGAGTTTGTTACAACTCTTTACAACACTTTGAAATAATACTTGGTAAGTGAAAAAAAATGGAGTGTTTAAGTGAATTATAATGAAAGGGTCCTAGAAAAGTGTGAAAGTGGGTTACAACACTTCACAACACTTTTACAAGACATCTTAGAAGACTTAATGATTCTCAAGGGTCAAAGACCTAATGTGAATGTGTTGACCACATTACAACATTAAATCTAGGAAAAATCAAGCAAAAGTCCACTAGGAGGACTTGAACATGAGAAAAAGTAGAAGGGTTACTTTTTTTGTGTCCACAATTAGCCCACACTTTAGTGAGAGGATGAACCTACTTTAAACACACACTAAAGTAGTCAACCATGCAATCAAGATGAGTTTCATGAACTAATGCTTAGCAAAAATGAGATAACAATGATCAAAAGGGATGATCAAGGCCCCAGGATCAAGATCCCATGGAAAACTAAACATAAGAACAAAGGAACGCACATGAAAATGATGAAAAATAATGAAAGAGGGAAGTTGAAAGGAAGGAAAGTTGGATCAAGCTTCAATTGTTTGTCCATCCCATTGTGGATCAAATCTAGGATGTTTTTTTTGAAAAAAAATGCATACTCACTCTAGGGCGACGAAACTCATGGCTATCCACCGAGTGAGAAGGCCGAAAAGATGAGAAAAATACACCTAATGCTAGTATGCACTCACACACATGCAAGTGGTTATGGGGAAAATTCATGCCTCAGAATGGGCTTCCTGCTCAACCATACCAAATTTATACCTCCTGATAACTTTAATAAGATGCCATAAAAGAAAATATCGTTTCATGCTTCATGAGACAAGCAAAGCTTCATATGCTTAGAATTCAAGAAGAAAGATGATGGAATTATAGGCATACAAGTTGTGTTATGCAAGGTGGCCATATAACAAATACAAAATGCAACATGCAAAAGATTTTCAAAGGAGTCTTGCTTAGTTCATGTGAGGTCCTTAACTTAGGGAACATTGTGTCTAATGTCTCCAAGAGAGGACCGATTGAAGAATAGAAAATTCATGACTTAGAGGATGTAGTGTGTTGCATCAGGCCACTAAGAGGAATGTAATATGCTAAGATAGATCATTCTTATGAAGGAAATCACACCCAATGCAATCCACAAAATAACAAAACGCATCGAGTACGAAGTAAAAAGGTTGCACTAAAAACCAAGGAAAAGGAAAAATGCAAATTGAATAATGCCAATGTATGCCTCCACTTTAAAGGAATTGCTACACACCGTTCTATGAGAAATTACTTTAAAGTATCAAATGAAAATGAAAAGAAGAAGAAAGAAGACATGAGACCCAACTTGGAAAGCCCTATGCCAAGTCATATGTTTCTGAGTAAGGCTACATCATGCAAGAGAAAGAAAAAGAAGGGGGTTGCCCCCAAAATGAAAACACCAAACACATAAGGGATCTATGGATTTGGGGTTAGTATGTTCTTTTTGCAATGTTTTGTAAAGAGCTTGGAACTATCATCATTCCCCAAATACATAGAAATAGAAGAATGAGATAAAGAGAGTGAAAAGAAAGAGAAAAAGAATGATCCGTTTGGGTCAACATGGAAGAGACATATTGTGTCTTAACACTTTGCATTGTCCCCAAAATGAAACACAAGAAAAATGAAAAGAACAAGGAATTTTTTTTGGGTCAACATGAAGGAGACATTTCTGTCTCAATGCCTTGTGTCATCCCCAAAAGGAGAACACAAGAAAAAGTAAATGGAAAAGGAAAAAAAAAGGGACCTTTTGGGTTTACATGAAAGAGACATTGTGGTCTCAATGCCTTGCATCCTCCCCAAAAGGAGAACGCAAGGAAAAGAAAAAGGAAAAGGAAAAAGAAAAGGGATGTTTTGGGTCAACATGAAAGAGACATTGTGGTCTCAATGCCTTGCATCATCCCCAAAAGGAAAAGGAAAAAGAGCAAAGGCAAAGGAAAGGTGATGTACGACATATAGAAGAATGAAGGTACAAGTGGAAGAATGTCACAAAGAGAGAGAGAACATCAAACGACACATTATGGGGGAACATGATATGCACAAGCAAAAGGAAAAAGAAAAAGAAGAAAAAAAATGCAAAAGACTAGTATGGCAGATGCAAGTCAACCATCGAGCAAGTCATCTGCCTCCCAATCATTTTCAAGATATGTTGAGGGTAGACGACTAGCCAAAGGGACAAGTGCAAGTGCCGAACTAGGGGAAGTACCAGGTTCTACACTTGTTGTAGGATATTTGTCGTTTAAGCTCATCGAAGAGGAAAATAATTTATTCAGATCATTATGCACCTCTTTTTCAATTTTAGTAATCTCATCATTGTCATCCAAGTTAATCATGATAGGAGGACGGATGACAATGTCCAATGAAGGGTGTATCATGAGTTGTGGTTGCTGTATGGGATCATTTTGTTGTGATTGGGAAGGAGGGTCATCATGCATTGCTTTTGTCAAGTGTGGATTTTGATTTACTTTATTTTCCTCATTTTGTGACTTGCGAGCAAGGGCACGACATCAACGCCTACACTCCCTAGCTTGTTAATTCCTTTTGGTTTTATTTTCAAGTTGTGCTTGTTAAGGAGTGAGTTGATCAACCATTGGTTTCTTTTCTTCCCTAAAGGGAGTAATGGAATAAACCATGGAAGGTTGTTTAGCCACTTTCTCCTTTTCCTTATAGACTTGTTTTATATGAGGAGTCAAGACGAGGTTGTTATCATTATCTCACGGTCATTTGGACGATGTGGGGGAGGTTTTAGGTGTTGGTTGAGTTTGAAGGGTTGGTTCTTGTTTCGGTTGAATCATTGTTTCATTTTGGATAGGAGTGTCAGAAGTGTATGGGGATGTGTTGCATGGAGAGACAATTCTGCAATTTTCTTTACTTTAAACTTTTGGTAAGCAATGAAAAAGAAGTCTTTGCAAGGCATTATAGGTTCCATGGGCTCAGGCCAAAAGGATTCTAAGGAGAAGTTTCCTTTAGAAGAAAAATGGTTAAAGCCACTATGGTAAATAGTGAATATGTCATTGTCAAGCATAAACTTTAAACATTTGTGTATGACCAATGGAATATCTTTCATTGAGCGAAGCCATCAATGGCCTAGTCACAAATGAAACTAATCTGACTGCGAGATGATGGAGAATATAACATCCACTATTTTAGGTCCTATCTGTAATGGAAGGACGATTGATCCTATCGTAGGGCAAGCGAAACCATTGTGTTTTTCAATCCATGCTTTTGGTTTATCATAATCATCTTGATAAAGATCATGTAATACCAAAATTTCCTTAGTGATCACATTCTCGCCATAGGCGGGATCTATGAGTACCCCATTAGTGGGCTTATCATAAATATGGCTGGCTATGTAAAGAGGACCATTGAGAAGATTTGGGAGTATGTCTTTAGAAGAAAAATTAATATCAAGAGATTTCTTAGGTTGGCCCTTACGAGGGATAACGTCTATCGCACCTACTATTTCATTCATAGGATTAATAGTAGTGGTATTTGGAATAGGATTAGGATGTTCAATATCTATATGAATATTCATCACATCATTGTTTTGAGTTTTTCTAGCTTTGAAAAATGACACATTATGTTTGGGCATGGGATTGGTAAAAAATTGCAAATTTTGATTTGGAGGGGCCATAGACGTATTTCCTTCAATGTTAACATTTGAAACAAATAGACAGGCGAAATCAATGAGATCTTGCACAAGGTGTTTAAGGTGCTTATGATTTTCTATGTCATGTCCATTTTGTCTATGATAATGGCAATAAGTGTTGGATTGAAAGGTTAGTGGTAGAGGCTTAGTAGGATTCAGTGGTTTAACATTAGGTGAAGTAATCATCTATTGCTACAAAAGTTGGGACATTGTGTTATGAAGAGTTTCTAGTAAAGGTGTAAACTGTTGTTTCGGATCTCCATAACTATAAGGAATCGTGGCTTTAACAACTATTACCTAGTTGTTGATGGGTTGAGTTGGTTGTCGAGGGGGATGGAACTGTAAGAACCCTTTGTTTTGTTTTCTAAATGGTTGTGAATTTTTTGGGTTGGCATGTTTGGATTTCTCAGCTCAGCTAGAAGTGGATTTTGCGTCATGACTACTAACCTAATTGTGATAATTGCAAAGGGTGGTACACAAGTGCATAAAGGAGGGAAATTTCATCATTGTAAGTTTGTCTTGAAGTTTAGTTTGCAAGTTTTCAATAAACATTTTTTGAAGATGTAGATTGGGAATCTTGACATCGATTTGAGAGTAAAGAGATTGGTATCATGAGATAAAATCAGTTACCTTTTCTTCATGTTGTTTGCATCTCATCAAATTAGACAAGGTCTTATTTGGAGTCATATACACTTGAAAATGATTTATAAATGCATCAAGTAGTTCATTGAATGAACGAATTGAATTGTTTGGTAAAGATGAAAACCACTCTAAGGAAGTGTCTTTTAGAGTCCTAGGAAATAGTTTGGCTAGCAGTTTATTGTCAAGGACAAAGTCACTACATAGGGTTGTGTAACCATTAACAAGATTAGTAGGATCACCCTTCCCTCCATACTTCTCAAATCTATGAATCTCTAGATTCCTTGTGGCATCGGTGTTTGTAGGATTTCCAAAGATAGTGGGCTGCTTTAGACATAATAGGTAGGGGGTCCATTCTAGTTTTGGTTGATGCTGGATATTTATTTTTACATGGAGGAGACAGTGTGGAAAAGTTGTGTGATGAGAGAGTTGGTGTAAGTGGTATGAGGTGGAAGGGAAAGTGGTGATGGAGTGTATGTAGTGGTAGAGCAAGTGAATGGAATGCTAATAGATGGTAAGGTGGAAGAGGAGGAAACATTTGATGCCACATAAGAATTAGGTTCATGCTAGTAGGAATAGTCAAGGAAGGTATCACATTACTAATGGGTTGCATGAATGTTGCAACTTGGGGAGTGGTGTAGGTAGCTATGGATGCCACTATGGAGGGAGGAGGAGTGTCAGGTCCTTCTTGACTAACCACAATGTTTGCTGGTGGAGATGTACTAGAAGTGGAAGGATCATGTTTGTGGTATATCTCAACAATATGTTTCATAACGTTTAGGCCTTCGTCACTTTCAATCAGGTGATGGATGTCTTCTATAGCAGGAATTGTAGTGGTTGAATTTTTTTCAAGACACAAGTTATGTTGAAGATGTGTTAAAGTCCTCGTGAATGTTAATGACTTTGTCTTGTGGAATGTGATCATTTTGTGTCAACTTGCATGTTATTGGAAGGAAAATCATTGCTAAAGGTGCCTAGTGTACTAGTTGCAATAGTAGGAGTGGAAGTGTTAGATAATCCAAGATCCAAAACAAGTGTATTATCATGGGATAACATGAGTCTTGAGCTTCGTCTCACTAAGGTATTAGCAATAGGACACCAAACACTCATGCAAGGATTTCTAAATGCAAGTGGATTGAAATGCAAAGAAAACTAAGAGAAATAAAAAGTTGATTACTACAATTCTGAAAATTATAATAGCAAGGCAATAACAAAAAAGAGAAATGTAGAAAATACTAGAAATTACAGTGCAAAATGTGCAGAACGACTAAGTCGCCTAGTGTGGCGAATTAGTCCCAGTGATTATTTTTTTGTGATTTTTTAGAAATTTTAAATACAATTTTATTTTTTTCAGATGTACAAATGTAGCTATAGTGTGAAAATGCAGAATTTCATTATTTTCCAATGAAATATGATGCAAAAATGCAAGCTATATGAGATTTTCACTAATGCAATTTTTAAACCCTAAGATGCAAATTAAACAATGAAATAGTTAATGCAATATTGATGTAAGTTAAACCTAGGATGCACTTGAAATAAGAAGAAAAAATGTTCAAAAGTAAGGTTTAACAAAATGTGAACAAATATTTTGGCACTCGAATGACTTTCTATCACTTCTAGGGTTTTTCACCTAAAAGGAGAAAGATGGGCCAAAATGCAATGTACACATTCAAAATTAATGAAAGGATGGATGCAATATGCCTAAATACAATGTCCTAATGCAATAAACTAAAAAGGAAAGGTGATTATTAATGCTAAACCTAAGAAGTGCAAAGTGTTTGAAAACATAGTGATGTATGCAAAAACACATAAGAATGCAAGTAAACAATGAAGGAATTAAACAATACTAGAGAGGTGCACTTGGAATCTGAAGTCTAATGCAAAAAGGCTCTGGAATCTTGTAGAGTTGACTGGAAATGTTGACTAGGATACAAACGCCAAGTTGGGTGACTTAGTCTAGTTTCAAGGAAAATCTGTCGGAACAAGAATCTGCCAAATGTGTATCCAAAAATACAGAAACCATTTTTTCAGGCCTAGCAATGGGACTAATTCGCCACAGATGGTGACTTAGTCAACCTGGGAATCTTGGGAAATTCGGGGCAGGATTCTATAGCTTTTGGCCTACACTTCCTTTCTTGACAGGTGTCCGATTCAGATTATGTAGAAAATAGGCTGAAAGAGGTCTCTAAGCTTCAATTAGGTCTTTGTTGACTTTGATGACTTTAACAGATTGTTAACCACTTTTTAACACCAAACCCTTTGACAAATATACATACAAGATCTGCAAACACACATGCAAAGAAGAGAAAAAGAATTAAGGGTTAGAGAATAGGGGTTTGCCTTGGTCAAACCCCAATTTGGTAATCAAACCCTGGATTATAATGAAATAAAATATAAATAGAATGATGAATAAACAACATGCAATGTCACAAACTCACCAAACCCTTGATGTTGAAATCTGAAGATATGCAATGAAGTGCTCCAATGGATGACTTGATAATGCTTAGAGTGCTTGAAAATTGCTTGATAATTGCTTGAATGAATAAGTGAATGAATGGGGGTGAAAATGAGAGGAAAAACCCTTTATTTATACTTGATTTTCCATTATTTCTTGATAATAACAAATCACAAGCTGACCTCAAGTGTAAGAGAATAAAATCCCACTAGAAAATTAAAATTATTTTGACTTTTGTGCCCAGTGGGACTAAGTCACCCTAGGTGGCGACTTGGTCTCACTAGGGCAATTTTACTGAGTTTCGGGGATTAAAGTGTATTTAATAAGGTTTAACGGGAATATTCTAAAAAATACACTAAGTATGGTCGGAAAGTGCATTAAGGGGTCATTTAAACATAAGGAAGGGTCAATTTAGTGATGACAAATATAGAAAAGCATGAGATTTTTTTATGTAACTCTTTACAATAGTTTGAAATAAGACTTGGTAAGTGATAAAAATGAGTATTTAAGTGAATTATAATGAAAGGGTCCTAGAAAAGTGTGAAAGTGGGTTACAACACTTCATAACACTTTTACAATACATCCTAGAAGTTTTAATTATTATCAAGGGTCCAAGACCTAATGTGAATGTGTTGACCACATTACAACATTAAATTTACGCAAAATCAAGCCAAAGTCCACTAGGAGGGCCTGAACATGAGAAAGAGTAGAAGGGTTACTTTTTCCGTGTCCATAGTACTAACCTTGTGTTTTGTGTGTCTTTTATGTGTTTTCTTCATGTTTGCATTTTGTTTACTTCATGTTTGTGTCCCATTTTTTTTCATGTATATATGTTATGTTATGTGTTTTCACCATGTATGCTTCATATTTTTCTAACATGTATTTTTGTGCATGTTGCCTTGTTTTGTTTCGTACATGTGTGTGTTCCTTTTTCCTTATGTTGTGAAGTGGTGTAGGATCTTGGATCCCAGGGGCTTGTACACTCCATCTCAATCCTTAGTCATCCTATTTCTTCAACATTTGGACAATCAGACCCCTCTTGACATATATTCTCTACTTTATTGTGAGTTTGAGAGTAGGTTCATACTCCCACTAAAGTGAGCTAAATATAGTGTCATAAATTGTCATCCTTGAAAATTTTACACTGTTTTGTCCCCCCTAAATTATTGAGCCTAATTAAGTCCCTAATCCCCTAAATTATGTATTTTATAGCCTATTTTTAGCGCTTTATGAGAAATTGCAAGCATTGAACAAATACATTTATTTAATGTTTTATCCTAGAAACCCCAAGACTAGGACACCCTTGGGTGTCTAAGTCCCCCTATTCTACCAGGATACAAATTTCAATATTGTTGGTGCTAGTATTTTAACGTTAGAAATTCAAGTTGAAAATATTGGCTATTGAGATCTAATTTTTGGGAAATTAGAGAAATGTCTATAAATACCTAGTTATTTCATCATTTGAAATCTATCTAGAAAACTATTTGAAAACTTATGATCAAGAGTGCTATCAAGCATGTCGAGAGTAACATTTAAGAGCTTTATCACAATAATTCATGATCCAAGCATCATGTCAAATCCTATGTGATTTTATGCATGTTTATGTTGTCACTATTTGTGAAGGGTAACTCTTCTTGTAGGTCTCCAAGCAATTCAAGCAATTCAAGCAAGCAAGATCCAAGTCCTTGAAGTGAGGTCCATGACATCAGTCCTTCAAGGAAGCCATTGAAGGGTGGTGAGTTGCATCACTTTGTTGATTCATTATTCCTTCCTATCAATTATCATTCCTATCATTGACACTGCCATTGTGGAAGTGAAAACACTAACACAAAGTTTGACTATCGCAAGCCCCTAAATGGAACAACCCTTCCTCTCTTTTTGAATGTGTAGGTTTTAGGTTTGAAGGAGATTGAAAGAAGCTTGAAGATCCATTTTTCATTGTTGCATTCAAAACCTTACAACTTGTGAAGCTACAAAAAATCACTTACAAAATTTTTTGACAACAATTCAAAAAATTTGTAGGCAAGAATCAAGAGCTCAAATCTAACATCAAAGGACTATGAAAACATATCTAGGATTCCCCTACAAGGACAGAGACACCCTTGGGCGCCTATGTCCTCCTATTCTTACTGATACTAAATTTTTAGGACAAGTACACAATATTTTTCCCTTCTTAGATCTACTTGCAAATCAAATCCCTGCTACAGTGTAACAATTGTTGAAATCTTGTAATTTTCATATTGGGACACATAGTCTAATTAGGCCAATAAAAAAAATCAATTCGAATCCATTCTAAGACTTAAAAGGATGCAGGTCCAGGTTTGATTGACTTACATTCATGATTGAAAGTCAATCTAATCACATTGTTGGTTTGCATCCTAATGTACCTTTGAGAAAAGAACAAAAGTAATCCTTATTTAGACATTAATCTTAGGGTTCATTTTTTCTATGTTACACATACCATCCACTTTGCAGCTCATGTCACCAAAGAATTTTCTTCACCAAGCCCTCCAATGAGAATACTACTCATTGCAGAATATGTGCATTGACAACAAAGTTTGCATACCAGCATCTTTTACAATGCATAATTCAGAAAACAGATGAAGTTGTTGACTACTACTTGCACAAAGAGTTTTTAGAACAAAATTTCTTTGAGCTCGCAAGAATTCCCTCTACAATGTACATAAAAGACATGTTTGCATTTATTTTTCTTTTGTGCAAATCCTAAATGCAATACACCTTCACACTTGCAATGGACAACTGCATCATTGCCCTTGTCAAAGAAGGAAGCACTCATTTAATTTGTTACTTATATAAACAAAATTCTCCTTTTTGCAAACACAATATACTGTTTGTCAATAGCATAAAAATCTTAGATTTGTGGTCTACAATTTTCGATATAAATTTTGACCACAATCAGATATTTTTTCGTGCTAGCAATTCAACGCAACACATTTACATTTTTGTTATGAAGAATTCCGTTAGAACTTAATAGTTATAGCATTGTTATACTGTGGGGATTCAATATAAAATTTGAATAGCTTTTAGGTATATGTTTCGCTTCAGGTCTTATCTCTACTTGTCTTTTATTTTGCTCCAATTGAAAGGAACCTGTCCTGAACCTGAAACGCAACTAAAGGGAATTGGATTTTCATGTTCAGTTGGTAGTTATAAATTCTTTTATTTATTCAGGAAATTCTACGCCTTTGCAATGGTTTGCCTGAAGACACACTAGAATAAAGGTTTTTACATTCAATGTGGTCAACAAATATTGGTTGTCTTTTTCACTGCAAACTAAATGCTTTGTTGATTATCACGAACTGGTTAACAATATACATAGCTATAATCTAACGCCTTTTCTACTGTGATTTGCCTCTGAACAAAGGTTTTTAATTTGATATGGTCAATTGAAATATTTAAGCATTTAGTCATTGCAGGATTCAAATTCTATTGCAGCAGCCTCCTTTTTATTTAAAATTAAAACTGCTATTCATCTAAAATGTATGTTAACTTCTAATCTCTGATTACTAGCCTTTGATCAGATCACTCTTAACAATATCATTTATATGCATTTGTAGTTATCAACACAGCTCTATACCACCATGCTAAGACCTGTTTTACTTTACCCTTTTTTTCCTTTAGGTCAAAGCATTCTCTGAAAATCTGTATCTTAGATTTTTCCTTTTCATTATATTTTTATTCATGATGTGCTGCAGCTGTATACAACTATGACCTTAATATGATTATTTCAGCACCTGGTGAGAGGACTACTCAATAATCTTATATCTCCAAGTCCTAGAAAGTCCAACACCATACTTCATACACATAGTGCAGCACATACGATTGAATTCACGTAATTAATTAAGCCCTAACTGTAGTTACCGGCATACAGCAAATTCACCGCCAGCAATTCTTCAAAGAAAAATTTACTGCTAACAATTTACTGCGGAAAAATTCACGCCATGACAATTCACCGGTAAATTTTCCCACGGTGAATTGTTGATGATGAATTTTCCATTAAATAATTATAAAAGATTTTTTTTGCATCAGGTATTCAGATAGTTTCAACAATATTGTTTGTTGGTGGGATAAACTACTTGGAGTTGCCCACATAAAACAGAATAACTTCATTCTCTTACTCGTCACTGTCAGAAAAGAGATCTGCTATTATAATAACGGGAAGGAAACTTTTACAATTGAACTATAAATAAAACACAATCTAAGTGGGCATTTATGGATATTTCATTATTCAAAAATTATCTTCCCTTTATAGTATTTATGGTGCTAGTTTAAATATAGGGAGCGGATGGCAGTGCACTCGGGATGCAAGAGAAGTACCTACGTGGGAAGATATAAAGCTATATTTCGTAGTTTTTTCCTATTCTGTGTTTTCAAGACCTATTATGATGGCTGAGGATGTTAACATAACATATGTCCATGTTCAGCTCAGTTATGTGATTTGGGTTTGTGCATTTGTGAATAACAGCTTATTACGTTCAATCTTGATACATTCAGTAGTTTTTCGGCTCGTGTAGGACACTATGCACCATACAGACAAAACATACATTAAATAGGATTATATAAACTAATCAGATCTCATCATTTTATGATATTTTGGAAATAGTTAGTTTTGAGATTTGAATATTTTGCTTTGCTTGCTGATGTTTTATGTCAAATCTCTTCTAATTTTGGCTTTTGTTTCAGTCACGCATATGGTATTATTTGTTCAACTTCTACTTGAATTCTACATGGACCATTTGATCTTCTTATCTCCTGTTCTTGGTGGAGGTTGAGACCAGTGAGACTTGTGTTTTAGGAAGTTGACATTAAAGGCGCTTGAGTAATGTTATCCTCCTTGGTCCCTCGAGTTTGACTTAATGGGGATGTTGTTATCAGTGCCTGCCATGACAGGATAATTAAATCAAACAAAAAGATGGACTAAACGAACTATTCCTGAAGTTTTGAAAAGTAACTTCTAATATCTATAATATTAAAAACAGCCATCATATATATTTTGTCGGATGTTTGATTGAAGTGACAATTTAATATCTTGTAGAGCAATTTTACAATTAATGTCAATTTTTTTGAGATAAATCAAACGTGTAAAGTGCAGATTCATTCAAAGGTAAGCATTAAGCCATATCACTCTGTCATTCACGCAATGACTACTGCAACAAATATGCAGGAAACCCTCGGTATAGAGATTTTATACATGCATCTCTTCTAGGTCTAGGTTAAAGTTATATGTTATGCTCCAAGCTTACAACTTTAGGCACGAGGCTCACTAGGCTTACCTTTTGAATTTCTTCCCATCTCTGCCACCATCACAGAAATATTTGTGTAGTCCTAATATCATGCATTTTATCAAATCATTCGCATGTAAAACCTGTAGGTGAAGGTTTTTCTTAAATCATTTTGTCGTTTAATTTACTGGTCTTGTCTTTTCCTTTCCATATTTGGATACATATCTACTACAATATCTTCTTCTTTTCATTTTCCTTTTTTTGAATTTGCCTTATGTACGTTCATAGTCTATGCTAAAGCTTCCATTCTAGCACGGGTAGGGAGGATGTTGGCATAAGTTGTGGAATATGACTTTACACCTGCCAATTGCAGTTGGATAAAGTTTATTAAGTATTTTCAACAATTATATCTATGCATTTCCAACAATCATTGCATTCCAAATGACTACATTTCTATATGAGACATTTTGTCGAACAGTTTGCGGACCTCCGGTGTAGCTATACATTTTAGAGAGGCATTTTTCCAAATAGTTCGTGTACCTTGGAACAATAACATCTGACAAATATCCTCTCTAAATAATGCTTTGATGGTGTCTGTATTTTCTATTGGAGCTCCCATTCTAGAGTAGATAGGGAGGAGTGTTGGAAAAGGGTATGAAAACTAGGTTTACAATAGATCCATTTACCCGTGTACCATATTTATGAGTTCCCATTCAGTAACAACCTGGGAAGCGTTGCTAGAAGGTCAATCGATCGTGATGGAGGTTTATGTGTTACATATTGTGGAATAAGGTGTTTGCCTCGTGATGAAACCCATGTTTTCTGGATGCTGCAATAATCATATTCCATGAGGTGTTGTCTCCGTCTTTTGTGTGGCAGTGTATTTTATGGTGATTTAACAAACTTCTGCACTTAAATATGTGTGAATAAACTTATCATGTAAAGTTGTGCTCATTCCTGAGAATACGGACTTTTTGAAATTAATTATCCTATTCAAATGGACTGTTCATTCCCTAAATCTCCTTTCCATCCCACTTAAATAACCCAAATACAATAGGCAATCATTCGTTAACGTCCTAAAAACGTTGAGCTTCAGACACTCAAACCTTTCATTCCACCCAATAAATGTCAATCTATGGAGCAAAGAGAGATTTTGATTGATAAAACTTGTACTTGAGCAGGATTTGTCTGCAGTAATCTACAATGACTTCAAAGTTAGAATAATATTTGTGGAGTTGATGAATAATATTATGGGAAACATAAATTATTTTAAACAATTCCATCTTATGTATATCTTGCAATACTAAAATGTTATCTATTAGACTCTATGAGAAGATCCCTTCAGTTCCTCAAATCTATATACATCACATTTTTCTGTTAGTAAGTTTGAACTCATGTTCTAAAGGATGAGTTTTGGTGAAACATAGCTAACAATAGTGTTATATATATAACATTAGATGCAGCTTGCCAAGTCCCCAGTCTATTAAATAAGGCTCAAAATCATCATATCCATGAGAATATTATTGACTTGTTATCTAAGTGTATATTGTAAGACTTACAGTTATGTTGGAAATATGCAAACGCTTTAGTAATTCCCAATGTGATCTTAGAATCTCTATTTAAACAAAAGGGTGAGTGCTTTGGATGTTGTTCATGTAAATGATCGTAAATATTTCCATTATGAATAAAATCACATAAAACAATTTGCATAGTAGGTAATCACTAATATCCTTGTTGTCCAAGAAGATTAGGATGTTGAAGATTGCCAAGATCAATCTCTTATTCAAATCTTTTTAGGAGTTGAACTTTTCCTTTTTCTTGCTTCTTTACTACAATAGTAAATCATTCATCAAAAGATGCTTGATATGCATTCCCAGTAGCACCACCTCCTATTAATTTTTTTTTTCTAAGAAAATCTTGGTCTCTACTCCCTAATCTTCATAGTTTGATGATGGGATTTTGCAGTCATAACAACAGTAGCTACAATCATAATGATTACATATAATTAATAGCCTTATTCTATCAACCCAAAGAGAAACTTGATGTCAGAGATGAAGCTAATGTAGGGTATTCACAAATTGTGCCCCAACTAGGCCTACACGATTCTGCATTTAGAAACTACTCTTGCAAGAATACTTGCTTTTTCTAGCCCCAAAACATGTTTTATCCTCTCCTCCAGCTTTCTCGTAAGTTTGTTTCCACTCAAGCCCAACACCAAACTACAGTAATTACCAATCTCTTTGGGTAGGCTCTACAGAAAATGGATAAATAGCACTAACCTTTGAGAGTCCAAACATTAAAGAAGTATTTAGAATAAAAGGATGGTAAGTTTGCTAAGTTTGAATTTATTTCTACCAACTACAATTGTTTAAAAATCCAAAAGGTCTTTTCAACCAGCCCATTTTGAACATATCTTATAATCAATGCAGCTCATGAGATCACATCTCTTTGGGATGTCCTCCTTGTACAAAATGCATCGAAAAAGACTCACAACTCCTACAACTCTACTCCAACCATTTCTAGAACTTCAAAAAGACTAAGACCTTTTCAAATGAATTGGAGTACTTATTAGTGTGATCCACTTGGTGGACTCAAAATATTAAAAACTGAATTGTTAAAATTAGGGATAATAGGTGGGTTTAACTAGGAACAAGGACCTTGTAAATATGGGACACTAGAATATATAGCAAGGCTTAGTATTTTATTTATTTGATGATAAAGTTACGATATTTTGATACAACATATAACAAAGAATAAGATGAGAATATTTAAAAAAAAAAAACTAAACCAAAAATTACACATGACAAAAATAACTTAAACACAAGAAAATCCAGAGGCACCTATGCAGATGTTACATGGACAATATATCTTTATTTTTCTATTTTGAAACCTTTTCAAGGGAAATCCATTGGTAGTCTTAGAAAAGTAGATAATTGTGCAAAAAAATGGATTAAATTGATGAATTGCTTGCAAACCTAAATACCTAAATACTTAGTTCCATTTAATGTGTGGATTCTTAAGCTTTTGAAGCAAACCAATTTTATGAACATTCTCCCACACCATACTTTCCGTTATTTTCTATACAATTCAAAATATTTTTGAAATTCTTTGGTGTTGCTTAGTGTGCTTTCTACCAGTTCTCCTTACATTATGTCAAATATTTTATTTTCTAATGTTTGCACATCATCATTTCCCACAAAGTTGATAAATGAGAATCTTGAACTAATTTACCTTGTGCAATTCTTGAAGTGGATGAGTATCTATAGCTACTTGCTTTGGTTTCACATCCACTTCGTGGACAACAAAATATAAAATATCATTTCTTTATGAAAAAAGTTTCATCCTTCTTAATTGCAAATAAATTGTAAAAACTATTTTTCAAAAGATGCCTTCTTCAAAAATAGAATGTTTACATTCAGTATTGATGTCCTCATAACACATATTGATGTATTTAGACTTCATCTATTATTTTTCATCCCAACCATTGTCTCTCCTAAAGCTCATCTTCTCCTAGGAGCACGAAATCGAAAAAATCATCAATGGTGGACAGTGGTGTTTCCTCTTGAAACCTTGTTGTTTGTGATTAGAGATTTTGAAGCTGATATTGTTGTGCTTTCATTATGCACTTTAGTGGATGCAAATCAACTTTATTTATAAGCAATATTCTGAATAAAGGGACTTCATATGCAATCTCAAAGGCTTCCAAATCACATGCTTTTTTTCAAAATAAATCAAATTTTGGGGACACAAGAAATAATAGAAACACAAATTTGGTTTCTCAAAATTGGTTGATTTACATAAAGAATTATGCCTCCCTCATCTTCTCAACTTCCTAGACTTAAAAAAATGGAAACAATAATGCACATTTATCCAAAACTGGTTTAAATCTACCTAGAAAAACCTCCTTCATGTTGTCCCTGGTATTCATCCATTTCCAAGGTGATGAAACCAATCAGCTAAAGATGCAACAAGGATATCAATGGAAAGTCTTATGGAAACATCTTCTTCAGTAACCCCCTAAATTACACACGCTATAATGTAAGATAGGATATGATTAGCATCTTTAGAACCTTCTCTTGAAAACTTCGGAAAATTCTTGAACGTAATGGAAAATCACTATTTTAGGGAAAAGCCAAGGGCCCAAAATGTATTCCCAATGGAACAAATAAAGCTAGAGCCATGATGTAGATTAGAAAAATATATGTAGCAGGTACATTACTTTAACAAAATCACCAACCTCCTTCTTAGGTGAGGTTCCTTGAAGAATCTAGAAATCAAAATGTACTGGCATTTGATCCATAGTTGAGTCATTAAATATGAGCCAGTAAATTTGCTACTATAATTTTTTAGGAATTAGTCTAAGTTACTAATGGGCAACGGCACATGCTTCTAATAGTTAGATCAGTTATCATTGAAAGGAATTTACTTTTTCTACATTTGAAAGGGAAGCTCTCTTATATGATCAGACTTTTTAAGATTTTAGATACTTTTAACCAGAAAGGGCAAAAAAAAATAAATAAATAAATAAAAATAAAATAAAAAAATAGATAAATCTTAGATAGATCACGTACAAATAATTATCTAAGATTACTCAACACAAATAAGAAAGAAGGGAAAAGAAAATCTAAAAATGAATAGATTCCAAATTCAATGTATACATACAATATTAACAAAAGAGAGGAAATTTGATAGTTTACAGCCACACCACACAAGAAAAAATAACTTATAACCTAAGAAGAACAAGGATAATAAATAACGTATTCAACAATGTCCTCTTTATTTCAAAAATCTGAACAGTCTCAGCAGAGGAAGCAGAAGAAGAAGCAGGGAAAGGAACAGGAGATGAATGTTTCGGATAAAGAACAGAAGAAGACTGAGAAGCAGAAGGAGAAGACTGCATGGGAAGACTCTTTGGACACTCTATCTGAAGATTGGAACTTTATTTGCTAAGGTGTTTTTCCTTATTTCTTGTTACTTTTGTTTCTGTGGACTGATTTGAAGCTGGCCTGGGTGCCAGTTTACTGTTTCTTTGTTATAGTCTGATAAACCCTTTGCTTTATTGCTTTAAATTTCTCATGTAATGGGTTCAGGACCCTTTCCTTCCTTATCTAATCAAAATCAATCCCCATATATAGCTGTAACAAAATGACAAAAAAAATCTCACATTCAATTTCCGAAACACATATCTCAAAACAATTCATTGTTCCACTTTTCAACCGCCCCCCCTCCACCTCCTTTTTCCAGGTTTTAAACGTCTCTAATAATAAAATTTGGCATTCAAGCAAGCGTCATGTGATTTTCCAAGGATAGCCTTTGATCTTGATGATCTCTGTAACATTCTTGGGCAGTGATTCATTGCAATTCATCAATTTAAAACTCCATTGTTTTCTTTGGCACTCTACATATAGCCAAAACTGTCATTCCCACAACCAATTATAGATTAAAAATAGGAGCCGTGACTGGGATCAATTGTTGTTATAAAGGCGACAGCCTTGAAGTCATAGGAACCCATTTCCATTCCTGTCTTTTTGTAATAGCTATTTAATGTATATGAAGAGTGTCTTTAGATAGTATCAGGATTGAAACAATCTTCACTCCTTTGGATAGCAGTACAGTTTTCTTGGCTTGGTCCACAAACCTACTCCAATATAGCTTGTAGAAGCTTAGGATCAGCCCTAGGCTTTCCTACACAGCAACTCTGTTGATATTACTATTAGCCAGAAATTCCCTTACACCATTTACATGTAGCACATAAATAGTGGTTCTGTTAGTGTTGAACAGCCTGAATTTTTCTACGAAACATGTCCTAGTTTAATGTTTTCATTGTATAGTTCATAAATGTATGGGCAATTCAGAATTCCAGTAGTATTGAATATGTGATTTACTAGATTGCTATTCTAAGTGTCAACATTTTCTATGATGGCATGAAGCTCACTAGCATCACATTTTGAAGGTCGTCCTGTCTCCCCGCCACCACAGAAATATTTGTGTGTTCTTGATAATATGCATTTGGTTAAATAATTCACATGTAACCTGTAGGTGAACACTTTTCGAAGCATTTTGTCACATAGTTCACTGGTTTTGTCTTTTCCATCCACATTTTGCATGCAGGTCTGATGCAATACTTGCTACTACAAAATCTGACAAATATCTTCTCTTCTTTTCTTTTCTTTTTTTTCCTTTCTGATTATGCTTTAATGTATGTCCATACTCTGCGCTAAAGCTTCCATTCTGGCACAGGCAGGGAGGATGTTTGCATAAGTTGTGGAATTTGGCTTTCGCCTATCAATTGCATTTGGATAAAATTGATAAAGGACTTTCAACAATTATACTTGTGCAAATGCAACAATCATTGCACTCCAAATCACTACATTTCATTTAGACATTTTGTCAAATAGTTCGTGCGCTACATTGGAACTTCACATTTCAGAGAGGCATTTTGTTAAACAATTTGCGTGCCTATAATTATAACATCTGACAAATATTCTTTCTAAATTATGCTTTGAAGGTGTACATATCCTCTACTAAAACTCGGTGCAGATAGTGAGGATTGCTGGCAAAAGGTGTGGTAACTGGGTTTGCAAGAGCCAATAAAGGTTGAGCTTTAGAGCACTAAAATGTTTCAAATCCAACTAATAAATGTCAATCTATGGAACGAAGACATATTTTAGTCAATAAAGCTTGTAATCAAGCAGGATTGGTTTGCACTGATCTTCGAAGACAGAATAATATTTGGGGATCTGATGCAAAACTCAAATGCAATATTTAAATGCATATATCTTGTGTATATATATCTTGGGAAACTCAAATTCTTTTCGATAATTCCATCTAGTGTATATCTTGCAATATTAAAATGCAATCTATTAGACTTTGTGTGAATATCCCTCGAGCTCCTCGAAACTATATACATCACATTTTTCTGTTTGCAAGTTTGAGCTCAAGCTCTGACAGGTAAGTTCTGGTGCAACATAGCCAACAGTACTATAAAACTTCCTACCTACAATATATATATAGGAGCCTAAAATTAATAGCAGCTTGCCGAGTCCCCAATCTGTTAATTGAGGCTTGAAATCATCATCCATGAGAATATTGTTGACTTGGTATCAAAGTAAAATATTGAAGGCTTACAGTTATGGTGGAAATATGCAAGTGCTTTAGCAATTCCTTTCATCGCAAATGATGGCAAACATTTCCATTATGGATGAAATGTGATTAAATGAGTTGCAAAATTGATGATATTATATCCTTGTAGTGTAACAAGATTAGGATGCCAAAGATTGCCAAGACGGGTCTCCTGTTTAAATTATTTTTGGACTTTAAATTTGCATATTTCTTACTCCTTTGTTGCAATAGTTAATCTTCCATTCAAAAGAGTCTTGATATACAGTGCCAGTAGCACCAGCGTCTATTAAACGGTTCCTTTGTTGAGCAAAATTCTGTGTCGTATCCACTCTTCATACTTTGATGATAGTATTTTGCAGTTATAACAACTGTAATACTCTTCATGTTGTTTGGACTTGATACTTTTGTGGTTATGATTGATGCTTTGTGACTGTGATTGTTAATACTTATTGTTTGGTTTGGATACTTAGACTATTTGGTGATTATGCTTATACATTTGAGGACCTGCTTATTGATATGATATTATGGTTGGTGATATTAGTTTGATTTCAGTAACATTGCGATGCATTAATTTAGTAAATTATGTTATGATGTGATTTGTTAGTTTAGAAATGTACTCTCATCATTTGTATTATAATTGTTAGAATAGATGTGCTGAAAGGACAGGGTAGCATCACTCGTTTGTGAGTGCCCTGCTACGCTGCAATTCCTTCTCACAATGTAATGCTTTAATATTATATATCTCTCTCTATATATATATGTATGTATGTACTTGTATACGACTTTGTTTGGATGCAGAGATTGTAAGTACAGAGTCTCGATTCCACCTGCTTCGGCAGGACAGGGTGAGCACTAATAACCCAACGACATAATGTTGAAATAGAGATGACTTGGAAGTCATCCCGTCCCATGTTGTCAAACTGTCCCGATTGAATGGTAGTGTGTGTTCATGTAATTGTCGTTTCTGCAATTATTATTGTGTTCGTGTGAGTGTCTTGTTGTATGTTGTTCATGTTGGTATTTTATAAGTTGTGATTTATTTAATTAAATGGTAGTAATAATTGTGTATTATAATATTAGATTAATTTGTATGTAAATATTTAAATGTTTTATTTTTAAAAAAGTCATGTGTTTTATTAAATGCTAATTAAATATTAAATTGTGTCTTGTTAATTTAATTAAATTATCTTGTTGAGGATAATTATTAAAATAAATTAAATTATGTGTTTTGCAAGTAAAGTTGTAAAAATAGAATTAAAGCAAAAGGTATTTTGAAATGGAAAAATAAATAAATAAAAGAAGAGAAAAGATAAAAGGACGAATGGGATTTGAGAGTTGACTGAAAACCTTGTTTTTAAAGAAATAATTTCTTTTATTCTGGATTTTTAGAGCTTTTAGAGTGCAAAGGCAATATCTTTCATTTATTGGAAAATTTGTGAGTTTTTAGACAGACAAAGGATTAGTGAGACAGAAGTTGCACAAAATAATGGTTCTGTATTGTTGAATCTTCTGAAGTTTTGGGAAAGATATTTTCATTCTTTTCCTTGCATTATGTTGGAGAGAGTTTTCTAAATAAAGGATTGGATTCAAATTCGAGCACGGTATTCTGGAGAGGAGATTTTGAAGCAGAAATGAGAAGCTATTCGTAGAGGCCGTCGGGATCAAGCAAGCATCATCTGATTCTCAAATAAGTGTAGGACTCTAGGTTCCACTTGTTTTCTCCTTCAGCTTTCTGTTTCAAAAGAAAATAAATAAATAAATAGGCCTTCTTGAAAGAAAATTCTTTTAGAAAATTGAATTCGTTTTAATTGAAGTCAAACTAAAAGAAATGCCATCGAATTTCATGTAAAAATGTCCTATTTTTCTCTATTATTTATGGTGGAAAAAAAATCAATCTTTTTATATTTATGGATTTGAAATATTTTTCCTATAATCATAAATATATATATCTTAAATGTGTATTGTTCTGTGTTTTACACAGAAAATTGTGTTTCTTTATATTTATGTAAATATATATATATATATATATATATATATATATATATATATATATATATATAAAGTATTTATTCGTATATATATATATATTTCAACTTGAAATCTTTATTGTTTCGAAATGTTACAAGTGGGTCAAATCAAATGAATTGATATTATGTTTTTTTTTATTTAATTTATATTTTTTTTGTTGGGCCGAACCCATAAAAGGGACGGCCTTGGAGTTCGCACTGGGAGGTGGGTCAGCCTGGCCATACCCACCCCATGACTTGGCCTTTGGGGCTGCGACAGTCTAAAGGACTGTCATAGTAGTCCAAAGGACTGTCGCGGCAGTCCTTGGACTGCTGCGCTAGTCCTTGGACTGCACGCAACCCACTCCAATGGGGATTTCTCCTTATTAAAAATTTAAAAAATCATTTTTTTATTATTGTGCATTTTTTTAATAATTTTAATTTAATATATATGTGTGTGTGTATCAGTTGCATAATTATAATTAAATGTTTTTTTTAAAACAAAATGTATAAATATTAAATGTAATTATAATTATAGATACATATTTTTATATATATATTATATCATTGTAAATGTTATACTAAATTCTTATGCTTATAAATGTGAGGTGCTGAATTTTAAATAATTTGGGTAAATTGGGAAGGCCAAATTGTTTTATATGTGATAGAATAATTTGTGATTATAATTTAAAATTAAATGAACTATGTTATCCTAGTGTGGAGGTTATTACATTACTCTATTTTTTAAGTCTGTTTGACTTCTTTGTTTCCTTGAATTATCGTTTGATTTTAATGTGGGTACTCTACTGTCTTACAAACCCTTGTTCAAGAGGCATGATTTATATCCTTGGATGTTTATTCTTATACTATTGTGATCAGAATGTTACATGATTCTAAGCTTTGTTATTTGGAAGGGTTGTATGAGATTGTGGTCTTTGTGATTATGAGTTATCGCGAGATGGATTTGCCTCGCATGTCTTGTTTTGCTATTTATACCTTATACTTGATGGTACAACCTTTGCCTTGTTTTTTGTTATGTTAGGGGTCTTAGGGAGAGTGGTTCTTCATGGGGGCCGGCGCCTCGGAAGGAGGAAGAGCTCAGGATAACCCACATAAGAGTAGTATAACAAGTGATAACCTAAAAATAGAATTTAGGGGGATGGGTAGTAAAACAAACAAGATAATAAATATTGGATACCTTGTCTATGCATTAGGGCTATCATAGACTAATGATAGACTGAGAAGGCCGTGGTCGGCAAAGTCATAACCTTGTCCCCATGAGAGGTTATCGACTCCGCATGAGCTACCCTATGGTGTCGGCGCCTCATGTAGGAGGAAGGGCTAGGATATCCATAGATGGGCGTCGATGCCTTAGTTAGGAGGAAGGGCCAGGATAACCCATGAAAGCTATGCGATGACACTCTCCACTAGACACCCATTTGCCTTGTTTCCTTATTACCTCTGGAAATGTGTTTTAATTATTGTTTCAGTTTCCTTGGGATTGTGTTCTTATATCCTTAGATGGGGGCTGATGCCTCAAGTTGGAGGAAGGGCCAGGATAACCCATGTAAGATATGCGATGACACACTCCACTAGACACTCGTTTGTCTTGTTGTTTATTGCCTCTAGGATTGTATTTTGAATGTTGTATCAATTCTTTTAGAATTGTATTTTGAATGTTGTATCAGTTCTTTTGGAAATGTATTTTGGATTTTGTATCAGTTCTACTAGATTCGTACTCTTATTTTTCATTCAAATTCTTGTGAAAATGATTTTTGAATGTTCTTTGGTGACTTGTTTAATTGTTATTGCTTAGGTTAATTGTGATGAGTTTCATAGCTTTATCTTATTTTGTTGACTCGTGAATGTTGTTGGTTATGTCATTGTAATCCTTGATGTGTACTTGAGTTTTGTACTATATTGTTCTGTTGGAGTTGTTTGGCATTCATGGTCGTGATCTCTTCCTTGTCATCTCTGAGCATGGGGGTTTTATTTATAATTTACATGGTTGGCTGGAACGTGCTTCGCACCCGTTGGGTTCCCCATCAGCTTTATGTGTTCGCATCATTCCTTTAGTTGGAGTTTGTTCCAGTGGATCACTTGTAATTTTGATATTATTATACTTTGTATCATCCCACATGTATGGGAAATGTATTATAACTCATTATTGAGAACATGTAATCTTATGTTTAAACGACGATGTAATAGTTAGGATCCCTTGTAACATTATTGTAAGAGACTCATTATGGTTGTAATATGTGATGTAGTGATACTTTCACTCTTGGTTTTTGGATGTACTTTTATTAATGGTTATTCTAATATAATTGGTTAAGTTTTTTAATAATTATCTTTTGCTTTGTTGTTAGTTGTGTTGTGATGTGACCTCGCGTGCCCCAGAGAATGTAATGTTAAAATGTAAATGTGTTTAATGTTTACTTTATGTTATTTAAAAAAAAAAACTATTGTAATGTTTGTTCTTTGGGGTTTGCACGATGGGCATTACAACAATAGCTACAATGTTAATGATTGTAGACACAGTTAATAGCTTTGTTCTATTAACCCCAAGATAACTTGATGCCAAAGATAAAGTTAATGCAGGGCCTTCACAAATTGTGTCCTAAGGAGGCCTACATGATTCTACATTTACAAACTACTCTTGCAAGAATAATTCATTTTTCTAGTGTGAAACCATATTTTATGGTCTCCTCTAGGTTTCTCATAAGTTTGTTTCTCCTCAAATCCAACCACACCATATTCTATCATCTCTAATACCTTTTGGTAGGTTCTAAATAATGGCTCTAGGAAAATTCACTGTCAGCAATTCACCATCGAAAAATTCACTGTTAGCAATTTATCGCAAGAAAATTCACCATCATGACAAATTCATCACAAGGAAAATTCACCAACAACAATTCACCCAAACATTCATGGCATTAACATTCTTAATATATATTTCCAAGACTTTGATTTTTTTTTTTGCAAAAGAATAATTTTCAAGCATTCATAACAGAAATATAGACCTCCATTATTCTTTTGCTAAAAAAAATTGAAGTCTTGGAAATATATATTAAAAATGTTCATGCAATGAATTTTCCATGGTGGTGAATTTTACTTGCGGTAAATTTGTCATGCTTGTGAATTTTCCGATGGTGAATTTGCCTGATGCTATAAATAACACTAAGATTTAAGAGTCCAAACATAATGAAGTAATTTGAATAAAAGGATGGTAAGATTGCTGAGTTTAAAATCATGTTTGTAAGATCTCACAACATGTTCCACTTTTCCAAGAAGGATGGGGACCCCTTTTGAAATTTAATTTTTTTCTACTAAAAATTCCATGATAAGCTTTAAAATTTGAAAATCCCAGATGTGTCATCTTGACAAAGAAATTGAAAATCTGTTGAAAATGACATTAGTCATCCTTTGAATCAGCTTGAAATCTATTCAGATAAATAAATTAAAATTTTTGGAAGTTTTTAGTCTTACTGAATCGATACTGCACCAGTAATTTATGTATCTAGTAACGTAGTTGGTCCTATACGAATGATAGTGCCTGCGAAACACTAAGTGATTCTTAAAAGTAAAAGAATGTTCCTTCATATAGACTCAAAGTGTTTATCAAATCATGTTTTTCTCAGGGAAAAGGTTATGAATCTTACCGAATTGGACAAGGTGAAGATCTAGTTCCAGATGTAGTAACAAATAAAATTTCCAAAAATTAATTCTTAGCATAACATGTAGTGGTATTGACAGTGGTAAATGGAACCTGATGTTATGTCTAGTTACTATTTCACTTTCTCCCAAGTGAAAATATGACTGATTTTGTAGACATATTGTTGGAAATAGTCCCAACTGCCTCATTTATTCCATCACCATAGACTTCACAATTTTCTTGTCCCCAACATATCTCCCAAATTTTCTTTGCATGTGTGAAGTCTCATTTTTCCAGCTAAGTCTATTTAAATAACAATTTGCAATTTTCATGTGCAAGATAGATTTAAATAAAAAAATCAAGTATATCTTCTTTGGCAAGATTTCTCACATACCAATATTAAATGTAATTAAATGCATTTTGTTTTCCTTCCTTGATGGGTTATATGTAGGCTCTAGATGGTCATTGTTGATCATAAAAGCTTGCACCTCTCTGAACAATCTTATGGAAAATTTAGCAAGTGGGGGACTAAATTGTGCCTCACTGAATAACCTTCGAGATTTTTAAAGAAAGTCAGCTCATCTTTGTGTGTGGGAAAAAGGGAAATGTGGTTTTTCTTTGTGTGTGGGAAATGGGGGAGTGAAATGCAAGGAAAAATATAAAACACAGCAATGCACCAATGCTTTCACAATATTTGAAAAGCTTATCAATTCCTTATAGCTGATCAAATGGATACAAAAAGCCACATACCCTTCATTATTGTAAAAAGAACTAGCAGTAAAGGCTAGAGAAAGAGTAGTACAATCTTTCAAATCTCCCTATGGGAAGCATCCATTAAGGTCCGAAACTAATATGAAACCCCAAAACCAATAGGGATATCTGGATCTTTACAGAACCCTCTGTCTCTTACAACATAATATGAACAACATATCTTTTACAAAAAATGAAAGAGTATTTTGGACATGATTCAGTTTCTGAAAGATAGCATCAAGCATAAAAGCTAATATAACATGTGAAACAATCATTCAGACTATCTACCTAAGGGTTTAACATAGTGTTCTCAACATAAATGAAAAGCGAAAAAGAAATTCACGATAAAGGCCATAAAATGTACAATTTCAAAGATTTCGATCCAATTCTTACAATAAATTAACTAAAAAAACAAAGGTCAGATGCCAATCCGATTAATAGTCTTAACAAATATAACATGTCAGAGGCTGTGAATAGTTCTCTTTAAAATCCTCTTATCCATAAGAAATTAAAACTTCTTTAAAACTATCATCTTCTGAAAGATTTAGAGGATGGTTCATTTTCAAAGATTATCCAAGATTTTTTATTCTCTGTTGTAAACCCCTTTAAATAGCCAAGAGGGAGAGCCATCACCGTAACTAATAGAGATGAACCAATGCCAGATGTCCACACCTAATTGATCACAATTTGATTTAGAACCATATTAGATCACATCGATCTTTGCTCATAAAGTCCTAGGCTACCTCATTAATGGCTCCAAATTTTTTAGAAGTTTCACGAAGATACATTGTCAGAACATGATCGGATCTTAGCGCGGCTTGGAAAAATTCGATCGATCAACTATGAAGAATGATGATGTTGAATCGAAGGTTCCACCCTAAAAGTAAGGTCTCCATCATGCCTTCAGAAAAACTCTACCCAAAAAATCCCTTCGTGAAAGATATAGACTGACCAACGAAATGGATGACATGGCAAGTAGGTGGGTGATTTTAGATTTTATGAGAATGGTTTTGAAGAAAATTCTCACCAAGCTGATATGTTTCCCGATTCGGGCCCAAAAGGAAAATTATATATATATAACCAAGTAGCCACCACGTGGCACATAACACACCTTTATGCAAGAGTAGTCTTTATCCTTTGAGTGCAGAGCCATCCTAAAGCAAAAAAGAAGTAAGGGCTGGAAACCCAAAATCTTTGAAGGAGAAAATTGTTCCATAGTGGAGGCATGAACCTAGATCTTAGGTAATTCTTGGAGTTTGAGGAAAGCGACGTGTTGGGTTTCCCAATCTCCATCAATGGGCTGGATGAAGGTGCGTAAATTCTCATATGCTTGATCAAGATCAAGGACTTCTTTAAAAGAAACCCCTCATCACCTTGATGAAATAGCTCCGATGTGGTAGTACAATTGGGAAGGGGAAGAATTTCCTTCTCGATCTCCTCAATAGTGAGTGATGAGCTCAATCCCCGCAATGCTTTAGAGTCTTAGATTTTAAGCCTTATTGCTCCTACGATCTACTTGATTGTTAACACTCCATCTAATGAGAAAAGGGGGGGAAATCCGGATTGGAGCAAAACTTTGAACTCATCCTTGATCTCACTAACCTTCTTATTCAATACATCTTGGAAAGCTTTATTGTTTGACGTGACCTGGTGGCAAGTGATAAATTTGTTTGCTTTAATCACAACTACCCTTTGGTTAGGAATATTGGTGTCCCTTAAAACTTCTTCAGTTGCCTTACATAATTTTGAGATCAAGATCCCTAATTCTTTAGCCCGGGGGGTGAATGTGTGTAGAATTTGGTCGACTACTTGGCCAACCTTCACATTCAATTATCAAGCATCCTTTAGAAACTACAAGACTTGTTTTAGGGCTGCAACTGCAACTATGAGACTCTCTGAATGAGTGGCTATTAGTCTTTTTAGTATCAGGAGGATTTTAGATCCCTATGTCACAATCAGGTCCTATTGAAGTTGACACTCGTTTGCTTTCATGTTTTCGTCCAATTGATTCTTCTCTTGGAGATCATTTGTAAGCTCAGAGCATAGCTTGCAGACCTCCCCATTGTGAGTTAGTAAAATAGACTCGATGTCTTGCTTTTATTGTTTTTCCCTTTCTATTTTCATTTGGACCTTCTGAAGGTTGTTGGAGGCTTGCAATCAGACACTATCCAATTCCTTCTTCATGTCATTTTCTTGATCCTTTTCTTGTAGCACCTTTTGTAGTTCATTATATATGGTGTACATTCTGGCTAAATCACTTTCCAGCCTCTAGGATTTTTTTTAATTCTCTACATTCGTTTCATGTTTGATTGTGATCTCCCATTTCAACCTTTCTACCTTGGCATGAAGCCGATCCTTCTCAGTCTAGGAATCTTCAAGTAACTTAGTTGCTTCACCCTGCTGACTGTGTAACTACCTCAAACAAGTCTATTGGTTATTTTTTTAGAACCAAACTTAATCTCACTAGATGCCTATGAACCTGCCACAATTTAATGATAAGCAAAGGTAAGGATTGGCGAACAAACAAGGAAGGATTACTAGGCCCTTACTTCTACTCTTCGAGCTCTATGAAACCTAGGAGGGTGATCCTTATAATGATCATATGATATCCTTCTACTATATTATCAAGAACATTTGAACAAACAGATATATTCCTATGAGGTGCAAATAGATAAAAATTTATCAAATATTTGGCTGACCCTTAAACAAATTACTATCTATAGCAAGGAATAAATGACATTTCATAATGATATGTTGTAATTGAAGGCGTTTAAATGATTTTCATTCTCATTTGGTGTTCTTGGACTAGTGTAGGACTGATTCATTTACAGTCAAGATGGCCAAACAAATAGATCAGTGCTTTGTTTTGGGGTAACAAAGTCACACTTGTAACAATCTGTAATACATTACCAATTCAGACTCAACATTTGTGGACTATATACATATTACATGACAATATTTAACTCACTGTATCAGAAGCATAACTACTTAACAATCCTAGAATCTTCCCTCACAAACCTATGATCTTATTTAAACATTTAATCAGTTCATTAAACTAACATAGAAATAAAATTTCTCATTCAACCAAAAAGTTTGAAGATAAACAAAAAGATTCATAATCATTTCATTTATAATTTGTAAAACATGATACATAGGAGAGATATATGCTTCTGAACTTGCATTTTCATTTCCATGTTGCTACTATTGTAAAACTAATTAAGCTTATTACAAGCTAGCTTGTGCCCTAGAGTCCCTACTATTCTATTCATTTGTGCATTAATTACAAACTACTCTTGCATGAGCTCAATTTTCAACCTAGACCACCTGAGACCCAAAATTCAAACCCTTGTAACTGGCCCTGAAATCCCATTTATAGTAACATGGGAGCAACAAGCATCCGATCAAATTACACTTTCAATTACATTTCATTGGACACTTGATTTCATTTTAATTTTAGAGATTCCTTAGATGGTTATATTTTCTCATTTCAAAGTGGGAGAAAACAAAAGACAACCCATTTAGTATATCAAAGAATATCAACTAGCCTTCCAAAAGGCATCATTCGTCATTGCAACAACACCAAAATATATCGTCCACATCAATCAAAGAAGATTCTCCATGTCAGCACCCTAGACAAAAACCTATACGTTCGTTGAAGAAGATGAGCCCACCATTGAGGTAGTGATGTCACCAAAAAAAAATGAAACCAAGCTGCTACTCTAATTCTTCAGAATTAGAGTAAGCACATCCGCTCCATATTCTTGTTGAAACTGAAGAAGCTACTACCTCTCCATCATCATAATGCTCTTGACCTACCATAGTGACAAGGTACTGGGCATACTTTGGATCAATATCTCCTTCATCACTCAAAGGACTAGCTGAATCCTCCATGTTAGAGTTATACCTCCTCATATAAGAATCATAAGCTTTGTGGTACTTATTCTTCCTCTTCCTACAAGACTCACCTTGGTTACAAACAAAAACCCTACTCCTAAGGTTGTAAGTGCTCCTGACACTGCCCTTCACATACTTCTTATGAGCTCTCCTCTTCTCCTTTGGTTTTGGAGGAGATCTTGAAGTTTCTTATTCAATTTCAGGAGTATCATCATCTTGCTCAAGCATGATAATCCTCCTAGTCCTCCTGGATGGTTGGAAAAACTCACTAGGCTTACTCATTTTTCATAGAAAATGGAACAAGAGCTAGGAACCCTTCACTTGCAAGAAAAAATCACTAGTTTGTTCTCAAATTAAAATTTGAAAAACAAAACCCCAAGACCTGTGCAATTTTTATCAATCTAAGTAGGAAATTCATGCAATTGAACACCAACCCTAGGAATTTAGAACTCATATGCCCACTAATGCATAATTGGAATAGAGCAGGTATAAACACCTACTTACCCAAGACAAATCCTTCAATATCTCTGTTATTAATTCTAAACTAATTTCTCAACTCTTGATAGCTACCAATGGTGAGGTAAAACAACAAATGATCCACATTAAGTAGATCAACTGGAGCATGTAGCCATTAATGTTCAAAGAAGGCTCACACGAGTGAGCTGATAACTAGTTGCTCAACTTTGAATATAGGTCATTAATCATTTTTTATTTAAAACATAATCAATGATATTCCTCAAGCTTCACCACTTTCCTTTTCATCTGTACTTGGAAACAGTGTTGACACCTTGAAAATATGCCACGTAATTATCCACATATTTACCATATCTCCTACACTTTGTTACTCATCGCAATAATGCCTCTAAACTATCTCCAAAATTCAACAATGAACAATGACAGCCTACTGAAGGAAATATTCCTTGGTATATCCCTTATTGCTTGTCACTGAAGAGTAACAAAGCTGCATTTCTATTTTGGCAAGGAGGACCTTTCGGCAATGCCATAATGTACCTACAAGCCATCACACATCATTGTAACTGACTTGGAGTCAAGGGTACTTTCAAAAATGGGAAAACCAATGATGGCACCACATTCAGACATGTGGAAAGATTGCGATGCTTCATTCAACACATTCCCATTAGTCGTCACAGAAAATGAGAAAAGCCATGAAATAATTTTGCGATACCACAACACAAAGGAAAAAGAATGCACATCGCACATCACTGTAATGGAACCAAGGGACCCAAGGAATTCAGTGACCAGTGATATAAGAAGAAACCCAGAGCACATCACTCATCGCTGAAAAAAACTTAGTGGTAAGAATGACTTCAATGTTGAGCGATGATTCAACTGACAAGAAATAAGTACATGCACTGATTCATTTCTTGTGAAGTTGACTACCTAGGATAACATAAGATAAAGTCTTAACCATAAAGATAACCCCTTACTGCAAAGGATTTAAAAGCCAAACAAGGTCAATAATTTAGCCTTATAAAATAAAGAAATTTTGAGGACCTAGGCATGCAAAAAGGTTTCACCGATAGGTAGCATGAACTTCTGACCATATGGGGTTAGTTAGTCAATATATTTCAATGACTCAGGTTGCCTTTGACATGACCAAGAATGAGCCTAGTAGATCAACGACAAAACATAGCATTGCAATAGGTACCAAACCTAAGGGTTTTTTAAGAAGGTTTTAGCATCACAAACCATTAGGAATGATGAAAGACAAAACCCTAAGCCTAGGGGCATTAGATTAACCAATTTTTTTGTAAAATTTTGGATGGAATGCAAAGCTTTTTTAGGGGTTCCATCAGTGGCTCATGTTGGGGACATCTATTCCTCCATAATATATCGAGACCCAAAAATATCAAGTGATGTAGACCAAGCACAAGGAACCAAAACCAAGACCTTCCCAAACAAGGCAAGAAAACTAGACCAAAACAAAATATACACTTATACAAAATTTACAAGATTGTACAATGTGCACTCCTCAAATTTTCCTAGAAGCCTCTTTTTTTTTACTTACAAGCTTTTAGCCTATATTCTATAGTTTAATAGGCTTCAATTTCAATTTGTGGCCCCAAGCCCCCAAAAACTTAGAACCAGTATTTTCCTCTATCAAAAACCTTATTTTCTAATGTCTGCATTGGGCCAAGGCTACAAAAACTTCCATGAAATGCCCACCCATTATAGTTGTTGTGGCCATTGCAACCAACCACTATTGGCATATGTCTAAACTTACCATTGTCATCATTAACCCTATGCATCTAAAAACTATAATCAGACATTAAATGGAATCCATAACCAATGTAGCATTTTAGATTGTTAAGTTCACAATCATGCTTCACCAAATACTCATTCGATTGGGTTGGAAAGAGAAAAAATTCATAATCCACATGATCATTATCATCATAGAAGTTAACAACATATTCATTTTGCAAATCAAATTGAAAACCTTCATATATACTTTGTTCAAGATCCTCACCTAGGAACATATATCTTGACCTCTTGAAACTACATTACAATTCTGTTTTTGATAGCTCAAGGTTAATAGAAAGTTCATATAAAAACTTGGAGTCATCCTTTGGTTTCTGTCCCATGATAGATAAATATTTATCTTGAGTGATGAACAAAAAACATTCATGCACAAGCATGTAGTTAAACTGGTGTTCTAAGCATTATGAACTAGTCACACTACCATATACTCCACTTCCTTGTGAAAACAATTCATCAAAACCCATGGTTCCTTTGCTCTTATTCAGATAAAGCTCATCACTGCAAAAATCATTGTCAATGATATCCCATGCATCAAAGAATACTTTCATTTTAGGCTCAACAACATATTTTGGCTTGCCCTTCAAATCATCATTCAACTCAAAGAAAAATGATTCAAAGGATGGCTCAAATAACTCAGAGTTAATAGGGTCAACAACAAGACACTCATGTACCTCATCCATTGATAAATATCTTGAATCAAATGTGAAAGTTTCATTATAATTTGATTGTTGATCATTAGAATTTGAACAAACTTCTTCATCCCTTTCCTTATCAATACATTCTTTGTCAAAAACAATCATGTCCATTTTTGCAATAAAAATTGCACACTCCTCTGTTTCACATAGAAAATCAGGAACAACTAGGATATGATCCTGCTAGTTAGCACTACAGTTATCATCAATTTTAACACTATGCTCATGCTCAATATACTGAACACATATATTCTTGTCTTCAAACTCATCATCATTCACAAAACTAGCATGCTCTAGTTTTGACATATAATTGTATTGTACTCCAAGTATCCATCACGTGGAATTTGTTTATTCACTTGTAAGGGAAAAACCTCATGAGCATTAATAAAATTGCATCCCTCATGCAAAGAAAATGCTTCCAAATCATTCTCATAAAAGGATTCATACTCTTTAGAAAAATAATCAAAGACCTCATTTTCCCCATGATCATTATCACAGGGAAATTCATTACCCCATACACCAAGCTCAGAGTGCTTAGAATGAAAGCTTGAACTCTCATTCTTATTACCTTGATCATTGATTTGTGATGAGGTGTCAACAATACTTGCGAATGCATCTTCATTCTTGTCACCAGTGTACTGATTTACACAAAAGCTACCTATGGATTGGTTATAATCATTTTCCTTACTGATACCACAAGATAGATGTCCATTCTATGATATATCCTTTTCACTTACTTGCATTTCCTTATCATTCTTTTCAATAGGACAACCAACACTAACACTTTGGGATCTCATACTTTATGCATAATCATACCTAGCTTCCTCAACAATTCTTATCCAATCAATTATCTGATCAAAACCTTGAGGCTTCAACTCCTTTAGCAAGGTACTCATTCCTGGCTCAAAAATTTCACAAAACAAGTCAATACACACTAAATCCTTAGGTCTGAAATTCTTGGGGATTTCCAACAAGGCATCCAAAAACCTTTCCAACAAATCCAATGGTGATTCCCCTTGATATCTTTTCATACTAGATAGTTTTTGAACAAAGACATTTGATCAACATTGCTTAAGCTTTGTGGATGTTCAATTTATAATTCATCATTAGTTACCTTGGGTAATAATGGACGAATCATAATAGTAGAAGCATCTCTATGATGGAAATTGCTTCTATTATCAAATCCACTTATATGAGCTATGCTAAAATAGCCAACACTTGCAGCCATATACCTCTTCATCATTGAGTATCTCAAGTTGTTTTCAATGTCCATGGCAATGTGATATGCATGATGTAATGTTGTAGGTTCCTTGTCTCTCAAAAAATAACTGATTTCTTCATCAAATGCACCCAAATATACAATTAAACACTGTGCATCACTTGGTCTCATGTTTTCAAGAATATTTCTCAATGTCCTTACAAATTTGAGATTGAAAGATGGGACTAACTCCTCTTCATCCTTTGAATTTCCATGAATTTTTTCCTTACTGAACTTGGATTAATCCTTTCACCAAACTGTTTTATAAATGCTACCATGAACTCATTCCATGAAGAAATAAAACATACTGGTAATATATGAAAACCAATCTCTAGCATCCTCCTTTAGAGATTGAACAAAAAACTTCATGAAAACATCTTCATGAATTACCTCATAGTCTCCCATCAAGTTCGCAAATGTATACAAATTTCTATAAGTTGGCTTTGAACTTTTGCCTATAAATTTTGGCAAATGTTCCCTAACATTACTAGGAACAAGGTTTGGGAAACCCTGAATACCATTAAAATTCAATGGTCTATACTTCCCAATAGAAAAAATTCTCTGAGAGTATGACATAGGCTACAAATTCTTCATGTTCTCACTTGACACTCCACAAGAACAAATAGGGGAATGATACATTTCCTGCACCCTTTACAAGCCTCAAAACATCAACTCTATAGTTGAATCATTCACTATCCTATTCCCTAATTTAACCATGAATTTAAAGTACATAATTCAAATACATTCATACCTCAGAACCATCTATTGGGTAGATTTCAAAACAAGCATACTTCTTCAACACAATACAAATATTTCAAACTATATCCTAGGAGTATGTTGGAATAATCACTACCATTCCCTTTATTAGCACTCAATTCACTTAATAGGGAACCAAAAAAATTTCCAAATCATTCGATATGGTTTTCACACAAATTCATGCTTCTTGAAAATGAAAATAGGGGAAATACCTAGATATGTTGCAACTACCATATATCATGTTTTTGACTAGAAAAAAATGTAGATTTGAAGCTATCATCACACTTTCATCAAGTTCTTTGCATAGAGTCACTGTCTCCTTTTACAGAGGAATGATCTTCAACAATATGAAGTTCATGTCAAAGGTTACTTTCACTCTAAGTCTTCTTCAATATCAGGATCACACATGAACCCTTTATATTTTTCTTCTAGCTTCTCATCAGTGGGCTCCATTATGTGAGCTTAGGTCCACCTCATCTTTTCTCAACAAATTCTTCATTCTAAGTTTTCTATAATTTCAAATAATGCACACTGGTTGCAGAGATCTTAGAGTTGTAACTCACATCTAGTGAGAAATATAAAAATATTCATGAAATCATATGGTAGATCTTCATAAAAATTTGTAAGTTTCAAAGGAAACACAACAAACCCTAAGCAATATAACTGAGAATTGACTCATTTACATCACAACTAGACTTGGAAGATGAATATGTACTAGTGAAATATTTGACTCTTTCGCAAGATTATATGTAACCACATTTCTAAGTGCATACCCTAGTAGAGTCACCAAATTTTTGGTTAGTTATTTAGAACCAAACTTAATCTCACCAAATGTGTATGAACTTGCCACAATTCAATGATAAGCACAACAAAGGATTGGCCAAAAAACAAGTAAGGATTACTAGGCCCTTACTTCTACTCTCTGGGCTCTATGAAACCCAAGAGGGTGATCCTTATAATGTTCATATGATATTCTTCTGCTATTTTATCAAAAACATTTGAACAAACAGATATATTCCTATGAGGTGCAAATAGATAAAATTCATCAAGGATTTGGTTGAACCTTAAACAAATTACTATCTATAGCAAGGAATAAATGACATTTCATAATGATATATCAAGTAATTTTTCAAGGTGTTTAAATGATTTTCATACTCATTTGGTGTTATTGGACCGGTGTAGGATTGACTCATTTACATTCAAGATATCCAAATAAATAGATCAGTGTTTTTTCATTGGGTAACAGAGTCATACTTGTAACAATCTGTAATACATTAGCAATTTAGACTTAGCATTTGTGGACTATTGACATATTGCATTACAATATTCAAGTAACTGTATTAGAAGCATAACTACTTAGCAATCATAAAATCTTCCCTCACAAACCTATGATCTTATTTAAGCATTTAATTAGTTCATTAAACCAACATAGAAATAAAATTACTCATTCAACCAAAATGATTGAAGATAAACAAAAGATTCTTAATCATTTCATTTATAATTTGTAAAACAAGACACATAGGAGAGATATATGATTTTGAACTTTCATTTTAATTTACACATTGCTATTGTAAACTAATCAAGCTTATTACAAGCTAGCTTGTGCCCTAGACTCCCTACTATTCTATTCATCTATGCATTAATTACAAACTACTCATGCACAAGCTTAGTTTTCAACCTAGACCACCCAAGACCCAAAATTTGAACCCTAGTAACTGGTCTTGAAATCCCATTTATAGAAACATGGGAGGAACAAGCATCTGACCAAATTACACTTTCAATTACATTTCATTTGACACTTGATATCATTTCAATTTTAGAGATTCCCCAAGTAGGTTTTATTGGCTCATTATAAAGTGGGGGAAAACAAAAGACAAAACTCATTTAGTTCCTCGAAGAAGATCAACTAGCCTTCCAAAAGGAATCATTTCTCATTGCAGCAACGTCAAAATATCTCTTCCATGTTGATCAAAGATGATTCTCCATGTAAACACCCTAGGAAAAAACCTATATGTTCCTTGAAGAAGACAAGCTTGTCGTTGTGGTAGTAGTGTCATAAAAAAAATAGAACCGAGGTGCTACTCTAATTCATTAGAATCATAGTAGGCACGTCCACTCCGTCTTCCTGTTGAAACTAGAGAAGCTACTACCTCTCCATCATTAGAATCCTCTCAACCTACCAGAGTGAAAAGGTACTGGGCAGACTTTGGATTAGTATCTCCTTCATTGCCCAAAGGACTAGTCGAATCCTCCATGTGAGAGTTATGCCTCCCCATATAAGAATCATAATCCTTATGGTACTTATTCTTCCTTTTCCTACAATATTGCCAATTTTCCACCAGAATCACCCTAGTTATGAACAACAACCCTAGGTACTCCTAAGGTTGTAAGTGCTCTTGACACCTCCCTTCACAGACTTTTTATGGGTTCTCCTCTTCTTCTTTTCTTTTGTAGGAGCTCCTAGTGTTTCTTATTCAATTTCAGGAGTATCATCCTATAGCTTAAGCATGCTAATCCTCCTAGACCTCCTGATCAGTTGGAATGACTCACTAGGCTCAAGCATGTTAATCCTCCTAGACCTCCTGATCGGTTGGACTGACTCACTAGGCTTACTCATTTTCACATAAAATGGAACAAGAGCTAGAAATCCTTCACTTGTAGGAAAAACTCACTAGTTTGTTCTCAAATTGAAATTTGAAAAACTAAACCCCAAGACCTACACAATTTTTATCAATTTAAGTGGGAAATGCAAGAAATTGAAACCCTCACCAACCCTAGGAATTCAAAACTCATATGCCCACTAATGCATAATTGGAATAGAGTAGGTATAAAAACCTACTTACCCAAGACAAATCCTTCAATATCTCTGCAATTATTTTCCTCAGACTTATGCACTCCTTCCTTGGTTTTAAAAAAATTCTCAACTCTTGATAGCTGCAAATGGTGAGGTTAAAGAATAGATGATCCACACTAAGTAGAGCAATTGGAGCATTCAACCATTAATGTTCAAAGAAGGCTCGCACGAGCGAGATGACAACCAACCTCTCAACTTTGAATCTTGATCATCGATCATTTTTTATTTAAAATACAGTAAATGATATTCCTCAAGCTTCGCCACTTGCCTTTTCATCCGTACTTAGAAACAACAATTACACCTTGAAAAGTTTCCACATACACATATTTACCATATCTTCTACACTTTTTTGCTCATCACAGTACTACTTCTAAGCCATCTCCAAACTTCGGTGATTAGCGACAATAGCCTACTGAAGGGAATATTCCTTGTTATTTCCCTTATCTCTTGTGACTAAAGAGTAACAAAGCCATCACACATCACGATAACATTCCAATGGGTACCAAACCTAAGAGTTTTTTAAGAAGGTTTTAGCATCACAAACCATTAGGAATGACTAAAGAGAAAACCCTAAGCCCAAGGGCATGAGATTAACCAGTTTTTTTGTAGAATTTTTTATGGAATGCAAAGCATTTTTAGGGGTTCCATTAGGGTCATCTCCAAATATTTTCCTTTGATTTTTGCTTGTATCCTATCCATCGTGGCTTTTATGTTTTCCAACACTTTATTGTGCTTCTTAAACTTTTTGTCTAGCTTTTCATAGTTAGTGTAAAAAACCTTCTAAGTTGCTTTGGCTAGAACCAGTTTGTCATGCAAAAGAGTCTCACTCAAATTGGGGCCTACGACTCTAATGTCATAATATTTGAACTGCATTTGGGTGATCTCATAATACTAGTTTTCAATTCCATTGGGGAAAGAAAATTGCAAAAATGCTCTCATAAAAAAAAAATTGGTTTTAGGGGTTCACATGAACTATGGTGTTTGTCTAGACCTAAAATGGGTTCACTCGAACCCTCCTTCGAGTGAACCCTTTCTAATGATGGGACCCACCTTTCGTCACATTTTTTAAAATGAAGACAAATAAAAATTCAAAAAAAGGGGGTTCATATGGACCCCCCTTCGAGAAAACCAATATTCGCTCAAAAGGGTCATGGGGTTTGCTCGAAGGCTCCTTCTCCTCCTCTTCTACCAAATCTCTACAAAAAAATTCCTTTCGAAGCTCAGGTTGAGGATGAAAATGGAGACTTCATAGACCCAACTAGATGATGGTAGTCCTTGAAACGAGCTATCCATCAAATATAATTTTAATATGTTTTGGTTTTATTATGTATTTATTTTTTATTTTGATTAAACATAGGTTTTTCACTGAAAATAAGCTCTCTGTTCTACACATGTGGAAATTAGTAGATTATAAAAAAAATTGAAAAATATCAGTGCACTAGATATTGATGTCCCTAATCCAACAAAAATAAATTTTTTTGATACATATAAAAAATTTATGTTTTAGCTAGTAAATCATATCTAAATTGTAACTAGAACTTGAATTTCAAACTTAATTAAGAAAAAAAATATTCAATGAAATGCTATGAAACCAATTACATGCACTAGATATCATAGTTACGAATCTAAATTCAAAAAAAAAAAAATTTATCCTTCATAGAAAAAAAGTTATGTGTTAGCCAGTAACATCACTCTTTAAAAATGATGTTTACTATTAAAAACTGGTTTTCGAAGGAGATGGAAAAAGAAGTGCAATCTGATTCAAAAGTTTTTGGAAAAATAATATTTAGAATCCACAGAAAAAATGTCACAAATCACTAGTTTGCATCATCTTCAAATAAATTCAGTTTAATGTCCAATTTGGCCAAAAATTGTAAACTAGTATTGTGAGATCACCCATTTCTTCCTCTGGCTTGGATGTCAATGGCCTCATAGAAGTAATCAACAAATAATTTCTCTCTTCATCAAAACAAAATTCCAACTTCTAAGTAGCTAGCTTTTCTATAGCCTTTCCACACATTTTCATCTTTCTTACTTGTTGAGCCTGCCTTGTTGCTTCCATATGACTCCAAATACTCTGTGGAGTGTCAATACTTTGTGTGGAAAGTAAAACACTTGGAGGGAGACTAAAAAGGGTGATGGAAGGAGATGCCTCAACCGTCTAAGGTTGTGGAGAGGTGAAAGGGAGTGTTATCATTAAAAAAGGTGGGATGCCATGTGTGGATTGAGAAGGAGAGACACCCATCAGAGTAAAAGGGGAAGTGGGTGAAAAGAGAGGAATTTTCCTAGAAGCAAATGGGGATGGTGAAACTGGTAACATGAATTTATTAGTTTTTTCAATGGGTTCCCTTGATAGGGTGATTAAGGAATCAATTTTGGTCAACGCAGATGATTCTCATTCTACGTGCAGGGTTTCTTTGTGGGGTTTATTATCAAATATGGTCTAGTGTGTGTTCAAGATAAGGACATCAGAACCCATGGATGGACGATTCCTTTAAGTAGATGAGGAGTAGGAACAACTAAAGATGTAGTAGAAGAAAGAAGGGTGGGCGCAAGACTTACCTAGGCCATCAAAGCTGAATATCCTGGTGGAGTGGATTCCACCTCTTCTTCTCCTCTACTTGATATGCTTCGTCTGCCTAAGCCTTGAACTTGTCTCTTCTTCGCAGAGGCTGAATTGGTGGATTCAGATTCCCTAACAAATAATCTCACTAAAACTTGTGCCCCTGTAGTTGTAGTAGATCTCTTTGGGGACTATCGGGTCCTTTTTCCCTTTCGTAGGGTGCTAGTGGAAGATGTGATCTACGAGCATTTTTATTTTAACCCCTTTCCTTTCTTTTTTCCTACATTGGTCTCATGAGGCTAGGAGGTACAGAGTGGCACTTGTTCTGATTCAATCTCCCAATCAAATTCAATATTACTATCATCGGTTTCGACCTCAATGTAATAGATTAGGTCAAAATTCTCATTGTGTGGCTTAACATCTCCATATAGGGAACTAAGGTTCTTGATTTCCTGTTGGTACCTCTAGAAATCTCCCTTCTTTCTTTCCAACCATCCCAACTTCTTTAACTATGTTTCGAGAGACTGGCCCATTTGGATGCTTTGTTGGAAGTTCGCCACTCTAGGATAAAAGTCGAGCTAGGGTGGCTAGTCAAATGGTATAAAATCTAGGTTGATTTAGACCTCTGCCCTCTCCTCAGTCGATTTCTTTCTTGACTCAGAATACTCTAGCCTTTCGTGTTTTAGAGTCGAAAGATGTCCTATAGAATTTTACCTCCATGTATCACAAATGAGAACTAGGCCAGGCAATCCAATTTTCTAGTCATCAGATCCTGATCCTCCCTTTTCACAAGCGTTACTAGACTTTACAAAATTATAAGGGGAATTGAGTAAAGAACCTTTTTTATAAATGTCTCCCATTTCCATAGGCTTTTTCGGCAATAGTTGTCTGACGACATGCCTCCAAAGTGAAGGTCTTGACTATTACAAATTTAGGGAGCCTAAAAGGCTCCTCAATAAAACCATGAAATTTTATGAAGGAAAAGTCAACTCCCATAAAATAATCCATCGAGGTTTGGTGGCTTTTCATCCATTTTAAGGATTTAGGAGAAAATCAACCCGGAGTGTGCAAAGACAAATCTAAGAGTACTGGTTGTAGAAAATAGTCAACAAATGAATAATAATCCCATGTTTTGGAAAGCACATGGGTCCAAACCGAAACTGGCTGGTATAATCCCATGGCATCAAACTTACTAAGGGACAAATACCGTCTAAAAAATTCATGGTTTTGGTGTAAAATCAAATGTGCCCAAAAAGAAGAATACCTAAACCAAAAAGTAATGTCATAATTTTTTAATTGTTTTGGCATATTTTTAGCCATTGCAGCAGCAAAATCAAAATACTTTTGTCTTCTCTCCTTCTTGAGCATGAAATCCAAGCCTGCCTAGAATGCATAAAACTTTTCGTTGTCTTCAAAGCCATAAATATAAGCTATTATTTCAAAAGCATCCTACATATCTGATTTGAATTTTCTATATGCTAGAGGGAAGACAAGTTTCTTGCCATCTGGCTTCTCCTTTGTTTCATCCATATAAAATTTTAATTTCTATCTCAAGTTCTCCAGAAATATTCCATCCTTTATGTTTGAATCTTTTTGCATCCCAGTTTATAGGGATGCACATCATATCCCAGACGACCACTACACTAATTGTAACCTTCAACCTTTTGCCACTAATAAACCATGTTTCTTTATCCAACCTCTTTGTTCATGCATCCACTAGCTCTGGGCATGGATGTATGGTGGGGAATATGAATTGTGGAAAACTACAATACTGGAGCCATGACAAAAAGCCCTCGATTGACCCATGGGAAATCATTATTTGCATTGCTCCTTCCCTAAGGTTTTTAAGGTTTACATGCAACTTTGGGTCAAAAATATTATCTGTGAAATCCTTAACCACCACTTTCTTAATGGGGTTTCTTGCATGTATGGTTTTGGTATATGCAAAACTTTGGTCTTCTGATGTTGGGGCATTAGCATATGAATCCATTCCAAAGATATTGGTGTAGCTTGGTCTGGTAGATGAGACTCCAACCTATTGACTAGAAGATGATGCCTCTGCCATTGTTGCGCTCTTGGAAGGATTTGCATAAAACTTCTTTAGAGCAGCAATTGCTTGAGGTTTTCAATACTTAGAAAAAAGGTTCTTTTTGGGCGCATTTAATTTTTGGATGTACATGATATAAGGTGTTATCGTTACCACTAGCTCGATAAGTGATGCTAGTGAGGCAATACGTGTGGAGTGGGATCTATATCCTTTGAGATTGCCAACCTTGCTGCAAGAATGTAATTAGTACATTCCTTCCATTGCACTTTTTATAAATAAGTCTTGAGTGATGGTTTCAAGTGTGCCTTTAGAAATGGAAAGCATGCTTTGAGTGATGGAAAGGTACTTTGAAAAGAAATTTACATTTAATTTGGAAAAGTTTAACGATTTAAGAAATGTCTTTTCGTATAAGTGAGCAAGTTTGCATTGGTGATGATAGCAGACACATGGCAACAAATGGTAAATGCAAGAATTTACTCCTGATGCTTGAATTAATTATCAAAGCTCCATTTGAGATCCTTCACATGATTTACCCCTTTCCTCCTGTCCCCTTGATATTTTTTTGTTGTCGTCAGATGAGAGATAGGTTTTCCATTTGTTGAGCTCTCTAGTGCACATTTTTCTATAAATAGCGATACCACCTTAGCAAGAAAATCACTAAATTAGCATTTGAGTTAGTGAGCTCCTCCCATTGCATTTTTAGTTCTGTTAGCTTTTAGCTTGCTTGCTGCCATCATATTTGACCTAGGTACCCCAATTCGACTCTTGAGTTGAAAATTGTAGAATTCCTTTGTAGGTGAAGTCAATAGTGAGAGAATTAAATGATTGGTAGGGAAGAATGACCACCTTGTCATCGTGGCATGCAAATGGGTGCTTGGGAAGGATTATGTGAAGGATGAAAACTAGTTGCAATGTAACTCAAACATTATCTCCTAGTTTGTGGCTTCCCTTCTAGATTTAGACATTTCCAAGCCTTGGATTATTGAACTGTGCCATGCTATGTTTGATTTGGCATACCTATATGGGCTCAGTGAGATCATGCAAGTAGCTATCCCTGGTGCCAACATTCCAACTATCATGAGTATTCCCAAGCATGTCAACTTTGGGGAAGTGGTGTCCTAGCTGCCCTTCCTCATGGATTTTCAAACTATGGACCTAGAGAGGCATCACACACTGTCCTAACCTGTGACCTCCTTTCTAAGGGAGTATAATGTGGAGCAAGTTTCTAGGTATGATTGGAAGAATCATTTCAAATTCTTGGTGTATAGCCATGGTGTCAAGGATTGAGGTCTGTGTAGTGCCCACATATGTTGTGTTGTGTTGTGTGTTGTTAACCCCTTACTTCCCTATTGAGTAAAACTTGTAGAAGCAACATTTTGACTATTTGTCATGGATTGAAGCTTTAATTTCCACTACCATTTTTGCCTCACCTCCTTTTTCTTTTTTTAAAATGTATCTCTTTTTGGGTTTGAACGAGAAGGCTTCAAACTTCTCTTGGAGCCTCAGGCTCGATACACATATTATATTATAAATATTTTCAATGAATACAAAAATATAATACTTTTGGCTATTCTTGTGTTTACTCTCATGGCTTTATTCATAAAAACAATGTATTTTATAAAATTTTTACATATGGTACATAACTACAAAATTTTAATCAACTTATGGTACTTTAATGTAATAATTTTAGATGAATACCATTTACTAGTATCCAAAAAATTGTAATCATTATCCTTTAGCTTGTATCCATTTCTTTCCTTGCATGCATGGATTCAGAAAGGACCCATCCAAGGTGAGTCAAATTTAGCATGCTCCCTTGGTTATGTAGTGCACTCATCATACTTTAGCACAAGACTTCCCTCCCAAAAATATAGGTTGGAGGCCTTTTTATCAAACTATCGTTTCACTATCTACTGGTGCCTGATCATGTCATAATACACATTTTCTCTTTTTTCCTCTAAGTTCAAAAGTTCCACCAAGGTCACTTCCATTAAGCTATCTTCCTCAACTTCCAAAGCTTTCAATAGTTGTAATTCTAGAATTTCTATGGAAATGGGTAAAACCACCTCCTTTCCATACATTAATTCATAGAGGGAGGCTTTTAGGATCTACTTCGGTGTAATTCTATCAGCCCAAAAAGAAGCTCAGAGATGCTTGTGCCATTCCTTTGGGTGTTCAGACCCAGTGCATTTTATTAACCTAATCAGGTTCTTGTTAGTCGATTCTGCTAACTCATTTCCTTGTAGGTAATAATTGGATGATGTATTGAGGTAGACCCCATGCTTGAGAGAAAATAATGAAATCCTAGAGCCTATGAGGGATCGTACGTTATTGGATATGATGGTTTTAGGTGAACCGACCTTGCCACTTACTCTTCAAGAAAGTTAATAATTTCTATGTTTATAGCATTCTTTAGGGAAATGGCCTTCATCCATCTTGTGAAATAATCGGTCGTTATGAGTATCCACTTATGGCCTCCACTATAGATGGGATTAATCATCCTAACAAAATACAAACCGGATTGTGCAAAAGGTTCCTTAGTCATGATCATACTCAATGGCATGGCATAGTTCTTCTGCTTGCCAAAAAAATATTGGCACTGAGTACATTTCTGCACCAAGTGATGGGCCTTAGAGAACATGGAAGGCTAATAATAGCCTACCCACATTATTTTTAAAGTGGTTGTCTTGGTGGACAACTGTCTGCTCTTGGGACTATTGTGGAATTCATCTAAACCCCTTTCTACCTATGGCTTATCTAGGCAATGAAGAAGGATTCCATCATAATTTCTTTTAAATAAAATCCCCTCAATTAGTATATACCTTCTACCTTGCAGTCAGTAGTAGCATCTTTTGTGAGGTAGGATGTTGGTCAGGTACTACCCCTTTTGCATAAATCATGTCCAATCATCCACCCATGACTTTTCAGACTCAAACTAATTTGTATTGACCTGATCGGTCCCTTCTTTCACCCAGGAACCTAAATATTGCATGAGGTATTCACAAAGACCTCTCCCTTGAACTAGCTTGGTCAGTCGGATATCTATATTGTATTCTAGGATCTTGGTGATCCAATTGGCCCTCTTTTTGGTTATCTCACCTTCGGTGATGTATTCCCTAACACTGGGAAGGGCGACAAGGATGGTGATTCTGTTGGTCGATACCAAGTGTCATAATTTCTTTAGGATTTTAATGATAGAAAAGGCCTACTTTTAACCAAATTTGTACCTGGTTCCATATCCTTTGAGAGTCTTGGAATGGAATACAATGGGTTTTTCTCCACTTCCCTTTTCATCCCTTTAAGTGAGCACCAAAGCTATGCTATGTTGGCCGCTATAGAGGTAGAGCAGGAAATCCTTGGAGAATTCAAGGTTAGCTAACACCAAGGCTGTGGAGATAGCAGCCTTTATTTTTTCAAAATCATGCTTGCCTTTGGAAGTCGATTTAAATACTAAATCCTTCTTCAACATCAATGTGATAGGTCTTGTGATGCTCATGAAGTCTGAAACAAATCGGTTGGTGAATTTTATTTTTTCCAAAAAGGATTGTAGTCCCTTCTAGTTGAATGGCAGTGGTAGCTCTATTATAGCCTTCACCCTTTCGGGGTCTATAACTATTCCTTCTTTTGATACTACAAAACCAAGCAGCTTGCCTTGTGGTACTCTGAAGACACATTTCTTTGGATTTAGGGAAATCCTGAACTATTGACACTTTTGGAAGGCCTTTTCCAAATGATCAAAATGATCATCTTTTGATTTTAAAAAAATATTTAGGTCATATAGGTATATTAGAACAATCTAATTGATTAACCCCTTGAAGGCAATATCCATTGCTCATCGAAAAGTGGCACCCGCATTGGAGAGTCCAAAGGGAATTTTTGTGTATGCAAACGTTCCCCACTTGCTGGTGAATGTTGATTTGTGTTGGTCTTCTTCCTTCATATAGACCTAGTTATACCTCAAAAAACCATCAAGTAGCAAGAACATTTCTGATCTAGCCACAATCTACATAATTTGCTCCATAGAGGGAAAAGGGTAGTGATCTCTTAATGAGGCCTTGTTCAAGTCGCTGAAATTTACGTAGAGTCTATGTCGCCATTATTTTTTTGCATTAGTTAAAGGTTGGATACCCAGGTGAAATGTTTGATCAAGTACATGATTCTTGATTCGATTAATTTTGTAAGCTCTTGTGGCATTAGTGCCTCAACCTTTGGATTCACCAACCTTTTTCTTTGTTAGATAAGACTTGAGCCTTCGTCGAAGTCAATAGTATGTTGAATGATGCCTGAGTTATATCCTTTAAGATCATTATTGGTCCAAGCTATGATCCTATCATATTTAGCACGTAGACCTTTCAGTATTTCCTTGCCTTCCTGTGGGATGTCTCTTCAAACTTTTAACTTTCTGTCATTCCCGACGTCGAGGTCCTCATAGTCTCTTGCATTGGTAGTGAATCTTTGTTTACTATTTCTCATATCTTCGTAGTAGAAGAGATTTTTTAGAGAAATCAAGCCTCGCAAGAGCTTATTTCCTTTTAATTGGATCACCTGTCCTTCAGTAGTCCCTCTAGCTTCAAACTATGAATGATTAGAAGCTTTCCCTAACTTTTGTAGAAAAGAAACAATCTGAACGTCATCTGTAAAAACCTGCTAGTTCTAATCATTGTCAGGAATTGATGATTAGATAATGGTCTATACTACATTATGTTTTCTTATTGATTCAAGGGGTTTGGTTCAAACTATGAGCCAATTGAATCCATTTGATCTATGACGACATTCTAGGATTGTGGGATAACCTATATGTTAAAAGTTTCAATGTTCTCGATTCAATCCCATATTCTGTGTTTGTACTAGACCTCATTCTTACATTTTTCATGGCTACCTATTCATGGAACTGGCTTACAACCAACTCAAAATCTTTGAATGCTCATATTCTCATTATACCCATTTGCTCTATGAGAATCAATCCATGGAACAAAGCCTCACACTTTGCATCATTATTCAAGCATGGGAAATTGAAGTGAAAATATTTGAGGGTCTTTGATCCAATTGGAGATACCAGTCGGATGCCTGCTCCAAAACTGATTTTGCATTTAGCACCATCTAAATATAATGTCCATAGACTTTCGTTGCCCACTTCACTAGGTTCTTCTTGCTCCTGTACCAATTTTGGGAAGACTTAGTCATCATCGCAGATCACATAGGTGCCTAACCCAGTAGCATGGAAGTTCCCAAATGGGTCAGAATCATTAAACTAATTGAGGAAGTTCTCAAATGGGTCTGATAACTTGTGTCCTCTTCATTTTCTAACATTTGTATGCAATACGTCTTCTTTTTTGAGGAGGTATGTGCTGCTTCAAAGCACAAAATTGTGTTATCTGCTATATGTTCAAGGTGTAAGGATTCAAACAAGATCTACATATTTGCCTCATGCTTTGTCTGTAGTATCATATGAGACCAATCATGTGCCAATTATCTGCCAATCTTTTTTGTGAAGTCTCTTGAGAGAAAATTCCAAAAAAAGGGGGAAATGTCGATTATGACTACTTCTTGTGTGATGGTTTTTCTTGGGCATGAGAAAAGGGTCAAAGACAAGTCCTTGACGCAACCTATGGTCAGGACTTTCTTCTTATCTAACTGCATGAACCCTTTCTCAAGAGGTTTGTACTTAAGTTTAAGGGAATCAACCACTTGCTTAGGCATGACTATGGTACTAGCTTTTGAATCAATCATGTTGTTGTGTAAAAGCTTATCCCCCATAATAAATATTAAAAATAAAGATGTAGGCTTTGATTTTCTTAACTCTTTCATGTTTTCATTTTTCATGATGTTTATGTATGTCATGGCTCTCGAAGGTCGAGCTTCTGACGAAAGACCTTTTCCTTTATCTTGATTGCATGATGGGATTGTATCCATTCATGACATTTATTCCTCTTTCTTCAATGCTTCCTGGAGAAATGTCTTCTATTCTGGAATTGATATAATGTCCCACAGAGACATATTAGCGGGCACATTCTTTATTTTATCTACCATGTTAAGTATTCTGACTGAGAAGACCTTAGGTTTGAATGGTGGCATTTCTTTATTCTTTGGAAAAGGCTGATCCGACATGGACATGATCAATGTTTTTTCCACCTCTTTCTCTAGCAATGATAGAGCTCATGATTATTAAGTGGGATTGATCTACGAGGCTTGTTTCAATTGTGGTTGTGGTTTTTGGGTTATGGTCATTGCACATATTCTCTAGTGAGCTTTCTTTGGAACCTTGTGTTGTAGTTTGACTATACTTGCAGGGTACTAGTCATCAAAGCATCATTTGCAAATACTGCATCTTCTTCCTCAATCCAAGGAAAAGTGCTTCGTTTGGTGAGATATATAGCTCTTTCTCTAAGAACATTCCTTTCATTTGTGATCTAATGCAAGAATTTTCCATTTTAGAAGATTGATATTCTTCTATGTTAGAAAACACGCCTTGGCCTCTTTGCTCCACTATCTTTTGTTCAAGATTTCCGCTTGGAAAATTTTGGAGTTGTACTATAGAAAAATGGATCATTGTCATTTTCTTGGTCTTTTAGGTCTTTCTCTCATGATGCTTGGTCTATCCTGCTTTGATTTAATGTTGCAATGCAACTTATGCATTCACATTAGGTCCTAAACATTTAAATTATGACACTTTGTGAAGTTGTTGTGAAGTGTTGTAACACATTTCTACGCTTTTCTAGACTCTTTTCATTATAATTCACCAAAAAATCACCTTTTCATCACTTTTCAATTCCTATTTTAAAGTGTTGTAAAGTCTTGTAACAGGATTTCACACTTTTCTAGGCTTGTTTTCACTATTTACACCTTTCTTATGCTTTATTTGACCCCTTTATGCACTCACAAGACTTAATTAAGTGTATTTTTGAATGTAAACCTAACAAACAACATTAAATGTGACTTAATTCTCGACACCCACTTACAAGCCCAAGGTCTGACCCATTTTCCATGGGTGGAAAATGTGTCCCTCTTAGCTCCAAGATCAAAATAATTCAAATTTTCTTTTGGTTTTTTTATATAAAAATACCTTATGTTAGCTTATGACGAGGTATCATTGGGTAATTAGGGTAGAAGCGTGTATAAATAAGTTTTTTTTCCCTCATTTTACATCTCCTCATTCACTTGCATTCACTAAACATCAATTAGCATTTGAACATTTTGCATCATTCAATCAAGCATTGATCAAGCATCTTGGAGTAGCCATTGACATATCTTCATATTTCTTCAACAATGTTTTGGTGAGTTTAGGACATTTGCATGTTGTTATTCATCATTTCCTTGCTTATTTCATTTCATTATTTTACTAAGGGTTTGATTACCAAAGTGGGATTTGACCAAGGCAAATCCCTATACCCTAACCCTTAACCTTTTTTCCCCTATTGCATGTGTATTTGAAAAATTTTGTATGCAATTTTTTCAAGCAATTAGGTGTTGAAAAATGGACAAGAAGTCAACAAATTGTTTCAAGTCCACAAAACCCTATTTCAAGCTTGGAGACAACGTACAAACCATTTTCTATAGATTTGACTCCACCAACCCAACAAGGAGGCAAGTGTAGATCTGGAACTACAAAATTGACCTTTGAGTTCATAGAAATTTGGAGGATGAATGATTCACCATTAGTTGTGAATGAGTCCCACTTGAAGTCTGAAAAAGATGATTTTTTTCAGATTCCAATTCCCGATAGTTGGAAACCTGTTTCAGGAGATTTTACCAGTAGGAGGACTGATTCGCCATTAGTGGTGAATGAGTTCCACTGGTCATCAACAGTGATTTTTCCATCATTCCAAAATATTCTCAGGTCTATAATCTACCTCCAAGCGCACTCTAATAAACCTCTTTCAATTTTGTTATGCATTTATTGCTATTTTAGTTCATTCTTGCATATCACATTGTGTTTTCAAAAATTGCATTTTACATTAGTTTTGCATCAATAATCAATCATTTCCATCATTTAGTTGCATTTATAGCATTTAATTTATGCTTAATTACATGATACAATCCTCTATTTGAGTGAACCACTTCAATTTTGATTTGGGGTTCTATCTCTCTCCTTTTAGCTGAAAGATCCTAAGAGTGCAAGATTTCATAGAACAACTTCAAAATTGTTGGTTCATTTTGGTGAACACTTTATCTTTCTGATTTCCAATACATCTTTCATCCTAGGTTCCATTTGCATGAACATTCAATTAGGTTTTGTTTTATTTTTGCATCCTAGGGTTTCTAAAATTACATTAGTGAAAGACTCATATAGACTTCATTTTGCATATCATATCATCCAAAAACTAAAAAATTACGTTTACATCCTCATCCTACATTTGAAAAGCATTGAAATCATTTTAAATTTTCTGAAAAATACAAAAAATCTCATACCTGGACTCATTTGCCACCCTAGACGAATCAATCTAGTTGCATTTTCGACATTGAAATTTCTGGTATTTTCATAGTTTTTCCTACATATCTATTTCCTATTACTGTCTTCTTGTTTTAGTTTACAAAAAAAAATTCATTATAATTTTATTATTCCTAGTTTGCATTTTCATTCACCCTATTTTTTTTTGTACTTGTATGAGTGTTTGGTGCCCTATTGATAATACTTTAGTGAGACGAAGTTCTAGACTCTTGGCTTCCTGTGATAACACTTTCATTGTGGACCTTGGGATCTCAAGAGCTCCTACTCCTGGTATGGACAATGGTGCATTAGCCATGGCCACTACCACTCATATGAATTCACCTTCCCATCCAATGCATCTTGAAACAGAATCTAGTTTCATTTTGCAAGATAAAGTCATTAGTATCCATGAAGGGGTGATCCCACAAAGCTAGTTTACAATTTCTAGGAGATTTTGATTTTTGCTGAAATCACATATTTTTAGAAAACAAAATGATTTAATCCTTAAAAATTTCCATTTAAATCATTCCAATTGAAGGGGGTTTGATCAAACTACCTTATATCACACTTCCTTGGATAGAACCTTGCTAGTTTTAAACCATACCTATAATGGAGTCTCCTTTACACCATCAAAAATTGTTGATAAAAAGCCACTTTTGATTTACCTTTTGGGGGATCAAATTAATTCATTTAAAATTTATTTTTTGTAAGTATGCATTCCTTATTATAAGCTTCCCAAAAATTATAATTTTAAATAAATTTAACTTTATTATTATATTTATTTTTTATTTCTTGTGAATGTAGGTTTTTCACCGAAAATCAACCTCTCTATTCTGCACATGTGGAAAAGTAGAAGATTATCAAAAAAAATGAAAAATATGAGTGCACCAGATACTGAAGTCCTTGATCCAACAAAAAAAAGTAATTTTTATGTACATACAAAAAAGTTGTGTTATACAGTCCGCCTATGTCTGAATTGTAATTGGTTTGACTTCGAAACTTGATTAAGGAAATAATATTCAATAAAACACTGAAACCAATTGGAAGCACTAGTATCGTAGTTACAAATATAAATTAAAAAAAAAAAGGAATTTTATCCTTCATGGAAAAAAATTATGTGTTATACGCTGAGCGTCACTCCTTGAAAATGGTGTTTACTGAAAAGAACTAGTTTTCAAAGGAGATGGAAAAAAATGTGCAATTTGATTCCAATTTTTTTGAAAACAATATATTTAGAATCTACCAAAAATATGTCACAAATCATTAGTTTGCATCTCTTCAAATTCCTCGTGGTTTAGCCGCTATAGGTGTTGAAAGTGAAGATTTATTTAGAAAAAAATAGTTTAGTGTCTAGTTTGGCCAAAAATTGTAAACCAGTATTGTGGGATCCCCAGAAGTTTGACCAAAAATTCCTAGTTATTTTGTGGCATTGCATGTTCCCTCTTCCACCTTCACCCCTCTTAGTGTTCCTTTCACTTATCCTAACATTACATACACTCCATCACCATTTTTCCTTCCACCTCATACCACTTACACCGATCCCATCATTACACAACTCTTGAACATTGTTTCATCCACGCAACAACAAATATCTACCATTAGCCAAAGTCAAAATGCTCCACCCACATATCATGTTTGTAGTAGCCCATTAGCCCTAGAGATCTTACGCACTCAGATGCCACAAGAAATTGAAATTCCTAGGTTTGAGAAATACGGAGGTAAAGGAGACCCTACTAATCATGTCAATTCTTATACAACCTTGTGTAGTGATTTTTTACTTGATGACAAATTATTAGCTAAACATTTTCCTAGGACCTTAAAAGACACTACATTGGAGTGGTTTTCCACCTTAACCAATCATTCAATCTAATCATTTAATGAACTTTTGGATTCCTTTCTAAGTCATTTCCAAGTCCATATGACTCCCAAAAAGACAATGGTTGATTTAATGAGATGTAAACAAAACACCAATGAAAAAGTAACTAATTTAATTTCACGTTATCAGTCATTGTATGCTCAAATTGATGTCAAGATTTCTGATTCAAATCTACAATTTTTTTTATCAAAAACATGCATACTCACCTTCAGGACAAGTTAACTATGATGAAGTTTACTTCATTCACGCATTTATGCACAACCTTTTGTGACTATCACATGTCGGTTTCAAGTAGTGATTCAAATTCCACTTCTAACTGAGCTAAGAGGTCTAAGAAAAACACCCAAAACAATGCACAAAACTTGAGAAAACCAAACAGAGGCTTCTTATAGTTCAATCTGCCTTCTTCGCAACCAACCAAACCTGTTCCAAGTCAAGTTGCAGTTGTTAAAGCAATGGTTCCCTTTACCTATGGGGACCCAAAGAGACAATTTACACCCTTACCTGATACTCTCTTTAACACAATGAAATAATTGTTGCAACAACAAATGACAACTTTTCCTATAGTTAAACCCCTTGATACCACCAAGAATTTACCACCTACCTTTAAACCAAATACTTATTGTCATTTTCATCACCAAAATGGACATGACATTGAACAATGTAAGCATCTCAAATACTTAGTTCAAGACCTCATTGATTTGGGTTGTTTGTCCATTGTAGGTGACAATGATCAAGGAAATAAGCCTATTGCACCCCCTAATCAGAGTTTAGAGTTATTTACCAACCCCATGCCTAAACACAATGTCTCATTTGTCAAGGCTAGTGAACCTTCAAACACTCGTGATGAACATTGATACAAATAATGAACAACCTGATTCTACTCCAAATGTTACGCAAGTTAATCCTATATGGATGAACTTATAGGTATGATAGATGTTATCCCTTGTAAGGTCCAACCAATAAATCTCTTGATATTACTTTTTCTTCTCATAATATACTTAAAAAACTTCCCAATGGTCCTCTTTACATAGCCGGCTGAATCTATCATAAGCCCACCAATGGGATATTAGTAGATCCTTCCTGTAGCGAGAATGTGATCATGAAAGAATATTTAGTATTACATGAACTTTATCAAGAAGATTATAATAAACCAACTGCATGGATTGAAACACATACTAGTTTTGTGTGCCCTAAATCAAATCAATCGTACTCCCATTATAGATAGGACTGAAGACTTTGGATGTAACATTTTCTATTATTCCACAATCAGATCAATTTCATCTGTGTCTAGGCCATTCTTGGCTTTGATCGATGAAAGTGGTCCCTTTGGTTGTTCACAAACATTTGAAGTTTCCACATGGAAATGGGATATTTACCATACACCATAGTGGCTTTAATCTATTGTCCTCTAAAGTTAATTTTTCCTTAGAATCCTTTTCGCCTGAACCTATGGAACCCATCACCCCTCAAAAGGATTTATTTTTCATAGCCTATCAAAAGTTCAAAGCCAAACGAATAGCCGAATTGTCTCTTTGTAACATGTCCCCATCCACTTCCACTTCTCCTATCCTAGATGAGACCATGCTTCAGCTTGAATCCGAAACTGAACAACCCGTACAACCTCATGCACAGCCAACCATAAACATCTCCCCTTCCTCGTATAAACATCCAAGAGAAAATGAAACCAATCTCGTCATGCCTCCTCACATTAAACAATGTTATAAAGCCAAAGAGAAAGTGATTGACCCATCTTCTTTGGTTCCTTCAGTTCTTCCCCCTCAAGAAGAAAATGAACCTATGGTGGATCAACACACTCTTATACCTCAAAAACTTCAAAATAAAATTAAAAACAAATGTGATGCTAAAGAGTGTAGGCGTTGTCGTCATCTCCTTGCTCGTCAAATGGAAAATAAATAAATAAATAAAATAAATCTCTGCCATTGACAGAAGAAATAAATGATCACCCTCCTCCTCCTGACCCACCACAAGATAATATAGTCCCACCCTCACAACAAAATGATTCGATCCAATAGCCATAGCTCCTAATACATCCTTCCTTGTAAATTACCCTCCGTCCTCCCATTGTAATGAATCTTGATGATGATGATGATGATGATGAGGAGATCACAAGAATAGATGAAGAAGTGTATAATGATCTAAACTCTATATTTTCATCTACCATTTGCTTAAATGATAAATATACTACACCAAGTGAAGAACCTGACACATCTCCTAGTTCAACACTTGCAATTCTTCCTTTGGACATTCAACTGCCCTTGCAATATACTGAACATGATTGGTAGGTGGATGACTTGTTAGATGGTTGAATTGCATTCACCTTGCTAGCCTTTTTACATTTTTATTTTTATTTTTCTTTTCTTTGGTGTGCTTTTATGTATGGTGTTCCCTTGTAATGTGTGTTTGATGTTCTCTCTCTTTTTGCACCTCCCATATTTGTACCTCTATTCTTCTATATGTTGTGCTTTATTATTTTTCTCTTTTATTTTGTGTTTTCCTTTTGGGGATAATGCAAAGCATTGTGATACCCTATGCCTCTTCTATATTGACCCAAAAGGTCATTTTCCGCTTTTGTTTTGTGTTTTCCTTTTGGGTATGGACCAAAGCACTGAGACGCCCTATGTCTCTTCCATGTTGACCCATTCAGTCCCTTTTCCTTTTTACTTTATCCATTTCTTGTGTTTTCCTTTTGGGGATGACACAAGGCATTGAGACCATAATGTCTCCTTCATGTTGACCCAAAAAATTTCTTTTTCTTTTCCTTTTCCTTTTTTTTTGCTTGTGTTTTCCTTTTGGGGATGATGCCAAGCATTGAGACTACAATGTATCTTCCATGTTGACCCAAAATAGACTCTCTTTTTCTTTTTACATTCTTCCAGTTCTCTGTGCTTTGGGGAATGATGACAATTCCAAGCTCTTTAATAAAAAAATAACAGCAATGGACATATTGACCCCAAATCCATAGATCCCTTATGTGTTTGGTCTATTCCTTTCTGGGGGGAAACCTCCCTTTCTTTTGTTTTCTTTTTCGTTTACATGAAGCAGCCTTACTTGGAAACATATGACTTGGCATAGGGGATTTCCAAGTTGGCTCTCATGTCTTGTTTTCTTTTTTCATTTTCTTTCCTTTGCTTCCTTTAAGTAATTTCTCATAGATCGGTGTGTAGCAATTTATTTAAAGTGGGGGGCATACATTGGCATAATTTCATTTGCATTCTTGGTTCCTAGCACATCTGTGTTACTTCATACGATGTGCTTGTCACTTTGTGGATGACATTGGGTATGGCGTCCTTCATAAGTGTGATCTATCTTAGCATATTACATTCCTCTTGGTGGCCTGATGCGACACATTGCATCCCCTAAGTTGTGAATATACTATTCTCTGATTGGTCCTCTCTTGGATACATTACACACAATGTTCCGTAAAGATAAACCTTGCATGAACTTAACAAGACTCCTTTGAACATCTTTTACATTTTACATTTTTTCATTTTACATTTTACATCTTTTCCATCTTGCATAATGTAACTTGTATGCATGTGGTACCTTTCTCTTTGTTCATGAGTTCTAAGCATACAAAGCTTTACTTGTCTCATGAAGCATGAACCAACATTTTCTTTTGTGGCACCTTATTAAAGTTATCTGGAGGTATAACTTTAGTATGGTTGAGCGGGAAGCCCATTCAATGGCACGAATTTCCCCATAGCCACCTATGTGTTTGTGAGTGAATACCAACTAGTGTATGTTTCTCACCTTTTGAGTCTTCTCACCTGATAGACATACATGAGTTTCATCTCCCTAGAGTGAGTACACATTCTCTTTTTTGAACAAACAACCTAGATATTATGCACAACTAGTTGATAAAAGATTGAAACTTAATCTGATTCTTTCTTCTCTCTTCTCTCTTTCTATTTCACATGTGGGTATGTGCAAGATCATCATGGAAAAAATAGGCTCTTAAGTGGTGATAAAAATTTAGAAAAATCAGAGTTAGGCAACTTGACATAAAAATTTGAATAAGTTATATATATTATTTCAAACATATGTAAGAATAGAATTTGTAGCAAATTGAATGTAGTTTCTAAACTACTAGGTTTTTTTTTTAAAAATCTATTTGGTGAAAATTTGAAATTTCAATGCAGTAGCACTTAAATTTTAGGGAAAAAATAAGTACGTTTCTGTTTGACCACCGTAAAATGATTATACTTTTTTATAAGATTTTAGATATAAGTAGAGGACTCATGTCCCAATGTGATGCATATTTTTTTGTAATTTTTTTACAAGTAAATAATTAATTATGAATTTCTTATTACAACTTTAAAAAAATATAAAAAAATCATATGTCTAACCACCTTAACTTGGTTAAAACTTCATGAATTTTTTGTTTTGTTTTAATCCTATAGTATGTGAGGCATAGAATGTGACACATTTTTTGGATTCAAAATATGTGATATCATTTGAAAGCTACAGATATTTGTCAATGAGTCTATTAATGAGGACTTTAGTCGTAATTCAAATAGAAAATGAATAATAATTATTTATTAAATTCAAAGTAAAGCATAATTTATATTGGTGGAAAGGTGAGAATCTCCTTTAAAAACCCTTTTTGTTTCACTAATTTTGGGTAAAAAAAAGGTCATCAGCCACATACCCATCATATCGCCACTTTTTGGCCCATCATGATCCTGCACATACCCATGTCTGTTCCTTTGTTCTTATGTTTAGTTTGCTATGGGATCTTCATCTTGGGGGCTTGATCATCCCTCTTGATCATTGTCATTCCATCTTGTTAACATAAGTGCATTTGGATCCCTCTTAATATGCATGGCTACTTTAGTGTGAGTTTGAAGTGCAAGTTCATCCTCTCACTAAAGTGGGGGCTAAATGTACCATATAAAAATGGGTCATTGACATTTTCATGGTCTTTTACGTCTTCCTCTCATGAGGCTTGGTTTATCTTGCTTTGATTTAATGTTGCAATGTAACTTAAGCATTCACATCAGGTCCTAAACATTTAAATTATGGCATCTTATGAAGGTGTTGTGAAGTGTTGTAACACATTTCTACACTTTTCAAGACTCTTTTCATTATAATTCACCTAAAAATCACCTTTTCATCCCTTGTCAAGTTTATTTTAAAGTGTTGTAAAGTTTTGTAACAAGATTTCACACTTTTCTAAGCTTGGTTTCACTATTTACACCTTTCTTATGCTTTATTTGACCCCTTTATGCACTCACAAGACTTAATTAAGTGTATTTTTTAATGTAAACCTGACAAATAACATTAAATGTGACTTAATTCCTGACACCCACTTACAAGCCCAAGGTGGGACCCATTCGCCATGGGTGGCGAATGAGTCCCTCTTGGCTCCAAAATTAAAATAATTCAACTTTTCTTTTGGGTTTTTTATTTAAAAATACATTATGTCGGGTTGTGATGAAGTATAATTGGGTAATTAGGGCAGACGTGTGTATAAATATTTGTTTTCATCCCCATTTTACATCTCCTCATTCACTTGCACTCACTAAACATCAATTAGCATTTGAGCACTTTGCATCATTCAATCAAGCATCAATCAAGCACCTTGGAGCAGCCATTGATATATCTTCAAATTCTTCAACAAGGTTGTGAGTTTAGGACATTTTCATGTTGTTATTGAACATTTCCTTACTTATTTCATTTCATTATTTTATTAAGGGATTGATCACCAAAGTGGGATTTGACCAAGGAAAATCCCTATACCCTAACCCTTAACCATTTTCCCTCTCTTGCATGTGTATTTGTAAAATTTTGTATACATATTTGTTAAAATATTAGGTGTTGAAAAGTGGACAAGAAGTCAACAAAGTGTTTCAAGTCAACAAAACCCTATTTCAAGCTTGGAGACAACCTACAACCTATTTTCTGTAGATTTGACTCTACCAACCTGACAAGGAGACAAGTGCAGATCTGGAGCTACAGAATTGAGCTTTGGTTTTACAAAATTTTGGAGGACTGATTCACCATCAATGGTGAATGAGTCCCACTTGAATGCTAAAAAAGGTGATTTTTTCTGATTCCAATTCCCGACAGTCGAAAACCTGTTTCAAGAGATTTTACTACTAGGAGGACTTATTCACCATTAGTGGCAAATGAGTCCCACTGGTCATCAACAGTGATTTTTCTAGTATTCCAGAATATTCACAGGTCTACAATCTACCTCTAGGTGCACTCTGATGAACCTCTTTCAATTTTTTTGCATTTATTCTTGTTTTAGTTCATTCTTGCATATCACATTATGTTTTCAAACATTGCATTTTACATTAGTTTTGCATCAATAATCAATAAATTACAACATTTAGTTGCATTTACAACATTGCATTTAGGCTTAATTACATCGTACAATCCTCTATTTGAGTGAACCACTTCAATTTTGATTTGGGGTTATATCTAGATCTCCTTTTACGTGAAAGATCCTAAGAGTGGAAGAGAAGTTCATAGAACAACTTATTCAAAATTGTTGGTTCAAGGGCATATGGCTATTATTACATGTGAAGCACTATTCATTCTCATCCTCCACCAAGTTGTTCTAGCCTGGGACCAAATCCTTGCTCGAACTATTCCTGAAAGTCTAAAGTGACACGGTGACTGGGATTCTCTAATTTGTAGGCACTGGTTGTTGATTTCCTCCTTTTGAAGCTCCTTGATATGTGTTCCACTGATAGGATGGCCTTCCTCCTTAATAGGTATGCATGTGAGGTTTCAAAGGTGCTACTTTTTTTTATCAAGACAAGCTTGTTCATAAAGGACGACATGAGGTTCTTCATATCATTTACATCTGCTACTAATGAAGAAGAGCCCAACGTGATGGGTTGTCCTCCTAGGTATACATAGATGGATGGTGGTGCAACCAATGTGCTTATTTGTGAAGCAAAGGGGATAGGATTTTCTTCTTCCTAGGGGCCAACAAATATTTTCATGAACATGGGAATCGATGGTCATGGAGGAAGCTTCTCGAGATCGATCAAACTATTTTTTGTGTACATAGCTAGATCGTATGCATCAGGTAGGGTATCTCCTCAAATAGATTATATCATGACTATGATTCTTGAATTTAAAGCCTTTAGATAGATCATTATTGCCATAGCTGTCGGAGGCCTACCTATCATAGAAATCATTTGCCAGGTTTTGTGGAACCTGGTGTTGAAGTCACTCTTGGCCTCTTGTGGGGCCCTTTCGATAGTGATTAAAATTGTTGCAGCAAAGAGGACCGGTCTCCTTTCTCCAAGAAGCGCTCGAACAACTTCTCCCTGAGTTGATCCCAAGAGCAAATAGAACTGGAAGTCAAGGACCTGTACTAATCTTGGGCCTGTCCTTTGAAAGATGTAGCTCATAACCTAAGGACTACATTCTCTTCTGCAATGTTATGTACTCTACATACCCCTGCTATATCTTAGAGATGCTCAGAAGGGGTCCTTAAATCCTCCCCAAAAAACTTCAGGATTTCTTTGAGAGCATTGATAGGTATGGAAAGCCATACATCTAGGGGCGTAGGTGGTTGTAGCAGGAGAACCTATGTGAGCCATTGTAAATAGATTCATATGGATAGGGTAGATGGGTATTCTGATTTGGAAGGTTCGACCTCCTCATGGAGTAGATAAAGCTTTGGATTATGGGGTAACACTTTTTACCCTATTGCTACTTAAAAGTGATACATAATTTGTAAGTCTTTTCCTCCTAGGTGCAAGGCAGGTAACTAGGAATACTAGAAATGGCCTTTGAAATATGTTCTTGTTTAAACTTTGGGCATGGGATTGTCAACCTCTCCTCTTGGTCTGATTTAAGAAATATTTTTGGCTTCTGATTAGACATTTGAAAACTTTGAGTCCCACTGGGTGTTCCAAAAAAAGAACTGTTGAGCATAAAAGTTGTTTGTAACTCTCTAAACAACCTTATAGGAAATTCAGTGAATGGGGGACTAAATTGCGCCTCACTGAATGACCTCGGTTATTTATAAAGAAAGTCAACTCTTCTTTGTGTGTGGGAAAAGGGGAAGGGAAATGCAAGGAAGAAACATAAACAATGGAAATGCACCAAGGCTTTCACAATATTTCAAAAGCTTATCAATTCCTTATAACTAATGAAATGGACAAACCACAAACCCTTCATTGTTGGGAGGAGAACAAGCTGAAAAGGCTAGAGAAAGCACAGTGCAATCTTTCAAATCTCCTTGTGGGAAGCATCCATTAAGGTCTGACAGTAATAAGAAACCCAAAAACCAACAAGGATATTTGGATCTTTACAAAACTTTCCCTCTCTTACAACATAATATGAACAACAACATACCTTTTACAAAAAATGAAAGATTATTTTGGACATGTTTCAGTTTTTGAAAGATAGCATAAACCATAAAAGCTAATAACATGTGAAACAATAATTCAAACTATCTACATAAGGCTTTAACATAGTGTTCTCAACATAAATGATAAGTGAAAAATAAATTTGTGATAAAGGCCACAAAATGGACAATTTCAAAGATTTCTTCTTAACAGATCTAATTCTTGCAATAAATTAACTAGAAAACAAAGGTCATATGCCAATTAGATTAATATTCTTAACAAATATAACATGCCAGAGAGCATGAATAGTGTTATGTAAAATCCTCTTATCCCTAAGAAATTAAAACTTCTTCAAAATTATCCTCTTCTGAAAGATTCAAAGGATGGATCCTTTTCAGAGATTGTCCAATATTTTTTATTCTTTGCTACGAGCCCCTTTAAATAGCTAGGAGGGAGATCCATTTCCGTAACCAATAGAGATGAACCAATTCTAGATGTCTACACCTGATTGATCACAATATGATTTAGAGCCTGATTAGATCACAATGATATTTTCTCATAAATTCTTGGGCTGTCTCATTAATGGCTCTAGATTATGTAGAAGTTTCACAAAGATACGCTATCAGAAGATGATCAGATCTTAACATAGCCTGGAAAAATATGATTGATTAGATGTGAAGAATGGTGATCTTGAATCGAAAGTTCCACCTCGAAAGTAAGATATCCGTCGTGCCTTCTAACAAACTCCGCCCAAAAATATTCCTCCATGGAAGATACAAATTGCCTGAAAAAATGGATGACATCGAAAGTGGGTAGGTGATTTCAAATTTTATGAGAATGGTTTTGAAGAAAATCCCTTCCAAGCTAGGACGTGTCTCGATTCATGCCCAAAAGGAAAATGATATCTATAAAGTCATGCAGCCACCACATGGTGCATTGTAGGCCTTTATGCTAGAGTAGTCTGTTTCCTTTGGGAATGGAGCCATCTCAAAGTGAAAAAGAAGTAAGGGCTAGAAACCCAAAATATTTGAAGGAAAACATTATTCCACACATACTTTGTCACTTGAGCTTGTATTTTGAGGTAACCAAGGGCTATTTTCTCCTTGTAGACTCTTCTTTGTCCTAAAGGCTTAGGAGTAGCGAATCCCTTCCTTTATAGAACCATATCTTGTTGGATTGCCATTTTTCTAGGGAATGTTAGAATTTTGTCTTGAATAAATTAATTTTTCCAATCCCCCTTCAAAATGACAACATCAACCTCTTTAATGCCTAGATGATCTATTATAAGAGTTCAATGTTCACGAGGCTATGGATTGTGTTCCATTCCATTTTAGTTTGAGAAATATGGAAGGAGAGGAATAAGAGTATCTTCATAGATAAATCAATGGATTTGGCCCCCTTTTTGAGAAAATTTGAAGGAGCTGTAATAGAAGTTGTCAACAATGGATCAATAAATCAATGTATGAAAAATAGGGCCTTCTCATCATGGAATAATGTGATGATAAAATCCTAGATAGGGATTATTATCCCTCCATTAATGGGGTTGTTAGAGTTAATTCCACTACCATGCAAAGGGAAAATATTATGTGGTTCCCCACAAAGGAAGTTTGGATCAAGTTAAACTTTGATGGTATTTATAGGGGAAACCTTATGCCTTTCGAGGTTAGTGTGACTTTCAAAATCACAACTGTGATGTGATCACATAATTGAGCATTTTATTTCCTCTAGGGATAAATAACAAAGTTGATATGTTAGCATTATGGAATGGACTAAAAGAAGTTGTAAGACTAGGACTAAGAATAATCTTGATACAAGGTGATTCCTTCCTCACAATTAATGCAATTTTTAAGTAGAAAACAAGAATTTAGAGACCAAATAAATTACTGATGGAATGTGTGAGATTGCTAAAACATTTTGAGGAGGTTTTAGTCTCCCACATCTATAGGGAAGGAACTAAAGAGGCTAATACATTGTCCAACATGGCAACTAATGTGGTTGTAGAGTAGTAAGGGTGTCTCGATAGTACAATGTTGCTCCCTTGTGTAGAACTAGCCCCCTATAATAGGATGGCCCCTCTAAAACCTACAAATTTCCTACAAATGGATTGGAACATGAGATTCCTTTGTTATGTGTTTCCATGTGGGGTGAATGCACAACAACTTGCCACTTTGAATTTTCCTCTATTAGGTGGTGTTGTAATATAGTCAATATTATGATGAAATGTTTATTATCCCTCCGCTACTCATGGGGATAATGTGGTTCAAAAAGTATGTGAGATGAAGAAATTATTTTCCTCTTCTCTTATCTTTATATGTGGCATGTGACGAGTACAAACTAGGCTTATCTCATCTTGTGTGCTCAAGATGGGAGTTATTCAGATTGTAAGTTATTTTTCCTTTGGCCTAACATTTATGGAAACCCTTATGAGGTTGACATTTCTACACTTCCAAATGGATTTCCTAATATGTATTATCGATTAGAGACTGAAAGTGGAGCTCAAGGAGAATAATGGGCATATTCTTCAAATAGTAAAGTGGGTTTTAGGTGTAGATTTCTTAGTTTATGATGTCCAAATTGGGCTTGGAATAAAAGGAGATGATCTTGGTCCTCTCCCAGACCCTATAAAAAATATTTATCTAGGTGGTTTGGGGTAGGTAGTCCATGTGGCTTGCTATGAGGTCAAGATTTCTCAAATGAGGGATAGTGCATTAGTACTGGAGGAACCAAAAGTGGTGTAATGGCTTCCCTTCCTTAGAAGTTTGTGGTTAAATTGTTGTGCCATCCTTGAATCAATAGTAGTATTAATTAGGAGGTTAGTGCTAAATATATGTTTGACACTCCAAGTGGAACTATGCCTAGATCTACAATAAAATATACAAACCTATGTAAACCATTTTTATTAATATAATGTTTAAGTCTTAGTTGCAAAATTACACAAAAATATACTTCAATAATAAGAAAGCAATAAAAAATAAAGTAGCATCAATAATGAAAATTATATGAGGAATTTTTTTTTAGAATAGCTTGATCCATTGTTTGTTGAAGTGCTCCTGAGAAGGAATACTACTTTTAGATTAAATACAATATCAAAAAATTGCAAAAGAAAATAAAAGGTTACAGTTTTACGAAGATTAGAAAACATAAAAAACATGATTAGAATGAATGATAAATCACTATAGCATGATAATTCATTTATACATAGCAAGAATAAAAAGAGAGTTGATATAGAAAGAAAGAAAAAAATCTATCAAAGAAAAATTAGAAAATAGATAAAGGTTTAGTATGTCTAATATTAAGTTGCTAAACAAAATTGAATAGAAGTGTATGCACATTTGTATATATGGTTACATTATTTAAAATTATTGTTCATGTTGAAGAAATTTTCAAAATTGTAAAAATATCTCAATAAACTTAATATGTTATTAGACACTAGAATTAGTGTAATATATAGAGTGGAAGTTGCAAAGTATATGATTTTTCTCTCTACATCCTACTATCCAAATTTTAAGTTTGTATTAGAGATTTTTTAGACATCAAAAAAGGTTGATAATCCTCATATTTTTATGCCCACCATATGTTTTTTATAACCTTAAATAAAATATTACATATATCTTCCATGTTTTATTTTATTTTTTTCATAAAATGTCCCTTATTACCTTTATCCTCTTTATTTTAAATCTCTTTCATCTAATAAATCAGTTTTAGTCTTTCATAAACATTAATATATAAATTAAGTTAAATTAACATAAGAAATTTAATTAGGGGTCAAAGGGTACCATTATTTAGGACAAAAGAATTTCCTTTATGTGCATGTGTGCCATATGACTTCATTCAAGTCATTCATCATGGTATTGGCAAGTAAAATATTATTAATTTTTTTATAAAATCAACATCTTGGCTAGGTTTTCATAGGTTTTACAACAGTCTAGAAGATCATTCACCTACTTGGTGTTTTGTGAGCTTCACACAGGTGAGGTAAATACATTCCTGCAATCCTTATTCTTGTTATCATGTGTCTAAATAAAATTTTATCAGTATAATGAGAAGGAATGAACATAGGATAATGGGGCAATTACCTTCTCCTATAGCATAGAATTGATTATAGAATTGAGCATTTTGTTTCCTATAAAGACAAATAACAAAGTTGAGATGTGAGCTTTATCGAATGGAGTAAAAGAAGTTGTAAGACTAGGACTAAGAAGAATCTTGAGATAAGGTGACTCCTTCCTCTTAATTAATGCAATTTTCAAATACCAAATAACTTGTTGATGGAATGTATGAGATTGCTAAAAAAATTTGAGGAGATTTAGGCTCCCACATCTATAGGGAAGGAAATAAAGAGTCTAATGCATTGGCCAATGTGGCAACTTATATGGTTTCTATGTAGTAAGAGTGTGCTAGTAGTACAATGTTGCTCCCTCATGTTGAACTAGCAAACTATAATGGGATGACCCTTCTCAATCCTATGACTTTCCTATAAATTTATTGGCACATGACATGCCTTCGTTATGTGTGGTGTAATCTGGGGTGGATGCATAATGAATTTCCACTTCGTCTTTTCCTCTGCTAGATGGTGTCATAATATAGTCATTATTGTGATGAATTATTTATTATCCATCCACTACTCATGGGGACAATGTGGTTGAGACAATATGTGAGATGAAAAAATATTTTCCTCTAGTCTTTAGATTTTGTATGTGAGGAGTAAAAACTAGGCCTATCCCACCTAGCCTACTCAGGATGGGAGTCATTCGGATTATAAGTTTTTTTCCTTTGGCTTGTCATTTATGGACAACTATATAAGGTTGGCATTCCCACATTGTCAAATATATTTCCTTGGGTGTATTAGGGACTAGAGGTTGAAAGTGGTGCTCAAGGAGCATAGTTGGCATATTCTTCAACCAATAAAGTGGGTTTTGGGTGTAGATTTCTTGGTTGATAATAATCAACATTGGGTTAATATTGATATAACCTCCATGTTTGTTGTATCTTTTCTTGATCTTGGTCCTCTCTTAAACTCTATTAAAAAATATTTATCTAGGTGGTTTAGGGGAGGTAGTCCATGTGGTTCACTATGGGATCAAAAAAAATTAGTTGAGGACATTATATTGGTTTTAGAGGAAGTGATAGTGGTGGAATGGCTTCCTTTCCTTAGAAACTTCCAAAATAATTTGCTAATGCAACACATAGCTAAGATTGAGAAGAGTTGTGAGTTTCTAAAATAGGTCAGTATCTTGGTGTTGTCTTATGATTTGGAATGGCTACATGAATTCAATTGGATGACTCTTGCTATTTGAATAACATGATAAAACCCATTGGTTTTGTAAATTCATGATAAAATATATAAAATCAATATAGGTTAGAAGTTTAGTGCTTAGATTTTTGTGTCATCGTTGAGTTGATAGTTTATTAATTAGGAGGTTAATAAAAAATATATGCCTAGCACTCTAGGTGGAACTATGCCCAGATATGTAATATAATATAAAAACCTATGTAAAAAAAAATTATTAATATAATGTTATAGTCTTAGCTACAAACTTACATAGAAAAGTAATTAAATAATAATCAAGCAATAAAAATAAAGTAGCATCAATAATGAAAATCTATGAGGAAAGCTCTTTTAGAATAGCTTGATCTATTGTTTGCTTGGATGCTCCTAAGAAGGAAGACAAATTTTTGATTAAATACAACATCTAAAATTATAAAAGAAAATAATATTTTATGATTTTAAGAAGATTAGAAAACATTAAAAACATTATTAGAATGAATGATAAATTATTACAGCATGATAATTCATTTATATATAGCAATAATTATTTTTGAATTAATATAAAAAGAAAACAAATTAAATCTATTAAGAAGAAAAATTAGAAAATGAATAAAGATTTAGTTTGTCTAATATTAAGTTGTTAAATAAAATTAAAAAGAAGTGTATGCACATTTGAATATATGGTTACACTATTTAAAATTATTGTTCATGTGGAAGACATTTTCAAAATTGTAAAAATATCTCAATAAATATAATATGTGATTAGGCACTAGAATTAGTGTAATATATAGAGTGGAAGTTCCAAAGTATAAAATTTCTTTCTACTTCCTACTACCCAAATTTTAAGTTTGTATTATACATTTTTTAGACATCAAAAGATTGGTAATCCTATAAATTTATAGCTACCATACATTTTTTATAACATTAAATATTTAAAATATTACATAAATCTTTATTTTTTTTAAATTCATGATTTTCTTTATCCTGTTGTTAACATTTCATTTTATATTTTACATGAAATGTGTACCTCATTCCCTTTATCCTCTTTATTTTATATCTCTTTCATATTATAAATTAGTTTTAATCTTCCATAAATGATAATATGTAAATTAACTTAAATTAAATTAACGTAACAAATTTAAAAATGGTGTCAAGGATACCATTATTTTGTTAGAGTGAATAGTTTATCTATTCACAATACTTAAGTGTAATTAGGTTGATAAGGTTAGAGAACATCTTGTCTAATTGATTGTGCAACCTTTAGGCCTCTAGAGGTTACCAAATTATTTGGTAAACCTCATGTGCTACCTTTTTGAGGTTGGAAGACTTTCTATTTCATCTCAAAAGTCACTAAACACTTGGCATCAAAGTTGATGACTTCATCAAATGGGTTGTTGGTTAGTACATAGCAAGTGATTCTAAGGTTAACACATATAGGACACTTGTCTACTCATTTGTGCCACATCATGAGGCTCTTGTCAATCCACATGATAGGTGGATTGCCTCTTATTTGTCTATATATGCAAAGATTCTTCATTTGTACATTTAGATCAGTTGAATACAATATTGACATTGTTCACTTATGCTTGTTATTTTATTTCCATGATCTCCTAATTCTTATATATATATTTTTTAAAAAAAATTGACTTTACATACATATGCCGTATTTGTATTGGAAAGTAAAATATTATTAAAATTCATAAAATTAGCATCTTGGCTAAAGGGCTTTTCATAGGTTTTCAACTATTATTAAAATTCATAAAATTAACATCTTGGCTAAAAGGATTTTCATAGGTTTTACATTTGTATATACAGTTAATTTCATGCAAGCTAAAATTTGATTGAAGAAAAACCAATAAAAAGCCGAAGACGTTCCTGCAAATTTTAATGAAATGTTTTTGAATTAATAACTTTAGCTACATGGTATTATGTACCATTTATTGCTTTAGAGATAGATTGCTTGACATTCTTACATCTACAATAAGAGAAATTCTTAAGTCCATAGATTACATAATCTATGAGGAATGGAAAACATAGCATTTATTAAATACATTATTACTGGCGATGAAGTGTATATATATATATAGATATAGATAGATATATGCATGGTCTAGCAGGGTGCAGACGCAATTCCAGCAAGTGAAAAGGTCTTCACAGCTGGCCCAGCTGCAACGGTCTCGAAGATCATTCGCCTGCTTCGTGTTTTGTGAGCCTCGCACAGGTGAGGTAAATGTATTCCTGCAATTCTTAATTTTTTTACCATATGTTTGAATAAGATAATATCGGCATCATGAGAAGGAATGAACAGAGGATAATGGGGAACTTACCTTCTCCTGCAGCCAGATTTACGTAGAGATTGACAATGTTGGGGCAGTTGTTTTGGCACTTGTCTGAGCACAGTTTAGAGGTGAATTTAGAATACTTGGAGAGATCGTCAGTGGACATGCCAACGCTCATTCTCTGCAAACCACAGCTTTGCAGGCACTCTTCGCTCTCAATCCATTCCACCATCTTCTCTGCCATTATGCCCGACGACTGGAATACATTTGAACATGTACCACTCTTTATTCAATAAAACTATCCATGCAGCTGCGTTTCCTTGAAAGAAAAAAACAGAAAAAGATTCGAGTATTATAAGAGAATGTATTGCCTGGCATTGGTAGTCTACTGATGCTTCGTGTGTGGAGGCGACGAAGGAGTATTTCTTCTCCAGCACACAGCGAGCTCCGGATGATGAGACCGAGAAAGCACACATCTCTACTGGCAGCTTCTCACATTCCACACCACCTTCACCTGCATAAAATCACCATTAAAGCCTTTTAAACATAGACTAAATTTCATCAATCATAAGCTTATAAGAGCGGGACTTAAACATCAGATACTGAATGATAACGACTTATTAGCCATCCAATGTAAAGCTATTCGATTTCAATTCTTAAAATACGACAGATTTTATCTGTGCGAGAAACAATCTATTTTTCTTCCCATGTTGTACAACATTCAGAACTGATCCTGTCAAGCTATACTGCTGAAAACTAACTGCCTAAATAAAATAAATATTGGTTTTTGAAGGTCGGACATGAATGGTAAGATCACATACGAGCTCAAGCACAAGCCCTGAGCAGTGTTTAATCTTATAACATGAACTTGAATACAAGTTTTGGATAGATTAGGTAGAAAATACACCAATAGTAAGACTCGTCATAAAGCATCTTTTACCTCCATAAAATAAGCTTAGGCAGAATTCCTAGCCAGATATTAAAAAAATATGTACCCATAAAAAAGAGATCAAATACAAGCTCTGGATGGATTAGATGGAAAACATAAGCATTAATCATGATATTTAAAATTTAAAACCACATAATTTTTACCAAGAGAAACAAAAGTCACGTTTCATGAAATTGAAACCAAATTTAAAAGACTCAAAAACCACTACATAGATCTAAAAATATTAGCCCTTACAACAGTTCTGGGGCGACTTCACAAATATGTAGATTGCCTGGCATTAAGAATCTGTTGAGATTAGTCTAATTCACGTATTCCTATGAGCAGAAATAAAAAAATTCAATAAAACCCATAATCACATCTGACAAATCTTTAAAAACAAAAAATGCGTACCCATCACCAGAACGCTTTGCAAGCCAAAAAGCGCCAAAAAAATGGCAAATGCAACTCTCATTTCAGAAGCCATTTGTTAATGCAATCTGCACACTTCTTGTCTTGCCCAAGCAAAATAAAAAGCAACAAAAAGAGCAAACCTGGGACAAGAATTGCAGTTATGATGAGTTGTGAAGAACAATGCAAAGGAGCTCCTTTTATAGACGCACTTTGCTGCACAAAAGCAAGAAAACCCGAAACCCTGTAGCACGGAAGTTTCTGGGTTGCGCAATTCAAACGGAATCCCCAAAAGTTGGTTAATACTGAGCCACCTAATCAGCCCGTGGGGTTACAAGATTCCGTGATTTACTCTGTGTTTGGTTTCATTTTTCTAATTTTTTTCTCTAAAGCTCTTGATTTCCATGCCAAACTAACGCTGGTGTGGTCCACAAGGAATCTGTGAGGCCGCCTTCGTAATGGCCATCATTTAGAAATGAAAATATAGGTTGAAAAATTGTTTGAAGGCCGATTTTCAACGAAAGGGACTTCATTTATTAGTTACCTTATATTTTAAGGACGCGTTGTTTGCTACATGTAAAACTCTCTGTGAGTCGCCTTCTAATTCAAAGCTTATAAATGACGGAGGATGTACTTGATTTTGTCTGTTATTCGTATTTAATGACGATAGTAGGAGACGGAGTTGTGTGCTTGGACTAATCTTTTGAAACGTCTGTTTTGTTATTATTTTTCATAATCATTAGGGCTTGAAAATTACGTATGAGTATCTTGGGTTTTTCTTCGTTCAAGTCTTTAAAATATCGAAAGATTCAATGTTTATTGTTTTTTTTAAACGTATCGAACAAAATTTATAGATATTTAAGACTAAATTAAAAATATAATAAAATAAACCTAAATTATTTTAGACGTAGTTTATAGTGACATCAATGAATGTCCATATTAAAATTAAAAATGATGAGTATTATAGGGGAGAGGGGTCCATAGTGGAGCGGGCTCCAATAGTGGAGATAGAAGTAGTCCTTGGTAGGCCCCATAGTGGAACACCTTAATATCGAATTGCAAAACACTTTTTATCCATAAAACACACAAATTGACAAATCATGTGATGCCACATCAGCGCACCAATAAAACATGACTCAGTGCACCACTATCGATCTCACTTTTTTTTTTAGCCTTTTTGGATACCTCAACAAAAAGCATGCTAATGTCGCATCATATTTGATGATGTGACCCTAAAATTAAATTTTTTAAGCAAGTGAGTTGCCAAATAAATTGTTGTACAAAATTGAGACTGATTTGAAATTTCCCTATAGATTTTTAGAAACTTAAAGTTAGGATGCTCTACTATGGGCCCCTTTCCCATATTTAGAAATATATATATAAATAATTTAGAAGTCACATCTCTTTTAAGTTTTTAGGTAGATGTATTTAAAATATTTGTACTATCTAGTTATCATTATTATTTTACTATGAGGTGTTCTATAATAGTAAGAGGATAGGAAGTGACATGTCATAATTCTGTACATAAAAATTAGAACATAATTTATATATTTAAAAAACATAAACTATAAAATTTAAAATATGACCAACATATATATATATATAGTTTGTCAATGATAAAAAGTAATTATATATTATCAATTAATTAGTTTTTATTTTGTTGAAAAGATATTTATTTCTTAAATATAATATAATAAAAAATTTAAAATAAATATTCATGTTTACAAGTGAAACCACTAAAAGTGTCAAGGAATGGAGTGTAATGTGGTGAGTGTGTTAACAAAAATAAATAAATAAATAACTAAAATATTACTAGCACTTGCACCAGAAGCGGTGCAAGGGTTACGATGATAGAAAAATATAAGAACACCATGGCAAGTGACTTACCTCAAGCTTTTGCTCAAATTATGTTGTATGTCAATGATGTCAATGAGGAAAAATGGGTAGAGTTTGCAAGAAAAATTGAAGAAGCACTATCACAACAAAATTTTGTTTTAAATTAGAAAAACCAAAACCAATCTCCCTATAGTCGTTGCTTCAATGTATAAACGAAAAGTATGTGATAAAATATTCAGTGAAGGGAAGCATACATAGCAATACTACTAGTGATAAAGGGATTTGTAACGTCAATTGTAATAGAGTTTCAAAGTAAATAGAGGACAAGTAATGCTTTCTATAGTTCTGCTCACCCTCCATTTAAATAGAAACGACCTGTACACTATTTAAGCACGTCTCCCTAATTAGTCCTCCTCCTTTTGTTAATTTTGATAAAGACAGAAGAAGGCTAAGAAAGAAGTGGCAAAAAATTAACAATCCACTAATGAAGAAAATATACACTTACCTTTTTGGCATCACTAGGTTGAAACGTGGTGCAATTCACTAGCAAAGCCCTCCACAAAATTGTATCAAAGCTCGCATAATATAAGTTTTTACAAAATCCCTGTATATTTTCCACAATTATTTTGGTCATTTTTGCCCTTAAACTCTTTCTGTAATTCAAAATTATGCTCTTTATCATACTTGATAAGTTGATTAAATCTGATTCAGATATTTGCATTAAATGTGACTCAAGAAAATTTGATTTGATTTGGAGATCCAAAAATTAAATGTAAAGACATGATGAGATGAATAGTAAACAATGAGTGGAAAATTGTTTTATGGTGTGAGACAAGGTTTGGTTCAAAGGTCCTATAGTATATAGCCTATTGGCTAATGACGAACAACATCATATTTAATAGTAGAGGATATAAAAAAAATTCTTTGAATTTTTTTACAAATTCTTATCAAATTTTTCTTTGATTTTTTATCCCTAAATCTCAAAAAATATAGTATGCTTCTCTTTGAAAACATAAAGTGCATTAGTCTGAATCACTAAGAAATTGTAAAGATCTTGCACATTACAAAGTCATTAGTATTCTCTAATAAAAATCATGTTACACACATATATTGAGCTTCGTATTACATGGTATTTACATGTTCCTACGACTCCTACCATGGGCACTAAATTCTATTGTCACTTCTCAACAAACTTTATATAGAGCAAGTTATTGAACTAACAAATCCCTATTTGTCTAGGCATGTACATGAAATATGCTTGTAGCAAACAAAATAACATTAGTTCAATAGAAAGCTAGAAGACAAATTAATAATTACTACAATCTTTCAAAATGAGATCTACAATATTTCAAAATCAGATCACCTAGTAGATATTTGTCAAGAATACCATCCATATTTGATTTGATTTGATTCAAGTATTGATGTCCACAAGTGAGGAACCTAACATTTGATTAAATTTAATTCAAATATTGTCATTATTTTTAATTGAAGTGGAGGAGTATGGTATCTTTCCTTTGGGTCAATTAGATGCAAATATGATTTCCATTCAAAGCCTAATAACCACCAAACATGTCAAGACAATTGATGGGAGGTAGGTGATGCTAGATGTTTAATTTGACACAAGATTTCTTGAATCTCTCATTCTTTCTTTGTCACTCTTCTATTTGAAGACACTACAAACTGATAAAAAGTTCACATTCCTTTTCTTTAATTATGGAATTCTAACAACAACAAAGCATAGTGAAAAAACAAGCACTTTTGTGAAGATAACAAATTGATGAGCACACCCTTTCTAATCAACTTCCTTAAATATCATCCCCCATCACTACTCTTGGAAAGAAGCGGTTGTTCTTCACATTAACCCTAATAGAAAGATTCCAAGCATGACATTCAAGAGATAAGTGGCTATATTTTGATAGTATATTGTATCTTAAACTCCACGTATATTTTATTCTATATAAGCATAAATCAAAAGAAGCCTTGTTTTTAGGACAAGCTTTGTGTATAATTTGGTCCTCATGGCCAAGCACATCAAACTACACCTAGTCTAGGTTGAAACAAATTACAAACTTCAAATGCATGCATGTCTTCCATGTTTAGAGCTGCATGTCTTCCACATTTCCTCCACTATGACTAGATTGTAGTAGTTGTAGAGGAAATTTATGCTTTAGCATATTTTTTTATATCTTTCATACAAACTCTGCACATTTTTTATCATTAGCATTGATTTTAGTTGAGAATTTGAGTGTATGAGAGTGGAATTTTGTAGAATATGTAGAACATGATAATGAGATTCTTGGTATGTTTGGAAAACTGTAAAAAGATCCAAGATTTTCTGAGTAACAGAGGAATCATTTCTTTGATAAAATGTATAAACACATTCATGTCAAAGTTAGCATGGGAGGAGCAAGTGCTAGAGGTATGTTTTGGAAGCTAATGAGATTAGGGATGAGTCAATATGTGGATGGGTATAATTTTTTTTTTCTTAGAATCCATCTACAGTCATTGTCATTGTCACTCAGTCTAATAAGCTAACTATGGTAACTCATAAATTCAACAAAATATATAATCCTAAGAAGGTAAAGATGGCATAAAAAATCATAGGCTGAGTTTAGGAATCATTCTGTGTTAAGTAGTCTATTGTGGAAATTTGTTCCTTACAACAAAGCTAGTCTTCAAAACCCTAGACCCTCTCATGAGATGGTAGTAGTCGTAAAATATGGTCATTCAAACCATCATATAGAGTCATGTTTTTTGGTAATATGTTTTTGACCCTTTGGGTTCATGCTTTTTGATAAGTTTGGGTTTTAGGTAAGATCTAGAACAAAATAGTCCTCTACATATTAGATCTTGGTTCCACTCCTCTATTTGGTTGTTAATTGGTGAGTCTTGTATTTTTATATTAACTTTTCCCTTGTCATAAATAGATTGAAGCAACTGTCGTAGGGAGATAAAATCTACTTTGGTTAGATTTCATTATATTTTTCCTACAAACTATCCATTTTTTCTCATCAACATTGTTATAGTAGAACACAATTTGTGCAAAATAATTAGGTAAGTCACTTGCCATGGTTTCAGTGAGGTTTTTATGTGCTTTATAGATTAATTTATGTTGTGTTGTATTTCATTCTAAAAGAATTCTATTGTTACCTATTAAATGACAATATTTTACTTACAACTTTTATAGTTTGCAGGCTTCTCTTAGATGCCTCTTTCAACTGTTATTTATCATAGTGATGGAAAAAAATTGAGGGAATCATGTGAGACATTAGCTGGAGGATTTCATAAGCTAGTATCCTTACAACAAAGTTAGTGTGTTTGAGCATCAAGGGCATGCATTGCAAATAGGAATGCTCCTTTTAGTTTTGATATAGATCCCCACAACTACAATTTTTTGATATATCTATTCACCAGAAAAAAGAGAATTATTATGACGCAATGGAAAGATTTAGAAAAATTAAACTAATATTGTGCAACAAAAAGTAGTAAACAAAGAAAGAGAATCGTGGATTCTTTAAAATTCTATTGCTGGAGAATCCTAGTCTGATGCAAATCTTATATTTTCTTTTCAATTTTTATTCTATTTGTAGACTTGGTGGGTGGTGATGTACAATAAAATGCATAAATACATATGCCAACCACATAGATTGCATTAAGAGAAAATTTATGGCAGTTCAAATCATATCAAATATTTCATTTGAGATATCTAATTTGAATGGACATTTGATATACATATCTAGGGTATGTTTTTCAGGTGCAAGGAATGTGAAAAAAACAAAATTCAAGGAAAATCAAATCTTATCTAAGGATGGTTGAAGGTACATTTGATATGATGTCTTTGAACTCTCAAGAAATTATTTATTGGCAACTCAACAATATTTATCAAAATGAAACAACTTCTCGATTGAAACCTCAAATTACAAGTTATTTTTGGGAGGGAGTTTTTAGGCGTGAGACTTGTTTTGGCTAAAACTTCACACTATATGTAGCATATCGGCTAAAAATACTAATCATAAAAAAAACACACGTACAGACATATACATACACACACAAACACATATGTATACATGTATCCATATATACATACATATATTATATGATTAAATAAATTTAGAGAAGAGCAATAAAGAAACATAGATTGAAACTCACAAACAGTAATAAGAAAGATAAAATAAAAATTATGAAAATGAGAAAGTAGAAAAAAATTAAAATCATGGGTACGAATTTCATTTCAAATATGATTTTAAGCTTTCTAAATATTATTATTCCTAGAAAATTATTTGAAAAATCAAGAGCATTACATATGTGCATAATAAATGCAAAATGATAATAATATTATTGAGTTAATTTGGGAATGAATAAGAATATGAATTTTATTAAGCCTTTCAAATATAACTTCTCGTACTAACAATCTCTAAGAATGCAACTAATTATTTAATGAAAATAATAAACTATTAAATATATGTTTAAATAAATTTAGAGACAAAAAATAAAGAAACATAGATTGAAACTCACAAAAGGGAATAAGCAAGATAAAATTAAAATTATGAAAATGAGAAAGTAGAAAAAAATTAAAATCATAGGTATGATTTTCATTTCAAATATAATTTTAAACTTTCTAAATATTATTATTCCTAGAAAGTTATTTGAAAACTCAAGAGCAATGCATATGTGCATAATAAATGCAAAATGATAATAATATTATTGAGTTGATCTAGGAATGAATAGCAATATGGATTTTGTAAAGCCTTTCAAATATAACTTCTCGTACTAACAACCTATGAGAATGCAACTAATTATTTAATAACAATAATAAAATATTAAAAAATACAAGTCATTAATGTGACTATTCAAATACAAAAATTTATAATCCAACACCCTCCCTTAAGGTTTACATTGCACACAACAAAAAATTTGATTGAACTAAACAAATACATATTTTTTAGAAGAATTTTCTTTAGAAGAATAAATATTTCAAACCAAGTCTAACCCCGTCAAGCTACCTCATAACCTTTGGAAATGTGCAACTCCCGAGTTGAATTCTTGAGTTCTAGGGTTAGCACCCTCTTGAACTCCTAAATCATAGATCCCCTAAATTATTGGACAACAATCTATTCCTCCATCAAGTTGTCCCATGACCTTTAGAAGGGTATAATTCCCTAGATCGATAGAATCCTCGACTATCTAAGAAACAATCCATATTGAGTTTCACATATCCCTACCCATCTTTCAAAAAAAACTTCACATATATACATATTGTTCAATTCTAGATTAGCATAAAAAAATAAAATAAAAAATAACATATGATTCTCATAAAAAGTACCATCTCTAAGAAAGATGTTGACTTGAGATGATGAAAATCTACCAACCTCTTGTGCCTCCAACCTCTAATGGTGAGGGATCAAAATAAATATCCATTCCTAGTATCTTGAAAACTATAATCTTCAAAAAAGTCACAATTTGAAGGGTTCTTATCCTCAAAATAATCTTCAACGTAACTTAAGTAAATACCATCTTATTTTTCTTTGAGTTTTCTCTTGAGAACATCACTAGCCTAAGTTCTACAAGTTCAAGTTGTGTTACCCTTTTTCATATAATAATAAAATTCAATTTACTTTTTCTTCTTATTGTCTCATGTGTATAATAAATTCTCATGTGAGAATCAACTTGTAAATCTTTTGTATGTGCTCTTTTTTATTCTACTAAAAGGGACAAAACCATATATTTTAATGTTTGAGAAGTTATTTGACTATGTGAAAAAATATTATATTTTGAAGGAAAACAATTCAAATAATAGCCTTAGCATCTTCATCATTACTAGAGCCTTGACTTCTTTTGACACCCCAATTGTGTAATTACCATTTACTATTACTATGTAGGGTAAATATGAATGTAATGTGAATTATGGAGATGAATAAATTGTGTTTGCACTTTGTACTCAATGCGTTATGAAGGAATGTTATCTCATTTAATGTTATGAAAAGTACTACATACATGTGTAATGGATGGTTATTGAATTGATATTATACCTTTGGCAATGCATTATGTACACTGCATATCTTGTGAATAGTTGACTGTCGTGTGCATGTGTTAGTGGTTTCAAAATGTTCCATTCCTCTAGGAGGAGGGGAAGTATCATTCAGGAGAAGATCTTGGTCAAGTAACTAGTAACGTAACCTATTTGAGCTTACACACACCACAATAGAATAATTGAGTTGAGTCATTATGTGGGAAATTGGTAAGTCATCCTTAGTTGATGTGTATGCATTAGTAAGAGTCTTGTTTACTATTGAATGTGTTATTGGGTGATGTTTATCTATTTGAGCTTGTGAGTTCTTTCTTGTATTACTACATTTGTATTCATGAGTAGGAAATACGTGGAGCATGTGTATATATATACACATGCATGCCAATTAGATCTAACGACGTGTATATGTATATGTATAGATATACCACACATAGGTACTTATCAATGCAATAGTAATTTTGTATGGCTATTATGTGAATTGAATGTGTATATATATACATATATCCATATGTATATATGTATTGATACACATGTATGATGGAAAATGGACATGCCATATGAGTGTATCAATATATGTATGCATACATGTACATGTACATAGAGGCATATACTTATATATATATATATATTGATAATACTATGTGATTACTATCTTTCTTATACTGATTGTTACTCGAATGCATACATACATAGTTAGCATATGATATATGTATAAATATATGTTAACATATATATATATATATATATATATATATATATATATATAATATATTATCACTTGCTTGGAATCGACTATCATTAACAATGATAGAGGCTGATTATTTAAATTTAACAAAAATCGATTACATGTTACTTATGACTATGTTTTAAGAGGTTGAGTATTACTCATGCTATCATGCACAAAGGAAAAAGTATACTGCTAAGTAACTTGCAAGATTAAGTCAATATGTGGAGGAGACTTAGTCGATGCATTATTTGGGAATAAAGTTGACTTAGTAAACACTTTACATGCCTTGTCATTTGATAATTGCAACATGTACAAAAAGTCATTGACTTGGTCAATCTGATAAATGAAGAGAGTCAACTCATATGAGACTAAGTCGATTTGATCTATGTGTTACACATTTGATATTGACTTATTCAAATATATAATTAGCCCACCAACTATTTGATAGAGCTATTTATCTTAGCACCACCTTATGAATCATATTCACTGTGGATGTTCATTGTGAGGGTAATTTGAATTAAACTTTATCATCATGTGCTATTTTGAAATAGTCTTTCATTGTTGTCACCAAGGAGGTCGATTTGTAGTATTGTCTGGTTGAGTATGTTCTTCTTTGTGCGCCACCTTTTAGCAGTGAGGAGTGAGTGTTTTTGCATGGTGATTGTTGTCAACACTCATGCCTATTATGTAGGATTGAAAGTATCTTTTTTATTTTATAAATAGTAGAGAAAACTTAGTTGTTTGGGATGCATCCTGTATGCTTTATGCATAGTATTTTATATATTTTTCACTACAATTCATAGCTGCAATATTTTGTTTTATTTGAGAGAGAGCTGAGAGTATTTGTGTGGACTTTAGTATATTGAGTGAAGTACAACATCAACTTGAGAGAAAGGAGTTATTGTTGCATAGCTGGAGGAATCAAGTTGGACCTGGTTGCTACTATGCAAAAACCGATTTGCAGTCAAGTGATTGGATAATCAAAAATAGGCATGAGGATATTTCTTCTTTGTTGTTTTATTTTTGAAAGATTGTTCTCCATGGTCGCTTTGAATTGTCTATTATGAGTACTTGCATTTAGGGGAAGTAGTATTGCTCATAAATGAATTGGAGGCTTCTATTACCATTTTATGATGTGCTTGTATGTACTCCATAATAGGAGGTTTGTGTTTATCATAATTATTACATACTCAATATGATTGAACATCAGTGTAATAAGTGTCACTCATAGCTAGGTTATTGATTTAACTAGGATAGGTAGTGTTTACTCCTAGGATTGTTTATCCATTATGGGAGGGAGCTTGTGCATTTACTTTGTTAAGTAGATTTATTCCAAGTTTTTATAAATGGTGATAGGTTGTCTTTGGGGTGATAGCTTATCCATTGAAGGAAATACCTATGCATAGTTTATGATGGCCTTAAGTAAAATTGGCCATGAGTAGTGTATGTGATAGAATGACCTTCATTCAAAGTACCGAATGAGAGTACTTTGGCCAAAGTAGCATGATTTCCTCTAGCTCCATTGCTAGTTCACCATGAGCCAATATTACATGCTAGTCCTAGATTGTAGGTTTACAAGTTCTAGTTATGTAGGACACAACACTATACTTTGTTGGTTGTCATTATTTGAATACTCTACCAATTTATTTGTCGAAGGGAAGGGCCATCTATTGAATGATAGATGTGTGGGGGACCGCATATGAGTTTTTGGTTGGAGAAAAAGTGCTTGAGTGATGCTTCTCCTCCACAACATACAATAGAAGACCAATATTTGAAGGGAAGGATCATAAACCATCTATAAGCTATTTATTCTAAAGCTCTTTTGAGCTATGTATGTAAATGTATGCATTTTTGTATTATTGTAACTTATGAAATTATTGTAATGAAATGGAATCCTTTTTGTATATTATTATGGCATTTTTCGTATACTCTCAATAAAGAAAAGAAAAAATTTATTACAATGGCTTGTTACATAGTTTATTTACTCACACAATGAAAACTTAGGAAATTTTTACTACAATGAAGGGTTGGCATGTTACATGTTGTATTAGAGGTACCAGGTTTACCTCTAGGACCTATGAGCTCATCATTCTTTTCATCCAACATTATCTAATGTTTGTAAATTATTATGCTAGGATGGTGCATCTCGACAATCAGCCAGCATAGTAATAAAAAAACAATGCCAATTGGTTGAGTGACACTGAAACCTTTAGTCACACACTTTCTCAAATTAGCGATGTGAAGAGGAAGATGAAGATGGAGGATAAGTACTACTAGCTACCTTCCATCTCACTAGAGAAGTCTAAGTCATTTCCACTTTCTAGGGATATGCCCTCTAAGGAGCTGCTAGTCCTATTATCACCTTAGGGACTCCTAGAGCTCTTCCAATTATGGAAGTAATTATAATTTCGGCACGAACTTTATGGATATAAAATTCCAACTATGTAACAAATGAAAATCCAAATTTCATTATCCTTTATGGGATAGGTGCTGAACACCAAATGAGGGATGAGAAACACCAATCTCTAGGATATACTCCATTAAGTTATGTGTCAGAGAGTGAATCCAGGGGATACTCTCCACTTGAAAATCTGAATAGTCACTCCATGTAATCAAAATGATTTTGAAATCCTCATGAAATGAATAAAATTGTATGTTTATCAAAAGAAAGTTCTTAATCTTATGTGGAATTATTTATGAGCATATGAATGGCATTTTAATGTTTTCCATAAGATAGTTGATAAAATGATTAAATCTAAAATGGATAAAAAATTTAGGTAAAACCCATTCTCTCAAGATGCAGGAGGACACAAACCAACTCTAGTGGAAGTTTCAAGTATATGGAGCAAGGGACCCACATGATGCTGAAACTAGGCTGACTAGATCTAGCATGGCTCAAACATCTTTGGAGAGAAAGACATGATAGGGTAGAGAAAGAAGTTCCGTTAATGAGTATGAGGGAGAAAACTCTTCTCATGGGCATGGTGGAACTCATGATCACGAGAGGGAAAAATCATGAATGCCATCTAAGGAAAGAAATAAGAAGCTTATAGCTTTTGAACTTTCCAGAGATATGAAGAAGATTACACCACCTGAGTTTGAGGGAAGCACTAGCAGAGATGAAGCTGAAGTGTGGCTTGTACAATTGGAAAAGTATTTCTTCAAAATCTGAAATTAAACTAAGACCACTAAAGTCGCTTGGGGTGCATACCAATTAGTAGGAGAAGCCTCTAACTAGTGGATGAACACAAAGTTGGAACTCAATATTAATTTCTGGAAGCTGACATGGGGAGAATTCATTGAGATTTTTCATAAGAGATGGTTGCCCCAACTCTATTATGACCAAAAAATAATGGATTTCCAAGGTTTGGGACAAGGTAATATGACAATCAATGAGTATTGTCTAGAAGAAGTTTACTTGACTTCTGCATTATGTTCCCATATATCACAAATATGAATGCTTCCACATTAGAAAGTTTATCATGAGACTTAGCAATCAAATCGAAGGAGAGGTGTATATGCATGGTCCAACAAAAATGGATCTTGTATATGAGAAAGCAATTAAATAGGATCAAAATCTCAAGGCTATCTCCACCCTTCAAGAAAGTAGAGACCATAAGAAGGTTGTGGAAGTTCCTAACAAGCCAAATCCAAATAAGGTGGAAGTTGTGCAGAATGTACCGAGACAAAGAGAAAAAGGATCCCACAATGGTGGAAAAGAGTCTAGAAGAGAGTGTAAGAGGAATGGTACCAATGGTGGAAATACTAACAAAGTTGATAAAAATGCCAACAAGTCAAGAGAACCTGCAAGGAAAAGAGAACCGGCTACAAGATGTTATACATGTGGAGGGGATCACTATTCTAACCAATGTCCTAATAAAGCTTTCAAATCATGACCATATGGTAATTCATTACCCACCCAACAAGTGATGTTTCAACAAAAGATACATGCATCTATGGATGATTGTTAGGGGGTAAACCCACAAAACTAGCTTACAATTTCAATGAGGAAGAAAAATTTGCAAAAAATATCCCCATGCAAAAAAATTGTTTTCTGTCTCGAACGGCCATCATCAAGTGTTCAAGTTAACCCAAAGGTTTTAAGTAGAACCCCTTCTTGAGGAACTCCATTAAATGCTAGGGTCCCACATTTCTCTAGGAATAAAACAAAGGTAAGGGTTGTGGAAAGGGCTACGAACTCCTTAGTTCATGGAACTCCTAGTTCATAACTCTGTCTGAAAGTGTGAACTCTTAGTTCACGAACCTTGTCTGAGGAACTCCTAGTTCATGAACTCCCTGTTCGAGCTGTCCTAGGCTCATAGGAACTCCCAAATTTGTTTCATCCAGGATTCATTGAACCCCTCTTTTCCCCTTTCTCCCCAAAATTCAAAAATTCAGAATCTCTCCTTCAAAGCCTCGTGTGGTTTGAGGATGAAATTATGAGACTTCATAGACCCAACTAGATGGACAGCCCGGAACAAGCTATCCAACAACAGAATTTAATATGTTTTTCTTTTATTATGTATTTGTTTTTCTAGTTTTGTTAAACATAGCTTTTTCATCAAAAATGAAGGTCTTTGTTCTGTACATGTGGAAAAATAGCAGATTATCAAAAAAAAAAAATTAAAAATATGATTGCACTAGATATTTGAAGTCTTCTTTGATTAAACAAAAAAATAAAAATTGAATTACTATACATACAAAAAAAGTTATGTTGTATATAGTCCACCTATGTCTAAATTGTAATTGGTTTGACTTCGAAACTTGATTAAGGAAAAAATATTCAATAAAACACTATGAAACTATTTGGAAGCACTAGATATCATAGTTACACATCTAAATTAAAAAAATAAAATAGAATTTTATCCTTCATGGAAAAAATGTTCAGTTGTATACGGTGAGCGTCACTCCTTAAAAATGGTGTTTACTGAAAAAAACTAGTTTTCGAAGGAGATGGAAAAAGAAGTGCAATATAATTCTAAAAAATTTGAAAAAAAATATATTTAGAATCTATAGAAAAAATGCCACCAATCACTAGTTTTCATCATCTTCAAATTTCACATAGTTTAGCCACTATAGGTGCCTGAAAGTGAAGATTTAGTTAGAAAAAATCAATTCAGTGTCCAGTTTCACCAAAAATTGTAAACCAATATTGTGGGATCACCCCAGGCGAAGTATCAAGTAACCCCAGTTGAAATGCTAGGTATTTTGTTTGGCTTACCCATTTCTATTCTTATTGATACTGGTGCAACTAAGAATTTCATTTCACCTAGAGAAGCTAAGCAATCATCTAGGAAGGTTGGATACATGGCAATGTCTTGGGATGTAGAGTATGCAAACTAGACAAGATCAAAGGTGGAACAATGTCTATTCAAGGCTAAGATAGAGCTACCTAGTTTTTCTATGAAATTAAACCTATATGTCGCACCTCTAGGATCATATGATAGGTAAGAGCAAGAAGGTGAGTCCATGAAACATGGAAGCTTTTTCCTTAGGCAAAAAAATGAAATCGGCTTGCAAAAAATGAGATCCCACTTTTTAATAAATGAGATCTCGTTTAGGTTCAAAATCTTGAGCCTAAAATCAAAAAACGGGATCCCGTTTTGAAAACTTTCCAAAAATGGACATTTCCATTTTTAGCAACTTTTTAAAATAGGATCTTGTTGTGAACACTTTCCAAAAATAGAAATTTCCATTTTTGGCAACTTTTCAAAATGGGATCCCGTTTTGAAAAGTTTTCGTTTTTTGAAATTATCCATTTTGAATTTTTCAAACGAGATCCCATTTTGAAAAATTTTCCAATAATGGAAATTTTCCATTTTGGCAATTTTCAAAATGGGATCCCCTTTCATAAAAGCATATTTTTTTTTTTTATGAAATTGGATCCCATTTTAGAACGAGATCTTTTTTTTAAATATGATTTTTTGCTCAGGTTTGTGCTTTGTTTTTTGGTTCGGGAAAAGGTTTGGGGATCCAAACCTAGGCCCTAGACCTAGTTTGACTTGCAAGTTGAAGGTCCTAGCAATGTCACAAGAAAATAGCGACTTTGGGCATGTTTGAAGACATTTTTGTAGATTTTTTTGACAAAATTAAAACCCATTATAGATGAAATAGTGTAGATTCCAAATATCTAATCTTTTTACAATTGGATTATTTTTTGTTCATTTATTTTCTAATGAAATAGGCCCATAAACTTTAAATATCGAGGCTTTTTAGTATTTTAATAACTTTTATTAACATAATTTTTTGATGAACGGATTGCATGAAAATATACTTCAGACAATTCTTTTCAATTAAAAATAAAATAAAAAAATGATAAGTTTAGGTCACCTTATGCGTGACGTACATGGTGATTTTTCAAAACACCAAATATTGCTAGTAAAAAATTAACAAAAAAAAAATATTAAAAAAAAAATACAAAAAAATATGGAAAGTGTGCTTTAGTGAGTTAAAAATATTTTCCCAAGAGGATTTAGAAACATATGATTATTTAGGTAAAAAATGGATGATGTACACATGTATGGTACAGTAAAAAAAAATGACTTTTAAGCAATGGTTTTTAGAAATGCCTATTGAAAATCAATTTGCATTCTCTAGGTATTGAAATCAATTATATATTTGGAAAGTAAATTTTGAGTATGATATTTTATGATTATTAACTTTTTTGAAGATTCCATCTTTAGGTGCTTCAAATTTTAAGGTCAAATGTGTCAAATTTTGAAAATCAGGGAAAACACTTCCACTAAATGGCCAAAAAGTGGACTCAACTTCTTGCTAGCACCCTGACGTTATCCTAGGTATGAATTGATTGTGGAGACATAGGACTAAGGTAGATTGCCATGCTAAGACTGTAGAATTCCTAGATGATCTTTTTAATCAAGTAAAGTTTCAAGCGATACCTAGAGAGGTCAAGATTCACCAAATCACGACAATGCAACTATTAAGAGCCAAGAAGAAAGGATGCAAAATCTTCACCATCAAGATTAAAAAACTTGAAAAGGGTCTTGATAACTTGGAATCCCAGAGCTTTCAAGAGTTAGAACATGGTGAAATAGATGAAACTAGAAAGTCAGATATGGAGAAGTATCCAATATTGAGAATTTTTTTGGATGTGTTTCTAAATGAGTTACCAGGGTTGCCACCGAAGAGAATATTTGACTTCTTTATAGATATAGTTCCAGGATCTAAACCTATTCCAAGGTGCCCTATAGGATGACAACCACTAATCTGATGGAGCTTAAGGCACAATTGGATGAATTGTTGTCTAAAGGGTTGATAAGACCAAGTGTGTCACCTTGGGGAGTGTCAGTCATCTTTGTTAAAAAGAAAGATGGTACTTTGCATTTGTGCATTGACTATCATATGCTTAACAAAGCTATGGTGAAGAAAAAGTATTTGTCGCCATGCATAGATGATCTTTTAGATCAAATGAGGGGAGCTACCATATTCTCTAAAATAGATTTGAGATCTAGATATCACCAATTGAGAATTCGGGATGAAGACATCCTTAAAATTGTGTTCATAACTAGATATGGACACTTTGAGTTCACAATTTTACCCTTTGGTTTAACGAATGCACCTGCATCATTTATGAACCTGATGAATAGTCTATTTCAGGATTTACTAGATAACTTTGTATTAGATTTTCTAGATGACATTCTGATTTATTCTAGGAATGAGGAGGAACATTGTAGGAATTTAGAGATGGTCCTACAACATATAAGAGAATATAAGTTGTATTGTAAACTCTATAAGTTCACATTCTTCCAAAAGAGAGTACATTATCTAAGGCATGTAATCTCGACAAATGGAATTTTAGTAGATCTAGCTAAGATCAAGTCAGTACTTGAATGGCTAGTACCTAAGAATGTGTCAGAGGTAAGAAGTTTCATGGGTCTACCAGGGTATTATAGAAAGTTTGTTACAAACTTCTCCAAAATGGCTTTTCCAATTACTTCTTTACAAAAGAAAGGGAAGAAATTTGAATGGAATGACAAGTGCCAAGAAGCTTTTGACCTACTTAAAGAGAAGTTAACCACTGCACCAATCTTAAAAGTACTAGATCCTAAGGGTAACTTTACTATTATCACAAATGCATTAGGAGAGGGTTTAGGAGGTTTCTTAATGTAATATGGGCAAGTAATTTCTTATGAATCTAGGAAGCTGAAACCTTATGAGTTGAATTACGCATCACATGATTTAGAATTAGCAGTTGTGGTTCACACATTACAAATTTGGAGGCATTACTTGATAGGGAAACCATTTGAGATGAAAGCTGATCATAACGGGTTAAAGTACCTTTTCACTCAACCTAATATGAATGCTAGACAAAAAAATGGTTGGAGTTAATAGTTGATTATGACTTCAATATCAGTTATATAAAAGGAAAGGAAAATTAGGTTGCTGATGCCTTGAGTTGAAGACAACATATTGCTTCAATAGTAGTGATTTAAACCAACTTTAAAGGGCAAGTGTTGCAGAAGTGTAAAGAGGATGAGTAATACTCGCAAGTCAAGCAAGCACTCACTAGCAATCCACAAGATTCTAGGTATGAGGGTAAACCCAAAAAACTAGTTTAAATAATTCTAGTGAGGAAGGAAAGTTGCAAAAAATGTCCCCATGCAAAAAAAATTAGTTTTTGGGGGTTTGAATGAACATTTGGTTCGAGTGAACCCAAAGGGGGTTAGATAGAATCACATTAAATGTTCGGTTCCACATTTCCTGGGGAAAAAAGGAAAGGAAAGGGTTAGGAGAATTCACTAACCCCGTTCGAAAGAAATCCTTCCATGGGGTAGTCTTACTTGAACCCTCTTTCTCCCCCTCTAACACAAAAAATCTCAAAATATTTCCCTTCAAAGCTCGAGTTGAGGATGAAAATGGAGGAGACTTCACAGACCCAAATGGATGATGGTAGTCTTCAGAATGAGCTATCCATTGAATATAATTTTAATATGTTTTGATGAATATGTATTTGTTATTTTAGTTTGATTAAACATAGGTTTTCTTAACAAAATCATGCTCTCTACCCCCATTACAAAAACAGCGCATTATAAAATAAAATAAAAAATATCGCTGCACTATATATTATTGATGTCCTTGACCTAAAAAAAAAAAGAATTTCGATACATACAAAAAAGTTATGTTGTATAATGGTCCGCCTATGTCCTGAATTGTAATTGGTTTTGACTTTGAAACTTGATTAAGGAAAAAATATTTAAATAAAGTCACTATGAAACCAATTGGAAGCATGAGATATCATAGTTACAAAATCTAAATCTGCAAGTATGTGTAGGATCATGATGCAATTCAGTAAAGTGGTGATATGATAGTATGTGATCATCCACCTTTTTTACCCAAAATTGTTGAAATGGAAGTATGGTTTTAAAGGAGATTTTAGCTTTCCAACAATAAACATAAATTATGCTTTACTTTGACACCCTAATAAATAATTATTATTTATTTTATCATGGAATTATGACTAAAGTCCTAATTGATAGGCTATTGAAAAACATCTATAGCTTTCTTAAACTGTGATTTCATGTTTTAACTAAACATGCATCACATCTCTATGCTTCAGATACTATAGGATTGAAAAAAGAAAAATTGAATTTCATGAAGTTTTGACCAAGTTAAGATGGTCAGACATACGAGTTTTTTATATCTTTTAAAAGTTGTAATAAAAAAATTCATAATTAATTATTTACTTGGAAAAACTTACAAAAAATGCATCACATCGACATGAGTCCTCTACTTATATCTAAAATCTTATAAAAGGGTATGTGTAGGATCATAATGGAAAACAAGTCTATGCACCTAGAAAAATCCTACAACTTGACGAAAATTGAATAAGTTATCTATATTACTTCAAAATATGTAAGAATAGAATCAGTAGAAAATTGAATGTAGTTTCTAAACTACTAGGTTTTTTTTAAAAAAAAAAATCTATTTGGTGAAAATTTGAAATTTCAATGTAGTAGTACTTAAATTTTATGGGAAAAATAAGATTTTATATATAAGCAGAGGACTCCATGTCCGATGTGTATTTACCTTTTTTTGTAATTTTTTTTCCAAGCAATAATTAATTATGATTTTTTATTACAATAAAAATAAAACCCTATGTTTGCTAACCACCTTAACTTGGTCAAAACTTCATGAATGCATTTTTAATCCTATAGGCATGTGAAGCATGTAATGTAGCATGCATGTTTTGGATTGAAAAATGTGATACCGCTTGAAATTTATAGATGTTTTTCGAATTCTATCGACGACTCTAGTTGTAATTCTAATAGAAAAAATAAATAATAATTATTTATTAAATTCAAACTAAAGCATAATTTATATATTTAGGTGGAAAGTCGAATCTCCCTCCAAAAACCCTCTTTTGTCATCAATTTTAAAATAAAGTCACACACACCCTAAGCAAATACCCATATTACCACTTTTTTAAATCCTCATGATCCCTATACCCAAAAATAATGTATTATAATTTTATTAGGTTAGGTGGTCAGACAAATACCTACTTCTTATTTTCCCTAAAATTTAAGCACTAATGCATTGAAATTTCCAAATTTTCAACAAACATATATATATATATATATATATATATATATATATATATATATATATATTTAAAATATGTTCCAGATGGTGTTCACACCACAGATTATATTCTTACATATTTTTGAAATAATATGGATAATTTATTCAAAATTTTATGTCAAATTGCCTCTAACACTAAATTTTCCTTTTCAAATTTTTGCCACTTGAGGGGCCTATTTTTTCCATGATGATCCTACACATAAATTCATTCAAAAAATTAGAATTTTATCCTTCATGGAAAAAGTTATGTTGTGAAGTGTACACTGTCCTAAAATGTAGGTGTGTTTGTACTAAAAACTTTTTAGTTTCTTTAGCTGAGATGGAAAAAGAAGTTTCACACTTGATTCCAAATACTTGAAAAAATATTTAGACCCAGAAATGTCACAAATCACTAGTTTTCATCATCTTCAAATTCCTCATGGTTTAGCCACTATAGGTGCTTGAAAGTGAAGATTTAGTTAGAAAAAATCAGTTTAGTGTCCAATTTGGCCAAAAATTGTAAACCAGTATTGTGAGATCACCCATGAAGGTTTTTTGTGTCGTAGAAAAATGGCCCCTTGTCATTTTCATGGTCTTTTAGGTCTTGTTTCATGATGCTTGATATATTTTTATTTGATTTTATGTTGCAACATGGCTTGAACATGCTTATTTAGGTACTAAAATTCAAAGAACACCATCTTGCGAAGGTGTTGTGAAGTGTTGTAAGACATTTCTACATTCTTCTAGACTCTATTTATTATAATTCACCTAAAAATAAACTTTTTATTCATCAACAAGTCCTATTTTGAAGTGTTGTAAAGTCCTGTAACAAGCTTTCACACTTTTCTAAGCACATCTTCACTATTTATCCCTTCCTCATAGTTTATTTGACCGCTTTATGCTCTCATATGCTTAATTAAGTGTGTTATTTAGTATTATCTTGACAAACAACATTAAATACAACATATTTCCCAACACAAATTTTTAGGTCCTAGGTGGGACCCATTTGCCATGGGTGGCAAATTAGCCCCCCTTGGCCCCAAATTCAAAATATTTTAAATTTCCTTTAAGGATTTTATTCAAAAACACTTGATGTTGGCCTATGACGAGGTATGATCGGGTAAGTAAGGCACAATTGTGTATAAATATGTGATTTTTTCCTCATTTTACATCTCCAACAATTCTCCAACATTCATACATCATATTCAAGTATTCAAGCATTTTACAACATCTTTTCAAGCATTATTCAAGCACTTTGAAGCAGCCATTGACATTACTTCAGACTTGCATCATCAAGGGTTTGGTAAGTTGATAGCATTTGCATGTTGTTAGTTTATCATTCCTTTGCATTTCATTATTTTATTAAGGGTTTGATTACCAAAAGTGGTGTTTGACCAAGGAAAACCCCTATTCATTAACATTAAACCATTTTTCCCCTATTGCATGTTTGTTTGTAGCCTTTTGTGTGTAGATTTGACAATCTTTTTGGTGTTGAAGATTGGTTTACAAGTCAACTCAAGTCCATTTTAAGCTTGGAGAAGGTTTTTTGTCTGTTTCCTGTAGAATTGACTTCAGTAACCCAACAAGGAATGATTTCCAAATCTAGTGTTGCAAAGTTGTCTCTAGGATTTTTAGACATTTGGGATAGGATTGATTCACTACCTGTGGTGAATGAGCCCCACCTTGAGATTGAAAATCTGAATTTTTTCAAATTCTAGATCCCGACAGACAAAAACTTGTTTTTGACAGTTTTTCACTAGGAGGAGGACTGATTCGCCACCTTGGTCGAATGAGTCCCACTGTGAAAAATTAGTGATTTCAATTAGCATCCCCAACATTCTAGATTCATCATACTTCACCCAGGTGCACTCAGATTCATCTCTTTTCTTTTTGTTATGCATATTTTCTTCATTTAGTTCATTGTTACATTACATAATGTGTTTTCAAACATAGCTTAAATTTCACTTTTGCATTCATTTTCGTTCATGTAGATCAGTCAATTACATTTAGTTAACTTCATAATTTAGGTTATAAAACATCACACATAGCATAATTTGAATGAACCGTTAGCATTTTTTCTCCTAACTCTCTCCTTTTAGGTGAAAAACCCTAGAAGAGAAAGAGTTATCCATAGGAGCCAAAAATCAACAGTTCATTTGGTAAACCCAACTTTTGAGCACTTTGCATTTCTAATTTCATTTACATATTACATCCTAGTTTACTTTTGCATTAACATTCAATTAGTACATTGTTTTTTTTTGTATTTTAGGACATTTTATCTTGCATTAGTGAAAGATTCATTTAGATTTCATTTTTGCATTGTATCTCATTGAAAAAACTAAAAAATATGCATTTTTCATCCTTGATTGCATTATGTAGAGCATTGAAATCATCTTAAAAATCCTGAAAAACACACAAAAAACATCATATTGGGACTCATTCATCACCCAGGGTGAATCAATCCCTTTACACTTTTTAAACAACATTCCTGACATCAGTTTAGCATTTTTCTGCATTATTGTTTCCTATTTCTACATTTTGTTTTACTTTCCAAAATCTCTATTTTTCCTCATTTATTGCATCTTAGTTTATTTGCATCATGGCATTTTCTTCAATAAGTTTTGGAAATCCTTAAAATCATTAGTAGACATGTCCAATTGTGCCTTTGGTTGTGACCCTAATGACCTTGAACAACCTCATGGTCTTTTAACTCCTCATTATTTTCCTCCATGCGAAGTAGACATCATTGGAGAAGATGATGCTAGCATGAACAAGTTCTATAATGATTGCCTTGATAACCTAGAAGCAAATGCAACCTTTTATCCCTCCATGAGGTCACAAGATCTTCCTACTATTGCACCTCCTGATCACTTTGCATACTTACATGATCTTGAATTCAATATAGTACCTAAGGTTCCTCTCTCAGGTGGACCTAGTTCCTCTCACCAATCACATTCACAACCCCTTTACGATCACAAAGTCACAAACACTTCTACCACCCTTGAAGAAACATATGTTAAAGGATTCACTATCTTAATTAAACAAGGTTGTGACACAAAACATGAACATGAAATCCATCAACTTCTTCAACAATAATCAACTAAAGCACACACAATAGGACTAGGATATCAAGATCATTCTCATCCTGATAGACATCCTCTTTAACCTAGGGGACTTTGGGATGTTGGTATAGTGGTCTTGGATACTCCTCCTAACTTAAACATTCTCCTTCCACATGAGCAACCATTATCTCCTTCTAATGACAAGGATGTTAGGATCCCTATGGGTCCTCTTTCTCCTTCTATTCATGAACAAGGTGAATCTAGCAAGCGCAAACAACCTTACAAACTCAAAATGATCAAGTTTCCCACACATCCTCCACCTGAATGTGAAAGGAGACTTCAATTGATTTTAAATAAAGGTCTTATACTTTTACCACCTATGAATAGGTTGGTTATTCGTCTGAAAGAATCTAACATACCATTTTGCAAATATCATTGCATCCTTGGACATCACACTGAATAATGTTGGACATTGAAGGAAATACTAGATAAGTATCACTTCACTGATACCAATTGTTTCCCCGTCATACCTTAAAGCAACCAAATCCCATCATCATGTCATAGTTGTAGAATTCCCTATTCTCACTATTGCATGATCCTTTCATATCACCCACCTCGGCTCATTCTTGCCTTTACACTTTGTGGAGGGCAAGATGTTCTTAGCCTTGTCCTTGTAATGTACTTGTCTTTGTCTCTTAACTATGTTATTCATTTTCCGCTTATCTATTTAAGATTGAGAAACCAATAGCTTAGTTAATGGTTGACTTACGTTTGCATTACTTGTCCCTTTGTCCTTTTTACATTTTCATGTGTATCGTGTTCCCCTATATCATGTGTTTGATGTTCCCTCTCTTCATACACTTCTTCTATTCCAATCTCTCTTCTTTTATATGTCGTACATTCTCTTTTTCTCTCTTTTTTTTGTGTTTTCCTTTTGGGGATGACACAAAGTGTAGAGATGCCCTATGTCTCTTCCATGTTGACCCAAAAGGTTCCTCTCTTTTTCTCTCTTTGTTTTGTGTTTTCCTTTTTGGGATGACATAAAGTATAGAGATGCCTTATGTCTCTTCCATGTTGACCCACAAGGTCTTTGTTTTTTTCTCTTTTTTGTTTTGAGTTCTCCTTTTTGGAGATGATGCATGTAATTGAGACTGAAATGTCTCCCTCATGTTGACCCAAAAGCTTTTTTATTTTCTTTTTCCTTTTCATTTTCATTTTTCTTGTGTTTTACTTTTGGGGGCGATGCAAAGCGTTGGGACCACAATGTCTCTTCCATGTTAACCCAAAACAAACTTTTGTTTTCCTTTGTTTTCACTCTCTTTGTTTCATTCTTCCAGTTCTATGTGCTTTGGGGAATGATGACAATTCCGTGCTCTTTCATAGAAACATTGTAGCAACAAACATACTGACCCCAAATCCATAGATCCCTTATGTGTTTGGTGTGTTTTCTTTTTTGGGGGGCAACTCCCTTTCTTTCATTTTTCCTTGACATGATGTAGCCTACCTTCAAAACATATGACTTGGCATAGGGATTTCTAGCTTGGCTCTCATGTCTTGTTTTCTTTTATTGCATTTTCTTTTCTTCTCTACTTTAAAGTAATTTCTCACAAAATGATGTGTAGCAATTCCTTTAAAGTGGGGGTATACATTACCATCAATTCATTTGCATTCTTTGTTCCTAGTGTAGCCTTTTCATTTATGTAATGGATTCATCACTTTTTGAATGACATTGGGTGTGATGTCCTTCATAAGTGTGATCTTTCTAAGCATATTACATTCCTCTTGGTGGCCTAATGTGACGCATTGCATCCCCCAACTTTTGAATATACTATTCTTTAATTGGTCCTCTCTTGGAGGAATTAGACACAATGTTCCCTAAGTGACTAACCTTGCATGAACCTAACAAGACTGCTTTGAACATCCTTTACATTTTACATTTTTACACTTTACATTTTTTCATTTTACATTTTTACCTTTTTTCCACCTTGCATAATGCAACTTGCATGACTGTGGTACTTTGTCTTTTATTTTCATAGCATTTTTCTTTGTGGCACCTTGTTAAAGTTATCAATGGGTATAACTTTAATATGGCTGAGTGGGAAGCCCACCTAGTGGCATGAATTTTCCCCATAGCCACTTTTGTGTTTATGAGTGCATACCAACTAGCGTATGTATCTTACCTTTTTGGGCTTTCTCACCTCGTGGAAAACTAGTTCTATGGCCCCAAAGTGAGTACATTTGGGCCTTCTCACCCGGCGGACCGTTATGTGTTATGTTGCCCTAGAGTGAGTATACATTCTCTTTCAGTCTAGATCTAATCCACAACTAGTTGGATTGATAATCGAAGCTTCATTCAATTCAGCTCAACACTTGTGTGTTCCTTTGTTCTTATGTCTAGTTTTCCATGGGATCTTCATCCTGGGGGCTTGATCATCCCTCTTGATATTGTCATTCCATCTTGCTAACGTAAGTGCATTTGAACCCTCCTCTTGATGTTCATGGCTACTTTAGTGTGAGTTTGAAGTAAGTTCATCCTCTCACTAAAGTGGGGGCTAAATGTGTCATAGAAAAATGGCCCCTTTTCATTTTCATGGCATTTTAGGTCTTGTTTCATGATGTTTGATATATTTTTCTTTGATTTTATGTTGCAACATGGCTTGAACATGCTTATTTAGGTACTAAAATTCAAAGAACGACGTATTTTGAAGATTTTGTTAAGTGTTGTAAGACATTTCTACATTCTTCTAGACTCTATTTATTACAATTCGCCTAAAAATCACCTTTTTATTCATCAACAAGTCCTATTTTGAAGTGTTGTAAAGTCTTGTAACAAGCTTAAATGCTTTTCTAGGCACATCTTCACTATTTATCCCTTCCTCATGCTTTATTTGACCCCTTTATGCTCTCATATGCTTAATTAAGTGTATTTTTTAGTATTATCCCAACATACATTTTCAAGTCCTAGGTGGGACCCATTTGCCATGGGTGGCGAATGAGTCCCCCTTGGCCCCAAATTCAAAATATTTTAAATTTTCTTTCAAGATTTTATTAAAAAACACTTGATGTCAATCTGTAATGAGGTATGAATGGGTAACTAAGGCACACGTGTGTATAAATATGTGATTTTCACCTCATTTTACATCTCCAACAATTCTCGAACATTCATACATAATATTCAAGCATTCAAGCATTTTACAACATCTTTTCAAGCATTATTCAAGCACTTTGAAGTAGCCATTGACATTACTTCAGACTTGCATCATCAAGGGTTTGGTAAGTTGATAACATTTGCATGTTGTTAGTTTATCATTCCTTTGCATTTCATTATCTTATTAAGGGTTTGATTACCAAAAGTGTGGTTTGACCAAAGCAAACCCCTATTCACTAACCTAGGTATGTGTAGGATCATGATGGGCCAAAAAGTGGCAATATGATGGGTATGTGGCTGACGACTTTTTTTTAACCCAAAATTGATGAAACGAAAAGGGTTTTTAAAGGAGATTCTCAACTTTCCACCAATATAAATTATGTTTGAATTTAATAAGTAATTATTATTCATTTTCTATTCAAATTACAACTAAAATTTTAATTGATAGATTGATTGAAAAACATCTATAGCTTTCAAACAGTATGACATTTTTTGAATCCAAAACATGCATCACATTCTATGCTTTGCATCCTATAGGATTAAAAAAATAAAAATTGAATTTCATGAAGTTTTTACCAAGTTAAGGTGGTCGCATATGAGTTTTTATATTTTTTAAAAGTTGTAATAAAAATAATAATTAATTATTTACTTGGAAAAAAATTACAAAAAATATCCATCACATCGGGACATGATTCTTCTACTTATGTTTAAAATCTTATAAAATAAAAAATCATTTTATTGTGGTTAGGTGGTCAGAACAGACACCTACTTATTTTTTCCCTGAAATTTAAGTACTACTGCATTCAAATTTCAAATTTTCACCAAATAGATTTCTTTTTTTAAAACAAACCTAGTAGTTTAGAAACTACATTCAATTTGCTACAGATTCTATTCTTACATATTTTTTAAATAATATAGATAACTTATTCAAATTTTTATGTCAAGTTGCCTAACTCTGATTTTTCTAATTTTTTTGCCACTTAAGGGCCTATTTTTTCCATGATGATCCTACACATACCCACCTTAAACCACTTTCCCACTATTGCATGTTTGTTTGTAGCCTTTTGTGTGCAGATTTGAGAAGCTTTTTGGTGTTGAAGATTGGTTTACAAGTCAACTAGGTGCTTCAAGTCAACTCAAGTCCATTTTAAGCTTGGAGAAGGTTTTTTATCTATTTCCTGTAGAATTGACTTCGGCAACCTGACAAGCAATGATTTCCAATTCTGGTGTTGCAGAGTTGTCTCCTGATTTTTCAAAAATTTAGGAGAGGAATGATTTTCCACCTATGGAAAATGAGTCCCACCTTAGGACTGAAAAATTGAATTTTGTTAGATTCCGGATCTCGATAGACAGAAACTTGTTGCTGACAGTTTTTCACTAGGAGGACTAATTCGCCACCCTGGGTGAATGAGTCCCACTGTGAAAAATCAGTGATTTTAGTCAGCATTCCCAACATTCTAGATTCATCATACTTCACCCAGATGTACTCAAATTCATCCCCTTTCTTTCAATTCTACATATTTTCTTCATTTAGTTCATTATTGCATTACACACTATGTTTTCAAAGATAGCTTAAATTTCACTTTTCATTTCATTTTCATTCATTTAGATCAGCCAATTGCATTTAGTTAACTTCATTTAGGATAGAAAACATCACACATAGCATAATTTGAATGAACCATTATCATTTTGCTCCTATCTCTCTCCTTTTAGGTGAAAAACCCTAGAAGAGAAAAGAGTTGTCCATAGGAGCCAAAAATCAATAGTTCATTTTCATTTTGAACCTAATGGATTATTTAGATATAATGGTAGAATATATGTAGCTGATGTAGAGGAGTTAAGAATTCTAGTATGGAAGGAAGTACATGAAGCACCGTTCTTTGGACACCCTAGAGTGATGAAAATGATAGCAGATGTGAAGCCATTATAATTTTGGAAAGGAATGAAAGGAGATGCTTCTAGATTTGTGGCTAGGTGTCTTGAGTGTCAAAGGGTGAAATTAGAGCATCATCATCCTACAGGCTTGTTATACCCCCATGATATACAAGAGAGGAAGTGGCAAGTCATAATTATGGACTTTGTGCAAGGATTGCCTATGTCAAGAAATAAGTTTCACAATGCCATTCTTGTGGTTGTAGATAATCTTACCAAAGTAGTGCATTTGATACCTGAGAATCTAACTAATGGAGCACCTGTCATAGAAAAGAAATTTATGCAAGAAATGTTTAGGTTACATGGGATTCCTGAGAAGATAATCTCAAATAGGGATACACGAGTCACTTCTAGGTTTTAGCAAACCTTGTTTTCTGCACTAGGGACTCAACTAAATATTATCTTAGCATATCATTTGAAAATGGATGGGAAAACTGAAAGGGTGAATAAAGTATTGGAAAACCTACATAGAATGCATTGCATGGATCAACTGTACTAGTGGGAAGATTACTTACCCTTAGTAGAATTTTCCTACAACAATTCTTACCATTCCATGATAAAGATGGCTCCTTTCAAAGCATTATATGGATGAAAGTGTGGAACTCCCATAAGTTTGGATAGACTTAAGGAGGAAGTGAGTCTTGGGCCAAAATTTTTGGCGGAAATCGAGGAGCAAGTTAAGATTGTTAAGAAAAGGTTTGATGAAGCTAACGAATGATAGAAAAGCTATGCTGATGCCAATAGAGTGCCCCGTAATTTTGTTTTAGGTGACAAAATATTGTTGAGAGCGAAACCTCACAAGAGCTCCATTAAATTTGAAAAGTATTCTAAGTTATCCCCATGTTATGTAGGACATTTTGAGATTCTAGTGAGGTGAATCTAGTAGCTTATTGAATTGTGTTGCCACCAGCTCTTGTTAGAATGCATAATGTCTTCCATGTGTCCTACCTCAAAAAGTATTTACCAGGTGATAATCATGTGATTGATTGGACTACTTTATAGGTACAATACCTTGAAGTGGTAACTCTCGAGCCCATCAAGGTGCTCAAAACATGTAAGCTTCGCTTGTATAATAGGGAAGTCTTACAATGCAAAGTCTAGTGGGACTAGTATTAAAAAGACACAACCACCTAGGAGGACTATACAAAGATTTATCAAAATTTTCCTAACGTTTTAGATGCTTTTGGGAATGTTTGAAAAACAATGTGATGTTTAGTTAATTTGTGTTTTATGTTGTTACATAAAATCATCGGAGATGATGGTTCACAAGTGGGGGAGTATGTTACACCCCAATTGTGTAATTACTATTTACTATCACTATATAGGGTAAATATGAATGTAATGTGAATTCTAGAGATGAATAAATTGCATTTGTACTTTGTACTCAATGCATCATGAATGAATTTTATCTCATTTAATGTTATGAAAAGTATTGCATATATGTGTTACAATGGATGGTTATTGAATTGATATTCTAACTTTGGAGATCTATTACGTATACTGCATATCTTGTGAATAGTTGACTTCCATGTGCATGTGTTAGTGGTTGCAGGTATATGTTCCATTCCTCCAGGTAGAGGGGAAGTATCACTTAGGAGAAGATCTTGTTTGGGTAACCAGTAATGTAACATATTTGAGCTTACACACAACACAATAGAATAATTGAGTCGAGTCATTATGTGGGAAGTTGGTAAGTCATCCTTAGTTGATGTTTCTACATTAGTAAGAGTCTTGTTTACTATTGAATGCATTATTGGGTGATGTTTATTTGTTTGAGCTTGTGAGTTCTTTCTTGTATTACTACATTTGTATTGATGAGTAGGACATATGTGGAGTATGTGTATATATATACACATGAATGTCAATTGGATCTAATGACATTTATATGTATATGTATAGATATACCACATGTAGGTGCTTATCAATGCAATAGTAATTGTGTATGGCTATTATGTGAATTGAATGTGTGTATATATATACATATATATGTTTAGTATATACATATATCCATGTGCATATATGTATCAATACACGCGTATGATGGAAAGTGGACATGCCATGTGAACATATCGATATATGTATACATATATATACATATACATAGAAGCATATACTTATATATATATATATATATATATCTATATATTTATATATACATACATATATATATATACATATATATACATATATACATATATATACATATATACTTATATATGTATATATGTATATATATCCATATATATGTGTGTATATGTATATATATGTATGTATTTATATATATATAAATCGATATATGTTGATAATACTATGTGATTACTATCTTGCTTATACTTATTTGTATATTGAATGTATACATACATAGTTACCATATGATATATGTGTAAATGTATATTAACACACACACACACACACACACACACACACATATATATACATATGCTTATATATATATATACATTGATATAAATATATATGTATATGTGATTATATATATATATATTAATGTATATTTAATATATTATCACTTTCTTGGAATCGACTATCATTAACAATGATAGATGCCAATTATTTAACTTTAACAAAGTCCAATTATATTTTACTTATGACTGTGTTTTAAGAGGCCAAGTATTACTCATGCTGCCACACATAAAGGAACAAGTATACTACAAAGTAACTCACAACATTAAGTCGATATGTGGAGAAGATTTAGTCAATGCCTTATTTAGGGATAAATTTGACTTAGTAAACTCTTTACATGCCTTGTCATTTGGTAATTATCAACATGTACAACATGTAATTTACTTGGACAATCTAATAAATGAAGAGATTCAACTCATATGGGACTATGTCGATTTGATCTATGTGTTACATATTTGATATTTGACTTATTCAAATATATAGTTAACCTGCCAAGTATTTGATAGAGCTATTTAGCTTCGTGCCACCTTATGAATCCTATTCAGTGTAGATGTTCATTGTGAGGGTAATTTGAATTACACTTTATCATCATGTGTTGTTTTGAAAGTATTTCATTATTGTCACCAAGGAGGTCGATTTGTAGTATTGTTTGGATGAGTATGTTCTTCTTTGTGTGCCACCTTTTAGCTATGAGGAGTAAGTGGTTTTGAATGGTGATTGCTGTCAAAACTCATGCCTATTTTGAAGGATTGAAATTTTATTTTCCATTGTATAAATAGTAGAGAAAACTCACTTGTTTGGGATGCATCCCATATGCTTTATGCATAGTATTTTATACATTTTTCTCTACAATTCATAGCTGCAATATTCTATTTTATTTGAGAGAGATCTGGTAGTATTTGTGAGGAATTTAGTATATTGAGTGAAGTACATCATCAAATTGAGAGAAGGGAGTTATTGTGGCATAGCTGGAGGAATCAAGTTTGAGCTAGTTGTTGTTGTGGGAAAACTGATTTGCAATCAAGTGATTGGATAAGCGAAAATAGGCATGAGGATATTCCTTCTTTATTGCTTTATTTTTGACAGATTGTTCTCCATGGTTGCTTTGAATTTTCTTTTATGAGTACTTGCATCTAGGGGAAGTAGTATTGCTTGTAAAGGAATTAGAAGCTTCTATTATTTTTTTATGATGTCCTTGTATGTACTCCATAATAGGAGGTTTGTGTTTATCATAAGTATTACATACTAGATATGATACTCCTAGGATTTTTTATCCATTATGGGAGGGAGCTTATGTATTTACTTTATTAAGTAGATTTATTCCAAGTTTGTAGAAATGGTGATAGGTTGTCTCTGGGGTGATAAATTATCTATTGAAGGAAATACCCATGCATATTTTATGACGGCCTTAAGTCAAATCGGCCCTGAGTAGTGTATGTGATAGAATGACATTCATTTGAAGTACTAAATGAGAACACTTTGGGAAAAGTAGTGTGATTTCCTTTGGCTCGATAGTCAGTTTTTCATGAGCTAGTATTACATTCTAGTCCTAGATTGAGGTTTTCCAAGTTCTAGTTATGTAGGACACAACACTATGCTTAGTTGGTTTTCGTTATTTGGTTACTCTACCAATCTCTTCATCAAAGGGAATGGACATCTATCAAATGATAAATATGCGAGGGACCCCATATGAGTCCGTGATTGGCAAAAAAGTTCTTGAGTGATGCTTCTCCTCCATAGCAAGTGACAAAAGACCAAGATTTGAAAGGAAGGATCTTGGACCGTCTATAAGCTATTTGTTCTAAAGCTTGTTTGAGCTATGTATGTAAATATATGCATTCTTGTATTATTGTAACTTATGAAATTATTGTAATTAAATGGAATCCTTTTTGTATATTGTTATGGAATTTTGCTCGTGTACTCTCAATAAAGAAAAGATTTTTTTTATTGCAATGGCTTGTTACATAGTTTATTTACTCCCATGGTGAAAACTTAGGAAATTTTTACTTTAGTGAAGGGTTGGCATGTTACACTTATGCTAATATTTTTCTAATGAGAGACCTCAAGTTTCTTATATGATTAGATATAGTGATTCTATCTTCAATTTTGAATCTAAATAGTTAAATTCTCCCAAATTCTTATTTATTTAAATTCTCCCAAATTCTTATTAGGATTGGTCTATATCTACATGATGTAATTCATAGTCAAAAAGGGCAAGAGGAATAATAGTTTTTTTCTTTATAATCTCTTTTATGACATTCCAATAACTTATTTGCATTTGTAGATGGTGTTTCTTTTACATCCACTATTCCACATACATTTTTATTCATTATTTGCATTTTCATTTTCATTTTCCAACTATAAAATTGAACCCAAAATACTTATTTAATGGAATTCCTTTTTGAAGAAAAAAATATAAACTAATACCAACATTATTACTTTAAATTAATATCAATATTTATACAAAATACATGAAATCTTATTCTTCTTAACCTTACAACTCTAGCCATAGGTTATACACCTTTCTCTTCAAATGAATATAAATAATTTTATGAGGCAAAGACTTAAATATGAATAATAAATGAAAAAATGTTGGAAGGTTAGTTTTCAATGAAAGAGACTTCATTTCTAGGTTAGCTTATATTTATAGAATGCCTAATTTTTTATAAATAAAATTCCTTGTAATTCATCCTTTAACTCATGGATTAAAAATGATAGAGAATGTACTTGATTTGGTCTATTTAGCATGATCGTAGGAGATGGAGATTTCTTCTTGGCCTAATCTTTTGAAAGGCCTCATTTTTTATTTTTCATAATCATTAGGGTGTGAAAATTACTTCAATGTGCATGTTGAGTTTTTAATTTTTTCAAGTCATTAAAATATCAAAAGATTAATTATTTATTGTGTATTTATTGAATGTATGTAACAAAATTTTTATATATTTAAGGCTAGCAATCACACCTTGGTGTCCAATGGTTACACTAAAAGTATGGATGGTCAATTGGAAAAAAAATAGTTTATTTTGTGCATAAATTGCATAGAATGTGAGGTCAATTGGTAGGCCATTTAACAAATGATATTGTTTGTGAAATAAAAGGTATGAATGAAGAATTCATAGCTTCAAATCAAGTATGCATCCAACTATAAGGATCTATACATGACATAACAAGAAGATAATCAAGCCTTATTACTAAGATTCAAGTTATTCTAGCAATAGGGAGAGATACAAATGGGAAGAGAATGCATGAGAGAGGGGGTAAGGAGATATAGAGATTGGAATATAGAGATAGATATGAAGATGGATATGGATATAGAGGAGAGTTATGTGGGGAGAAGGAGATGGAGAGATAAAGAGAGATGAGATAGGGATGGATAGAGATGGAAGAGATAGATTTAAAGAGATGGAGAGAGAGTGAGAGATAGAAAGATAAAGATAGAAATAAGAAGTGATATATAGAGAGAAGTAGAGAAGGAGAGATATAGAGCTAGCCCAAGAGATTGATAAATAATGAGATAGGTATAAAGAGTGACATAGAAGACAAAATATGTAGAGTTAGAGATAGAGAGGTAAAGAGATATATATTATAGAGGTATAAGAAGAGGGAAAGGGGGGATATAAGGAGACAGATGGATGGATAGAGAGGAAGATAGAGGAAGACATGGGAACATAAAAGGAAAGATAGAGAGAGGTAATGAGATATAAGGAGATAAAGAGTGATAAATAGAGAGGAATAGATAGATAGATATAGAGGGAGAGGGAGAGAGCAATATATGGTGAGATAGAGAGATAGAGAGATATATAAGGGGATATATAGAAAGGGGGAGAGAGAAATAGAGATAGAAAAATAGAGAGAAGAGGTAAAAGATAGTGATAGAGGGATGGAGATAGAGAGAGGGAGAGAAATACATGTGAAGAGAAATGGAAGAGAGGTAGAGATAAAGAGATAGATAGGGGATAGGGAGGGAGGGAGAGATGATGAGAGAAATAAAGAGAGGAGAGAGAAGTTGAAAGATATAGAAAGATAAAGTGATAGAGAGTTATATTCATGGCTACTTTCATTTGTATGACATGCCTTTTTAAAAACTTATTGTCTATGGTAACATAATAAAATATTAAAAATTGTTTTTTTAGTATTTAAATGTATTTGATATCTTCTTTCTTACATCTTATTATCCAACATTTAAGTTTATATTATAAATTTATTAGACATCAAAAAATTGATGATCCTTATGACTTTATGTTCACCATACACTTTTTATAACCTTAAATATTTCATGAATTATTTTTTATTCATAATTTCCTTAATTATATTGTTAACATTTTTTTTTATTTTCCATGAAATGTATCCCTCCCTTCCTTTATCCTCTTTATTTAATATCTCTTTCATCTTATAAATCATTTTTAATCCTCCATAAACATTAGTAAATAAATTAAATTAAATTAGCATAACAAATTTGAAAAAGGGTCAAGGGTACCATTATTTATGACAAATTAGCATAACATATTTGAAAAAAGAATCAAGGGCACCATTCTTTATGAAAAATTAATTGTCTTTATGTATGTGTGTCATATGACAAATCATTTAAGAATTTTTCATAGTAGTTAGAAGTCAAATATTATTAAAAATTTATAAGTTTTAAATCCTAGTTGGAGTTGGCTTTATGATCTAGAATGGATACAAGAATTTGACTAGATGGCTCTTGTTGTTTAAATCCCATGATAGAAGTGATTCCTTTTGTAAATTTTTGATAAAATGTATAAAAGCAATATAGGTTAGAAGTTTAGTGCTTAGAATTTTTGTGACAGTATTGTGTCGATAGTAGTTTTAATTAGGAGGCTAATGCAAAATATATGTCTTGGCACTTCAAGTGGAACTATGCCTAGATCCAAAATACAATATACAAGACCATGCAAACTTATTTTATATTAATATAATGTTATGGTCTTAGCTATAAACTTACATAGAAAAAAAAAATCAATAATAATCCAACAATACAAAATAAAGTAGCATCAATAATGAAAATATATGAAGAAAGCTCTTTTAGAATAGCTTGATATATTATTTTCTTGGATGCTCCTATGAAGGAATACTATTTTTGGATTAAATACAATATCTAAAAATTGCAAAAGAAATATGATTTTCTAAAGAGTAGAAATCTTTAAAAACATGATTAGAATGAATGATAAATAATTACAACATGATAATTGATTTATACATAGCAAGAATAAAAACTAAATTGATATAGAAAGCAAATTAAATCTATCAAGCAAAAATATCAGAAAATGGATAAAGGTTTAGTGCGTCTAATATTAAGTTGTTAAACAAAATTAAATGGAACTGTATGTACATTTGAATATATGATTATACTATTTAAAATTATTGTCTATGCTGAAGATATTTTCAAATTTGTAAAAATATCTTAGTAAATATGATATGTGATTAGACACTAGAATAAGTATAATATATAGAATGGAAGTTGCAAAGTATAAGATTATTCTCTTTACATTCAACTATCCAAATTTTAAGTTTATATTATATAATTTTTTAGATATTAAAAGCTTCCTAATCCCATAACTTTATGTCCACCACAATTTTTTTATAACCTTAAATATTTAAAATATTACATAAATCTTTCATATATATATTTTTCTAATTCATGATTTTCTTTATCATATTGTTAACATTTTATTTTATATTTTCCATGAAATGTGTCCTCACCCCCTTTATCCTCTTAATTTTATATCTCTCAGCATCTTATCAGTTTTAATCTTCCATAAATATTTATTTATTTATAAATTAAATTAACATAACAAATTTAAAATAGGGGTCAACGGTCCGATTAATTAGGACAAAAGAATTGCCTTTATGTACGTGTGCCGTATGCCTTCATTCAAGCCGTTCGTCACGGAAGTGGGAAGTCAAATATTATTAAAATTTTGTAAAATTAACATCTTGGCTAAAGGGTTTTTCGTAGGATTTACATCGCGAAATTTGTATATACAATTAATTTTATGGGAGCTAAAATTTGATTGAAGACAAACCAATAGAAAGCCGAAAACGTTTATGCAAATTGTAATGAAATGCCTTTTATTAATAACTTTAGCGACACGGTATTATGTACCATATATTGCTTTACAGCTAGATTGCTTGACATTCTTACGTCTACAATATGATAAATTCAAGACTTAATCTATGAGGAATGGAAAATATAGCATTGATTAACTACAATATTACTGGCAATGAAGAGTATATATGCTTTAGTAGGGTGCAGGCGCAGTTCCAGCGAGTGAATAGGGCTTCACAGTTGGCCCAGCTGCAACAGTCTCGAAGATCATTCGCCTGCTTCGTGTTTTGTGAGCTTGGCACAGGTGAGGCAAATATATTCCTGCAATCCTTAATTTTGTTACCATATGTTTGAATAAAATAATATCGGCATCATGACAAGGAATGAACAGAGAGTAATGGGGCACTTACCTTCTCCTGCAGCGAGATTTACGTAGAGATTGACAATGTTGGGGCAGTTGTTTTGGCACTTGTCTGAGCACAGTTTAGAGGTGAAATGAGAATACTGGGAAAGATCATCAGTGGACATGCCAACACTCATTCTCTGCAACCCACAGCTTTGCAGACACTCCTCGCTCTCAATCCATTCCATCATCTTCTCCGCCATTATGCCCGATGACTGGAATACATTTGCACATGTGCCACTCGTTATTCAATAAAACTATCCTCAAACAAAAACAGAGAAAAAGATGGAGTATTGTAAAAGAATGTATTGCCTGGCACTGGTATTCTACTGATGCTTCGTGTGTGGAGGCGACGAAGGAGTATTTCTTCTCGAGCACACAGCGAGCTCCCGACGATGAGACCGAGAAAGCGCACATCTCTACTGGTAGCTTCTCACATTCCACACCTGCTTCACCTGCATAAAATCACCATTAACGCCGTTTAAGCATAAAGTAAATTTCATCAATCATAAGCTTATAAAGGCAGGACTTAAACATCAGATACTGAAGGATAACGACTTGTTACTGTGAGAAACAATCTATTTTTCTTCCCATGTTGTACAACCTTCAGAACTGATCCTGTCAAGCTCTACTGCTGAAAACTACCTGCCTAAATAAAATAAATATTGGAATTTGAAGGTCGGACATGAATGGTAGGGTCAATTACGAGCTCAAGTACAATCCCTGAGCGGTGTTTAATTTTATAAGATGAACTTAAATACAAGTTCTGGATAGATTAGGTAGAAAATACACCCATAATAAGACTCGTCATAAAACTTGTTTTACCTCCATAAAATAAGCTTAGGGAGAATTCCTAGCCAGATTTTTATAAAAAAGATGTACCCGTGAAAAAAGATCAGATAGAAGCTCTGCATGGATTAGGTGGAAAACATACCCATTAATCGTGATATATTTAACGCACCTAATTTTGACCAAGAGATAAAAAAAAATCACGTTTCACGAAATTGAAATCTAATTTAAAAAATACTCAAAAACTACTACATAGATCTAAAAATACAAGCCCTTTAAACCTTTCTGGGGCGATTTCACAAATATATAGATTGCCTGGCATCAAGAATCTGTTTAAATTAGTCCCAAGATAATTAGAAACACAAAGTTCATAAAAACCATAATCTCATTTGAGAAATCTTTAAAAATAAAAAAATTCGTACCCATCACCAGAACGCTTTGCAAGCCAAAGAGCGCAAAAAAAATGGCAAATGCAATTCTCATTTCGAAAGCCATTTGTTACTGCAATCTGGACACTTCTTGTCTTGCCCAAGCAAAAATAAAAAGCAAGAAAAAGAGCAATCTTAAGCGACAAGAATTGCAGTTATGATATGATGAGTTGTGAAGAACAAAGTAAAGTAAGATGCTCCATTTATAGACGCACTTTGCGGGACACAAGCAGGAAAACCCGCTCGGAAGTTTCTGGGTTGCGTAATTCAAACGGGATCCGCAAATGTTGGACAATACTGAGCCACCTAATCAGCCCGTGGGGTTACAAGACTCCGTGATTTACGCTCTTGGTTTCATTTTTCTGATTTTCTTCTCTAAAGGTCTTGATTTCCATGCCAAACTAACGCTGGTGTGGTCCACGCGGAATCTGTGAGGCCGCCTTCGCAAGTGCCATCATGTAGAAATGAAAATACAGGTAGAAAAATTGTTAGAAGGTCGGTTTTCAACGAAAGCGACTTCATTTATAAGTCACCTTATACGTACAGGACGCGTTATTTGCTACATGTAAAAGTCGTTGTAAGTCGTCCACTAATTCAAAGATTACAAATGACTGAGGATGTACTTGACTTTATCTGTTGTTCGTATTTAATGACGATCGTAGGAGATGGAGTTGTGTGCTCGAACTAATCTCTTTTGAAAGGTCTCTTTTGTTATTATTATTTTTGATAGTCATTAGGGCTTGAAAATTACTTCGATGAGTATCTTGGGTATTTTCTTCGTTCAAGTCTTTAAAATATCGAAAGATTTATTGTTTTTTTTTGTTTTTTTAACGTATCTAATCTAATTTATAGATATTTAAGATAAAATTATAAATATAATAAAAAAATAAAAAATATTTTTGACATATTTTATTGTGACATGAAGGAATGTACACATTAAAATTAAAAACAATGAGTATTATATTCAAATATATAAATAATTTAAGAGTCACATCTCTTTGAACTTTAGGTAGATGTATTTAAAATATTTATATTAGTTATTACATCATTATTTTGTTCACAATGTTTTGTAATAGTAGAGGAATAGTAGAGGATAGGAAGAGCCATATCATGATTGATATATATATTTAAGAAGACATAAACTATAAAATTAAAAATATAACAAACATAATAAAATATAGGAATAAAATATATAAATTACACTAATTGTATATTTTGTTTTAGTTTATCAATAATAAAAAATAATTATAGATTAAATATTAATTTTTTTTTATTTTTTAAGAAAAATATTTATTTCTTAAATATAAAGACAAAAAATTTAAATAAATATTATTGTCTACAAGTGAAACTACTAAAAACAACAAGGAAAATAAAAAGAATAAATAAATAGATGATATATATATATATATAAATATATATAATAAGAACATTAATGTATATATACATACATCAAAAAAAAAAAAAACATAGAAGAACACAAAAGAAACAAAAAAAAAAACATTCAAAAGACAAGAAGCAACATAAATTAAAACCATGAAAATGAGAAAGTAAGAACAATTTAAAATCACATGTATAAATTTTATTTTAAATATAATTTTACAAATTTTACATATATTCACAAAAAAAATTTATTGTCAATTAAATGTAAATTCTTAAAATTTATTGGAAAAATCAACATTACATTTGCACAGTAATAAATATAGAATGATAATAATATTATTGAGTTGATATGAGAATAAATTACAATAAACCTACATGAATGCAACTATTATATAATAAAAATAATAAACTACAAATTATTAAGATGACTTTATTAAAGTAAACCTTGATATTCCAACTGTTGAAAGCATAATTAATTGTTATATTAAATTGTATGGACATTGTTATAATGGCAGCAAGTGTATGCAGGTAAGTATGCAGTTAAACTGTTTATTGAACCGGTTCCTGCTTCCTCCTTGCTTCCTCGCGTGTATAAATGCATTGGTGATCATCAAATAATATCGATAGCAAGCTTTGCAACTCTTGATTTGGTATTAGAGCCCCTTGTTCACGTGACAGTATTTTGTTTTGAATATGCATGCGAAGGAATGGGATGTGCGGTGGAAGAAGGTGATGAATTTGGTAGTCTCTTTGATGTTCCTGTGCCCTATGAATGAGTAGGAGATAATTTGAAAAGAAACATCGCTATAACATGTGATGATGGCTACAAGATTGGCATGCTGTATGCGAATGTTAGACTTTGAAACTTTCTAGTGCCACTGTCGTGTACAAGATCAGATCACGGGAAAGGATTGAAGTGTTGGTGTAGCAAAAGGCGTGATGGATAGAGGCGACTGCAGAAGAGACGTCTGATTTGTTGTGCTAGGCGTGATTAGAGGTAAAGCACATCTACATTGAAATTGCTTGGAAAGCTTGCTGTTATGAAGGCTTGTATGAGTGAAGGGCATAAGAAAGTGAAGGTCTACTGCTGGGTAATGTGCTTTGTTTTTAAAGATTTTATTAATGGTAATCTGTGAGTTGATAGTATTTTGTGATTAAAGTCAGTTAAAAACGGTGTAAGAAGGTATAGATTGTCAACTAGTTTTTGGGAAGAATATATGAGGACAATCTAAAATTACATATAGACGATAAAGTTATGTCCAAGGTATAGATTGTCAACTAGTTTTTGGGTAGAATACATGAGGACAATCTAAAATTACATATAGATGACAAAGTTATGTCCAAGGTATAGATTGTCAACTAGTTTTTGGGAAGAATACATGAGGACAATGTAAATTTACGAATAGACAACAAATTTATGTCCAAGGTACAAGAAACTCTAGTTGTGGAATGTCCTCTTGGTTTCCTTAAAATATCTTAGTACATTTTCTTAGGTAGCCATTATTGTAATGTGAATTCAATTCAAGGAAAGGTTTGAGATGCCACCATCAAGAGGTAAACAGTTTTTTTAATGTTGTGGAGTGAAGACAGTGCATTATGGAGATTGTATAATGCAAGTATTCTAGATTTAATTTTCATACTTGGAGAATGAAAGCTCAAATGAAACTAATGAATAAAAATTTATGGAGGATAGTAATTGGAAACAAAACCCACCAACAAATGCAAATAAGTTATTATATTGGAATAGTTGAGATGAGAAAGCCATGGCTATTATCAATCTTTCTTTTTCAAAATTTGAATTACATCATATAGATTTAGACAATCATCAAAAAATATTTTGGATGATCTGAATAAATTGTTTGGAGAGAAAAAACTTATTGTAATTTTTTCCCTAAAAATTCAATTATTCAAGTTCAAATGCATGACAAAATCACAATGTCAAATCACATAAGTAATTTGAGGTCTCTCATTAAGCAACTAGTAGAAGTCAAGGCTCCAGTAGATCATGACAATGCTAGAGCTATATTGTTAAATATTTTTCCTTCAAAATAGAATAATGTTATTTTTACACTTAGTCAAATAACTTCTCAAATTTTAGCATATATGATTTCAACTCTTTTAGTACAAGAAAAGAGAACAAATGCAAAAGATACTAAAGGCAATTTTCAGTAAGAGAAAGAATTATACTTACGAAGTAATAATAATAGGTTAGGTACAAACAAAGAGGAAATTATATATTTCTACTATAAGAAAAAGGGTCACACAATTTGGTCTTGTAGAATTTGATTGAGTAACCTTCTTAAATGAAAAAGCAAAGATCAATCAAATGAGGGTAAGTTTCCATCGAAAATGAGGATGAGGATCCCCTAGATGATGATTTTGTTGACATTACTAAGAATGGATTAATACTTTGAGAAACCACATTGGAGGCTTGTGGCATTGGAGGATGGAGTAATTTCCATCATTTTAAGTTAGCTTCTCACTTTGAGATGGTACTTTGGATGAGAAGCAATTTTTCTTTATTTACTAATTTTTGTATGAAAATTTATAGTGTATAATAATAGAGAAAAATAATAAGAAAAAATTTAATATAGTATTTATGTGGAAAACCTAGTAAATTATACTGGGAAAAAAATCATGAGAAAAGATCTTTTGCATTTTATTTTTCAAGAAATTCATAATTACAATAATCTTCAAAAGTTACAAAAAACATGACATCAAAAGAGTATAAGAAATTGGAGTTGTAGATTCCTTGTCAATTTAAAAAAAAAAAAACTATAAAGTACAACACATGAAACTACTCTTCAATTTTTTTTTAAAATTACTAAAAATAGGGATTCCTAAACTTAAAAAACCCTCCAACTTCACCAAAAATTCCTTCAACATCTAGGGGCCCTCTGGGACCTCTTGTAATTTCAACCTTCAATAGATATTTCAATCTTTTATTGAATAGTAGGCCTTCAACTGCATTGGGTGCATACTTGAAGCACTAGTTAGATATCAATCTCAACTATTCATTACTACTAAAATTCATCACTGCTAGAATAATAATAGAATTGACTTCATATTCCAACAATATCCCAGATGGTGTCAAGCTTCTCTCTTGCAAATAAACCCTGATACTAAAGAAAAATGCTAGTGCTACCAATCTTCATGTAATATGCAAGCTTAAAGAAGTTATGAACTAGATGAACTTCTCTCTACCAATGGGCTTCATCAGAATATACATTGGGTGTATGTCTGTGTGTATCTTGGCCAAAGGTATCTATCCTCTTTCCACCACTACATGTAGAAAGTGATATTGAATATCAATACGACTTGTTCTAAAATGATACTATGATTTCTATGATAAGTGTAAAGGACTTTGGGTGTCACAATACAACACCATGTTGTCTTGCTTTACCCACAATTCACATAGTAGTCTATGAATCCATATTTCCTCCTTACTATCATTATTGCTACCATATATTCAACTTTAGTAGTAGATAATGCCACCATTGTTTACAAATTTGATATTCATCCAAAAACACCTCGAACTAAGGATAAAATGTAACCTATAGTGGAAATTATCTTATCTTTGTCTGCACCAAAATATGCATCCACATATCCATTAACTTGAAGACTAATCCCACTGCAATAGATAATAGCATTCGAAGTGGGCCCCTCAAATACTTGAGATTCCACTTCATAGTCATCCAATGCTCCATACCTAAATTTTCCATGTAACGACTGGCTACTCCCATTACTTGTGTAATATTTGGTTTGGTGCACACTTTGGAAAAACATAAGACTACCAACTTCTAATGAGTACAAAACACAAGACATTTGTTTCTACTTTGCTTCTTTGTTAAGGAAATATTTTGAATACAATTTAATATGAATAGGAAATTGAGTACTAACTACTTGTGCATTTTGTATATTGAAGCATTGCAAAACCTTCTTAACATACTTTTCTATGACAACTATCTTTTCCTACCATTTTTCTCTCTATGTTTCCTCATACCAAGAATTTAATTTGCTCTGCCTATGTCCTTCATCTCAAACTCCCTAGCAAGCCAAGATTTCAAATGGATTATTGTATACATGATATGACCTATTATCATCATATCATCAACATATAAAGAAATATAATAAAATAGTCATCATCATACCTTTAAAATTAGGCACAATGATTAGTCTCGCATCTACTAATACCCAAACTCATCATGAAGGAATCAAACTACTTGTATGACCACCGTGGTTCCTGTTTCAAACCATACAACAATTTTATCAACCCGCAAACAAGATTCTCCTTTGTCTCTTCCCTTAAAACCTTCTAGATTTTTCATTTAAATCTCCTCTAAGAGATCACCATGCGAGAATGTTGTTTCTACATCTAAAATTTCTAACTCTAAATCAAGACTAGCACCAAGAGCTAAAACAAATGTAATAGTACTTAACCATACAATAGGTGAAATTATTTCATCAAAATCAATACCAAACTTTTGTGCATACCCATTGGCCACCAACTAATCCTTATATAGGTCTCCAAATTATCATTTATGTCCCTTTTAAGTTTTAAGACCCTGTAGTTCCCAATAGCTTTTAACCCCTTAGGCAATGGAACAAGATTCCATGTCTTGTTCTTATGAAGATCTTCCATCTCCTTTTCCATGGAAACTGTCCACTTTCTTACACATTTAGTTTCACAAGCCTCTTTATATGAACTAGGTTCACTAGTATCAGTTAGTAATACATAAGTAGAATTACAAGTAAGAGAATAAAATTTCAAGTTCTTTAAAATTACAAGTAGGAGAATAAAATTTCAAGTTCTTCAGATACTCTAGTGGATCTCCTTACAAGGGGTAATATACCACCTGCTGGATCATTTTTTTTTTTCTTCATCTTGTTGATTTCATCTAGTACCTATAGATTATCATCATAAATTTCCACCTCAACTAGAATAACTTTTGTGCATTGTTACTATTTACCTCTTTGCATTGATTTTTCATTAAAAAAAACATCTCAACTAACTATAACCTTGTGGGTAACAATATCCCATAATCTATACCTCTTTGTACGTACTACATAGCCAAGAAAAATACATTTTGTGGACTTCACATCCAAATTATTTCTATTCTCTTTAGGAATATGAGCATAAGCATCAAAACTAAATACACGAAGATAGGAATAATTGACAAGTTTTTCTATTCATACTTCTTCAGGGATTTTATTATCAAGATTTGTAGTGGGTGATCTATTGATCAAGAAATAGGTTGTAGAAATAGTGTCAACCCAATTTTTTTCTCTAAACTAGTAGTTATCAACATACATTTGGCTCACTCCATAATTGTATAGTTCATACATTCAAAAACACCATTTTGTTGTAGTGTTCTAGAAAATGTCAATTTCATTGCATTGTCATACTCACTATAAAATTGGTTAAACTCTCTTGAACACTGTTACCCTCCATTATTTTTTCTTAAAATTTTTATAGTATTACCTTTCTCATTTTGTAACAAATCTTTAAAAAATTTAAAATAAGAAAACAATTCAAACTTCTTGAGAAGATAAATGCACACCTTACAAGAATAATCATCAATAAATGAAAAAAATGATCAATGAGCCCACAATACATATTACATGAGCTTCCCAAGTATCTAAATGAATTAATTCTAAAACATCTTTACTTCTAGTAGTACACTTTTAGAAAAACTCAATCTATTTTGTTTTCCAAACAAACAATGTTCAAAAATATCTAAATATGCATATTTGTCACTTTAGAGAAGATTAATATTCCCATATCTCTACCCCCTTTATCATTATTACAAAGATATTGATATTATCAATTCATAGATCCATCATTTTATACCCTCAAGATTATATAAATATGTGTATAAATTATTGGGTCACTTTAATAATCATGGATTTGAACCCTAAATTTTTAAATTGAAATTTTTGAAAATTAGTCCATGTTTCTCTCACATAATATGTTAAACCAATTTTTGCACTTGGTAGTTTCATTCAAGTAAACTCTTTTATTTTATTTGATAATATGGTACAATGTGAAATATTATCTAGTTCTGCTATATTAAATGAAAATCCATTTTATATTTTATTGCTTCTATCATCATGATAGATTTGTTAGATCTTTGAGTATTGTCTTTAATAATTTTTATTATAGCTATAAAGGTATTCTAATAGGGTTATAATCTAGTGGAATTTGGATTTTTTAATAGTGTTCCTAAACACCACATGTACTTATTTAAATCTAGACACCAAAAATCAAGGAAAGGAAAGTCCAAAAGTCCATATTTTTCTAGTTAAAACATGCATGCATAAAGCAATGTTCACATTGAAGATCAATTCCATGTGTACGGAGGTTTGATTTTTATTTGTAGGGGTGAAATAGAGCGAAGAATTATTAGTTTTCAACATCAAAGGTATTCATCCATGCCAACCTTAAAAATATAGAACACTAGTTAATTGATTCCTAATATCTAACACACTATTTTTCAATCATTTATTGTCAAATGAAATATCACAATCAATTTATTGAAGTCTCATAATTGATTAAAATATTTTCATTACCAATCAAACTTAATTTTTTTCTTCATGAAAAGGGATAGAGCCACTATTATTTACTATTTAGAATAAAAAATTATTAGATTATCTTAATGGGTCAAATGAGCTAAATTAGATATTACAAAGAAAATATGGACAAACATAAAAAAATAGATAATTGACACTAATATCTATATACAATCAGAGAGGTTGGCAAGAAAATCAAACCTCATAACTTCCACTAGAACGAGTAGTATTCATCAAGCGATACATCTCAAAAAGAGGAAAATGAAGACCAATCTCCAAATGTTTAAGAAGAATATGTAAAGAGTTGAACATGTTAAAAAAATAGATGAAAAAATTAGAACCTAAATATTATTCAAATAGTGAAGGAAAAGGAGAGTATCCTAAGTAGAATCACATATTAGACTTGAATGCAAAATGGATAAAACCAAATTGGAAGAATAATTAGAGGTGAGATCACAAATTTTGAAGATGCCATCAAATGATCTAGAACTAGAATTCCAATTATAATTACCGAAAGCATCATCCAACAAGGAAAGAGAGAATATAAAAGGTTGAACTATAGATTTAGCCAAAATCTTGACCATGTTATTATTTATCAAAATCTCCATGATGTTAGAAAGGAAGGAAAAAACAATGATTAAAAATAGAGTGTCTTGATTGTTCCTTAACTAATTCTTTCCAATGGCCATTTTGATTGCTTCTTCAACTTGTACACAAGAGAGAATGAAGAGCTAGGATAATTTATCTCTTGAAATAATGATAATCACTTAGTTCACATAAACATTTTGGAAGTGAAATACACTAAGATCCCCCATCTCACAAAATTTCCAGTATGTATTAAATTTATGAAAATTAAAGAAAAACAACTCATATAAATCAACACTTTTCCCCACTTTTTACAAAAGATAAGAGGAAAACCATTAGATACAACCAAGATATTTTCCCCCAGCCATTGAAAAATTATAAAATTAGTTTTCCCTTGAGAAAAAAGATTTTGCAACTAATTATTCTAGTTAGCTAAAACCAAATGTGGGATATTATTTTGGATTTGATTTTAAAGAATAGTCCTAGTTGGGGATGCCTTTATGTTAAAAATGTATTGAAAATAATTATAGCCTCCTTTCAATATCTAAAGTATTTAATTAAATAATTTTTTATTAAAATTTTTTATTGAAAGTCCTAATTTTGGTATTGTGAGAAATAAACTATGATTCTATATCCATCTTTCATTCATAATTCTCTAGATTTTTTTCTAGAATAATCATTCCTTATGATCATATTTCATGAAGTTGAATCAATAGGTTCTTCTCCAATAAAAATGAATTCTAATCCATGTCATTTGTGAAGACTTTTATTAGAGATTCTAACTCACCCTTGATTCATATTTTTTCTTTAAAATATTCTTGAATGAAGCTTTATTCCAAACCATAATATGAGATTTAAAAATTTTCAATTTGGAACATTGTTGCAACATTCTAGAGACTTTAACAACAAGGGAAATCTTCTACCAATATTCTTTCTTACCTAAAAAGGAAGCATCTCTAAATCACATTAATTTTAATTTAAAGGGGAGCTTATTTGAAGATTTGTCCTCAAAAAAAGTGTAAAAAATAGGGTAATGATCAAACCTAAAAGAATGATTTAAATTAATTGTATACCTCAATTTGTTTTAAAGTCATAAGTTAGAAAAAATAAATATATCTAGTCATTTTGTGATGTATGAGAAGTTTTATCTTATATTGGACCATGTAAGGACTCCATTACATTGTGGAACATCAATTAAATTATAAAATTAATGAAATCTATAAGTTATATATGTTATTTTAAAATTAAGGGAACAACACATACCTTTTCCTCTAATTTGTAAATAGTGTTAATATCCCCCTAACACTATGAGCACTTATTTTATAGAATCTAATGATACGGATAAGACATGCTGAAGAACCTTCTTTTGAATAGAACTAGATTGATCATACACATTAGAAATCCAAAATTTAAGGTCCAAGAAAAATTATAACAATTACCAAGAAAATAATTAGTACCAAATGAATCCATTTTGAATGTTACCTTTCTTTGAGACCAGAGAACTACTAAACTCTTAAATGACCAAACAAACTCAATAGAAAAGTTTTTCTAAGAGAACCACTAATCAAAAAGTTGTTTGACATTATTTGAATTTTATTTTATTTCATGTAGTAGAATACATATGCATTAGATAACTCTAAATAACACTAAATTTAGCATTTCTTGTGAGGGATGTTTAAGCCCCTAATATTCCAAGATAATATATTCATGAGACTTGAGGATATTTCTCAACTCTCCTCAAAGAAATTAATGTATTCCTATCAAGAGAAGAATCGAGGCCAACTACCACCTCTTCCTTAGTTTACATTTTCTTTGATTTTTTCCCTTTTAGGTTTACCTATGTTGGATTTTTCAAAATAAATTATAGCTTCTATTTGAGATATAGTTAAATCACCAAGGGAGTCAAATTCCAAACATTTTATTAACACCTCTTTAATTTTTTCTTCAATATAATCTTTGTTTAGAATTTCTTTTTCCAAATTATTAAAATGCTCTAGTTATTGAGCTACTTTTGAGATTATTTTTGTTATGGAAATATCAATTTTTTTATCCATGTAGAAAAATTACAAAGTTATAAGGTGAATGTTTCCTTTATCTCCTTCAACATTCATAGAATTCTCAATTAGAATTTCATCCTTTTCAATAAAAGAAGAATACGAGAGATCATACATTTTACTATTTATTCCTATTCCAAGATTGCTCTTAGAAATGATTAAGGATTGATCTAATTTACTCATTTCTAATTTTTTTTTTTCCAAAAACATTCAAGGATTAGGATTTAGTCTATTTTAGGATTTATTATGCAACAAATCTTTTATAAAGGTATTATGAGGAATATTTTCTTCTAACAAAGATCTACATTTGTTATTGATAGCTTTCTTGTTTACATTTTTTATATTACCTAGCTCCAAATTTGATTATGGGTCCAATACTTGAGGAGATTCCCAAAGGTCTTACAATTGAATGAAAAAGGATCACAATTTTCCAAATAAATTGATTGATGCTATACTCTAGAGTCTAAAATAAGAATAAATGATATGGGGATTTCTTTACATAGATAAACCAAAATACTAATCCTAGCAAACAAACCCAATACATCCCTCTCTAATTCCTTATCATATTCAACAAATTTACCCAAAGAATCACCAATATTTTCTATGACCTCTATATTCCAATACTCTCTAGGTAGATTAAGTAGCCTAATTGATACAAGGGATTTTTTTTCTTGAATAGGGGTCAAAATTTTGTTTCGAAGGGACAAAAAGTTATCTTATTCAATTTAAAGAAACTTTATTAAATTCAAGAACATTGTTCATTCCCTCTTGATTCCCAAATTTCATAGTAAAAATAATTTTGCTAAAAAACAATCTCCTCAACTACTTCCTAGTTCTTATTTACCCATTCAATCAAAATAGATCTAGCTAGTATGATGTTCTAGAATTTTTTAATCACCACTTTTATTTGATACTCATCTATTTTCCATTTTGGTAGAATATTTAAAAGAACCATGTTAGGGGCTAGTATAAGATAAGCGAGACAGTCTGATTTCTTTATAATTTTGAATTTGATACCTTGATTATGAGATAAAGAGGCCATAAATCTATCATTTTTATATGAAAAATTAAAATGATTAAGGTTTTTAGGATAGGGGGATGAGAACTTCAATTCCTCCCATTTTTGTACTCTATATTTCTTTTCTTTTTACCCCATCTAAAATGATTTCCTTGTAGAACAATATTTTCTTTATCCAAATGAAGAAGTTAAAAAAAATTACCTCTTTTTTCCCCATTATAGTTTGCTTGGATCCTTGTTGTTCCTTATTCCTTTCACCCAATCTAACCAGTCCTTATATTGATTCGCTCTTCCATTTGAAAAACTCCAATTTCTTACCAAAGATCTATGCTTTTCTCATATATTTAAAAATTCACGATCTATTTTTTAAATGCCATTATTCCATTGAAATGAACAGCCATTTGGAAACTCTCGACCTCCTTCAAAAAAACCTCTATTCCTTCCCCATTCTCTATTGGTGACTCCCTGGACAAAATCACCTCTCCTCTCCATTGTTCATTTGCTAGAAATTCTAGGTTTGCTTCATTTGCCCAAGATCTACCTCCTCTACGACACATTGTTTTCTTTAATTTCTTTAACTCTTGTAATTTTTTAATTTTTGTTTTCTCTTCCTACTTTGTTCATACCATGTAAATTTTGTATATTTTCCATAAATTATCTTTCCACTCTACTTATTATAAAAGAAGAAAATTATACAATAAAATAAACATGTCTCATCAATGATTCATACACTTTATTTTTTAAATTAATTTACATTTTTAAAAACCTAAATAATTAATGTTAGGTATGGTTATTTTCAGTACAACATTATAAAACATATTCTATAAGCAATAATTTCAAAGTCAATTATTGTACTTCAATTGTGTTTAATAGGTAGTTGCGAACATTTTCAAAGTTAATTATTTTGTACGCGAAAAGCCATCTAATCCAAGTCTTTCTAACAAATTAAACAAAACTTGGCTGTGTTATAACTTTTCTTCTGCTTATTATGCATTGAAGGAACCTTAGTTTGTCTTGTACCATCCAGATTTTGTCTTCCTACATTATGAAACCTACCAAAACAGTTTTAATACAGACAAAGTTGGAAAAATGAACCGCTAGAAAAAGATGATATATCAAAATACGCTTTGAATATTGGACGGTGGCCGGGCCTTACAAACCAATGACCACATTTTCCTCTACACCCGGTCAAATCGATGACGACTTACAAACCAAAGTCGGTATTGAAAAATGGAACCCGTCCTCTATGCTGAACGGCACATGGCTTCTTCTGGTTTTGTCTCCACTGGAGATGAGACTGATATTGGTCCTCTTCAAACTATAACAACAAATATCTCTCTCATATAATTCATCATTTTTACTACCATGTCTATATATGGAGTTAAAGTACATACCATTCAACCAATTTTTTTAATTTTTTTTTTTGAGTTGATCATTTGTGTTGAAAATTGTGTTAAAATGAAATATTATTTTGTTTTTGTATGTTAGTTTTATTTTAACTTTTTCTTAGAAATAGTTATGTAGTTTATTTATTGAATATTACTATTCTTTGAGATGAATTTGTTAAATTTTGTTTGTAAAGTTAAAATAAAAAGGAATTGTAATGAACATAAAATTAAATTGAATTATTGGGCTATCTCCTTTTTATTATATTTGATGGTTTATGCTTTGGTGGGGAATAATCCCCATGCTCTCTTTGCACAACTTTTAGGTCTACGACTTCATATTGGTGGTTCCATTTTTGTAAAGCTCGGTCTACTTTTAAATGTTCAAGCATGCCATGGATGATCCCCATTCTACTATGTTATTCACTCCTCTTTTAGAGGTGGCCTCTTCTTCTAAAAGTTATTTTGGTTAGTGAATTGTCTATATGTTTGGTTATCTTTGAGGGAGATTTTAATATCCACTCTCTGAAGCTATATATCCGCTCTTTGAAGCTATGTAAAAAACTTTTTTGGTCAATACATGATATAGTGGTTTTGCCACTTTTACCTCAAAAAATAAAAAATAAAATTAAACTATAACGTGAATAAAAATATCACTTATCTAACTTGTCACTTGTCACTCACAATGTGTATATATATAAAGATTGACTAAAAAAAAAACAAAAAGATTTATTTATTTTTATGTAGAATTTTTTAATGTTTTGTCAATTGATATTAATGACATACAAATGATCTATTCTGGGGATTTCTCTTTTGTGATCTCATCCCTCTTATCTAATAATTATTTTTTGAGAATAAAAAACTAGTAAATACATACTTCATTTATTACAATATGTCTACAATGTCTACACTTGTAGCTTGAAGAATTAGGTATCCTCTTGCTCTTCTTAGATGCTAGAGTAGTCTCCTAAAGTAGTGTTGTTTCATAAGGTTTTTGAGGTTTCCAATATACATTTTTTCTAGAAGTACTTTTGAAAGCATTTTGTAAAGGATTTCTTGGTTTAAAAAATAAAGCCTGGCCCCTTTATCATTGTAGTGCAATCTACCTTAAAAATTGTCAAGGAGAAGTTCCAAACCAAGAAAAAATTACTAAGCTCTATGTTCAAACTTTCCAAATTTGAGGAGTTTTATTTTATTTTGATATTAGGGATTTTTGATGAATAAAACTAAGACAAAAAAAAATGTTAGAATTTAAATTGGCATTTTGGACCTTATATAGTATTTAAATCTTTTATTTGGTAATAACTCTAATAGATTTTAAGTAATATGTTATACATTATTTTATTTGATATGGATATAGCATATTCATTTGTAGGTATCAAAGAGGAGATTGATATGATTAAATGTATGCTAAATTTTATGATTTGAGTTCCTTTATACAAATTTTTCTTTTAAGTTATCTTGATATATATATCACCTTGTGCATGGAATATGATATTTTCTCTTTCCATTTGTACTTTTTATTGATTCATTACATAATAAATTCATAGTATTTAATACCTATATTTGAATGTCTATCATTTTCTTAAAATGTAATTCTTAAATTGGAGCTAAAAGATGAGCATAGTTTCTTATTTTTCAATGGATAAGAGAATTATACATTTGTGTTTCACTTTCTAGACTTTGGAGGTTTTGGAGATTCATGCCTTTTAGGTTTTCAATGCCTCTATGTTTCCAATCATCATGACTATGTCGCTATCTTATACTGAAGCTTTTTCCTACTTGTTGTAGAGTGTAGCTAGGTAAAGCATTGTGTTGTAGTTTAAAGAATATCTAAGCTTTCAAGTCATAAATCCTTCTGCAGTAAAAGTTACAAGTGATAGACTTCTAGTATGTGCTCCCACAATGCAAAGTGGTGATGAATGCTTGTTGGAGTTCTTTGTATTCCTATGGATTTGATGCTTCGGCCATGCAGTTTTGAGGAAACGTTCAACGATGTTCATTTCATGCTATATTGAAGATTCAAGTGTTTTGATGCTTCACAAGATCAATTATTCAATGATAGAGTGCTACAATTAGTTTCAGATGCCTATCCTTCATCATAACATATGTTCAATTTCTTGTGCCAACATAAGATTGTATAAACTAGTTGTATGAGTTTTTGTGGACACTCTACATGTCTCATAGTGTATGTGGTTTGAACTACATGAAAATCTATCTTGTTTCCTGTACCAAACAAATATTTCAAGTTATTTGATGAAGATATGCTTTTGTTGTGGCTGACTTAGCTATGTTAATGATATGTGCCACTAATTTTAGATTGAGCTGAGTTCAACGAGTGTTTATAGATGTTGTATGAGTCATTTTGACTCATCTAAAATAGATGTGAATAATTATACATCATTTTTTGTACCACCAATAAAGATGAAGGCCAACATGTTCCAAGTTTCATTATTTATTATATATAACCTATTGAACTTATATTTGGAAAGCATGCAGATGATATATATATATATATATATATATATATATATATATATATATATATATATATATATATATATATATATATATATATATAAGATCAAAGTTTTGAAGATGATAATGGAAGTGTTCAAAGATGCATGAGTGCATCAAAAGAGTGTAACAAGATCCACTACATACTAATAAGAAAAATTGATGACTATTAGTGGTTGAAGCCATTATATCAGTCATATTTTAGTTGTTCTTTCTTTCAATTAGGGAGTAGTAGCTTCCTTGGGTTTTAGGACCTAAGAGAAATTATAGGAGTAGTTGATTCCTTGGGATGTAGTCCAAAATCAAATTATAAACTATTAGTTACTTATGAGGTTGGATTAGGACAGTAGCTCCTACCAACATTTCGCATCATGGTTTTTCCCCTATGGGGTTTTCCACATAAATCTAGTGTCATCTATGTTCTTGTGTAGATGATTATCTTCTTTCATGTTTTTTTTAAGTAGGTGAATGCTTAATTGGTTTAAATCAACATCAACAGTAGTTAATTGGGATTGATTTTTAAAGCATAATTCACCCCCCCTCTTAATATTTTGGTGTGTTCATCAAGTTGTGGATGGTTAAAACATGTTTTTCTAGTGGAATACAATAATTAATAATAAAGAGGGATTTCAAAATTATTATTGGCCTTCTAGGAATGGGGAGTCTCCTCCATAGAATATTAGTGATTAAATATGGGAGTTTAGGTCACTATTAAAATAATTCAAATAGTTTAAGGTTAAGTATGCTTACTAGGAGGGAAACATTGTTACCAATTACCTTGCTAATGAGGGACTTGCCATGAAAAAATGGACTTGTTAGACATCTATCACTTAGCTGCCAAGATTAGTTACTAATATTTTAAAAAAGGGGTGATCACACAATAATGAGTCTCACATTTTGGCAAAATTAGGACATTGAAATCAACATTTTTAACTAAATCTTTCACTTTTTGACACTAGGTAAAACATTAAGAATTTAAAGATGATGTGAACTAGTGATTTGTGATGATTTTTGTGTAGATTCTAAATATAATTTAGACATAAATTATGATTTTTTAATGTAACCTTTCATAACTTTTTTCTATAGTCAACAATATTTTTAAAAAGTGATGTTTATGTCATAACACATATTTATTTTTATAGAAAGAATTAAATTATAATTTTTAAAATATATATTTTTAACATCAATATCTAGTGCTTGGATACTTTTCAATAATTTTTTGTTGCATATAATTTTTTAATTAATTTTCAAACCTAGAGTAATTATAATTTGAACATAAGTGTATGTTATGGTTCATAACTTGTTTCACATGTATCAATTTATTTATTTTAATGAAAAAAGGACATCAATACCTAATGCACTAATTTTTTTAGATTTTTTTTAGCATTTTACTATTTTCCACATGATTAGAATGGTGAACTTGATGTTCGATGAAAAACCTATGTTCAGTAAAATATAGAAAATAAACATATAATAAAATTATACTTGTTGGAAAGCTCATTTTGAGGACTACAATCTTGCAAATTATCCTGCCAAGTTCATTCCATTTGAAGGTCCAAACCAATATTTTTGAGGAAAATTTGTAGACAATAAAAGTGGCTAGCCAAGGACCTTTATTTGAAGGTATATCATTCGCACAAAAAAATGGGAAAAGAACCTTTGAACAAAGGTAATTTATTAAAAAAAATGAGCTTCATTTAAAGGTCCCTTTTATTCCTTTTCTAGAAATTTCCATAAAAGGAATAGAAAGCGACCCTCAAATGAAGGTTTGTTTTATCCATTTTCAAAAATTATCTTCATTTGAATATTTTTTACATTTTCAACCTTGAAATGAAGGTCCACCTTTGAACAAAGGTAAACCTTCAAATGTAGGTACTTTTAAAAATAACTTTGAATGAAAGCACCTTCGTTAGAAGAAAAACCTTGGAACAATGGTCCACATTCAAATGAAGGTAATTTTTGACATACTTTCAAATGAAAGGACCTTCATTTGAAGAAAAACCTTTGAACAAAGGTGTTTTCAAGTTCTTACTTGCATCTAAGATAAAAAAATTTGATATTGGACCAAGTTTGGGCTCCATTATTGTGGGATGACCAAGATATGAATTGAAATTTCAAAACTCCACGGGGTTGCAAGCTAAGTGGGTTTAACCTTGGGGAGAGCCCCATCAATAAGCATGCTTGAGCTGGAGTAGTATTGGGATGGGTAACCTCCTGAGAAGGCCCAATGCTTCACCTCCATGAGGATCACATAGATGCAATGAGTGCTAAGTGAACCATTTATTATCATGAGAGATGGGTTCTTGTGAACCACTACTCATGGCACATGGGTCAACGAGTTTGACTTGTAAAACTACACGGTTGAATCCTTATAGCAATATCACAATTTCAAAACTAGTTATCCTTTCCATATGGATAAGATGAGGTGTTGCACACTTAATAGGAAATATTAAACAAGGAAAATTAGTACTATAATTATCTTAAAGAAAGCCTAAATTGTAGTCTATATTGGAGCACTAAAATTATTATTTTTTAGATTAATAATGACTTTAAGAGAAATATTAATAATATATAATTGAGTTGACTTCATCACAAGTGTGAGTCATACTTTGATTCCAAAACCATATGAGATGTTATTTTGTATTCTATTTATAGTTAGAGATGTCTATCCCAATTTACTTCTCATCTCTACTATCACCTTTTATAATCTCTATATTAAATCATTTCTCTACATTGTTTCTCTCTACATTTGATTTCTCATTCATATTATTCTTAGTCATTTTATTGAGATTACTATGGGAGGATAAAGGGTTAACAACTCTCTTTTCCCTTTTGTTAAGTTATAGAGAAACTAAACTAATTAGAACATTTTTACCAAAGGTAATTTCTCCTTAATTTTTGGAAATGGAGGGGCATGATGAAGATCTCATTGAGTAGTTAGTAAAATTTTGAAGCAAAAAATAGGTGGTTGTGAGATGCATAAGGTTTACTTTTATGGAAGCCTTGATAAACTAAGCCATGGAGATGAGTTGCTAGGGTTAGGAAGTTCTAAGGCTAGGTAAAAACAAGGAATGTGAGTTTATTGAATCTTTTCTCAAGGAGGGTGAGGTTGTGATCAAGGATCAAAATGGTTAAAAAAGAGCTAATTTTTCATCTCCTTGGAATGAAATAAGTTAATACCTTATCAAATAATTTTCTTTAGAGCATAGGTTCTCTACTATGCATGGCTCTTAACACCCCCCTTCTAGATCACTTAAAGAACCAAATATTTATTACTTTTCAAATATTTCCATGTTCCTCTTTGAAAATAGTACTAATAATGGTGCCTCTCCCTCTAAATCAAGGTTTGATTAACTACCTCTATTAATATAATTTTTTCTTAACTCCTATTTTACTCACTTTTAAAGTCATCAATGATGCTCAATCCACTAATACTAGAATTACTAATGTGAATCATAAAAAAGAAGAACAAGGGTAAGAAAAGGGGCAAGGATAATATTTCATAGACCCCTAAGCATATCAATGAGGAAATGTTTAATCTACATTCTACCTAGTCTCACAATGCTAATAATGTTGCTCCCTCCACCCTAGTTAGATGTCTAAAGATAACATAGCATAAAAAATAAACTTTGTTATTCTATTTGTAAGCATATTCTTCTATCTTTAGAAGGGAATCTATAATTAATCATACAATGGGGCTCCCTTGTAGTGCTATTGATACTGAAGAAAAATAAATTCAGATCAATTTTTTTGCTACTAATCTTGCGATTGAAACCACCTTTACCCCTAAAATGAATGAATTTGAAAGGCCAAAAATGGACAACCTTTTGAAGGATGTAGGGAACGGGGGGAAGGTTAGTTAGACTCATCAAAATACAAATTTTGATGAAATAAGAAATAGAAGGATTTCTACAAGATTAACAAATGACATAAGTGAGCTAGGAAAGGGTAATAAATTTGAAGGAGTTTAAGAAAACATCAAAAGTGGCACAAATAATTGTTATTGATTTTGATTCTAGTCCCAAGGCCCATATTAAGTGGAAATTGATAAATATTATCCCTTGATGATTCTAAAGTAGAGGAGATAGAAGAATAAGAAAATCACCATGATAATGATAATGAATACTATGATAATTTTTTATTTGACTCCCCTATAAATATGCAGGAGGAAAATGAGGAGGTAAATTTGGATGTGTTTCAAAATATGATGATTAAAATGGAAAAAGTAATGAGTAAAATGGTTAATGCTACTTAGAATATGATGATGCATTTTGCATATAATATTGTGATCTTGTAGGCTAAACTTTAAAGGAGGAAGTTAATGATAGAGAGCAAGATAGTTAAAAATTTAAAAAAAAAAAAAACATATACGGATTGATATGCTATTGGATAGTGGAGAGACAAACCCTTAGGAGGCAAAATTGAACACTTTGTGCAAAACCTCAAAGAACTTGATTGCTCATCATACGATTTAACTTTAATTATTTTCACTATTATTTTTTTATTATCTCTATAGTATTTTATAATATTATAATTTAAAATTATTATGATTAAAACTATTATATTTGTTCACTAATTTTTTCTCCTCTTGTTAGCCCTATTTGATTATTTTATTGTTATAAGAAAACATAACACTTATTTTCCCTCTTTATAATATCAAAAGCATTAAATAAACATAATTCTGTAACCAAAAGTATTAATAATTAAGAAACAATTGTTTTAATTATTTTTAATAAGGAGATGCCTAACATTTTCAAAGTCAAAACTTGTGCTCCTACTCTTTTCGTTTTCCTCACTTCACCCAGTCCAATTAGTCATTCATGTGAATGTGATAAATTGGAAGAACAGTAATTTGGATTTTGCCATCCAGCTTTTGTCTTCCTACTTATAATAAGACCTACCAAAATACTTTCAATACATACAAAGAAAGAGCTGGAAAAATGAACCGCTGGAAAGAAGCGCATCGTCAAAGAAAGAGATGACACGCTGATACAAAACACATGAATATTGGACGGTAACCAGGATTCAACCACAAATTTGCCCGAGTACACACGTTAAAATTGACGAGGACTTAAAATCCAAAAGAAGTTTTTGTTTGAAAATGAAACCCGTCACCTACCACATGACTTGTTACGGTTATTGTTTCGACTTGACTTGACTGATGTTGGTCCTATTCAAACTATAACAAGGAATACCTCTCTCCTATAATCCTGCCACACTATTTCATCCTAGTTTAGGTTATATGTAAAACGGTGTCCTTTAGTTTGGATTGCTTTATGATTTACTTCATCTGTTTCAATTTTTTTTTTTTTAATTTAATGTATTTGTTGATTCAATAAGTTGAGAGTCTAAGAATGGAGATCATCTTCAACTATTTGAGATCAAATATTGACATTAAGTAACATTCAAAACACATTTAATTGTAATTCTATCAATCTTAGTTACATCAGTCACATCAATATGTGCATCTCTACTTGGTGTGTCTTTAAGCTTTGTACATTGACAAAAGATCTTAACTATTATCAAGAAATTTGATGATCTTCTCTTTGCTTTTAACAAGCCTCATTGTGCTTTAGAACACATATACTAAAGAGGAAAACCTTTATTAGGAGGTAACATTAATCATAGACATGGATGCACCCTCAAACTAGGTGGCATGCCATGACTTAGTCTAGGACCAAGCCACATGCACACCTCTATCCCGATACTAAAAGTTTTACAATATGTTTGTACTATTCCCTTGATCTCTATCTTGCATCCAAATACCATCTTTTAGTCTTTTCTTAAAGCCTACTAGTCAATCAACAAGATAACATCATATTGAAATCTCAAAAATCTTATTTTTCATTCCCAATTGTTTCCTTTCTTAACTTTATATAGGTATTTCATTCAATCTCAACTATTTATTATCCAAATTTAATTTGACTCATTATTAAACCTAGATCCTCTAGTTTAGGAAATACTTTTTCTTCATACTATACTAGTGACAATAATTTTTTAGATCCAATTACTTAAGATAACTTAGGGAAATGATTTAGAGGAATACTATTTTTATGTCTTCATCCATATAATACAATTTTATAATCTTAATATTATCCTATGTCTTATCCTATGTCTCACCCTTTTCTATATTCAATTTTTTTTCTAATTATAAGTCATGTATCATATTGTGTATTTGCATTCTTTGATAGAATATATTTATTCTTTGTATCATGTTCTTTCATTGAATCTCCTTGATCTTGGGTGGCTATCTTCATGGAAAAATATTACTTGGTATTACAATTTTCTATATCAAATATGTGGTGGTATTTGATCTTGTTGGATTTATTGTTATTATTTTGAGAGATCTTGGTTGCTCTTGAAAAGTTAAATATTCTCTTACCTTACATTGAATGAAAATCTAGAGATTTTTTTATACATAAATATCAAATATGTGGGTTCCCTTTTTTGTGATTTTATATTATAGGTATTTTTTAGAGCTCCATGGAAAATATTTGAGTACACTATTGAGTCCAAATCATATGAGAAAGTTATTTTTACCTTTTGATGCATCCAAATCACATAAAGAAGCTCAAATTTATAACATTTTGAAGTTTGAAAGTGCATGCCAAATTTACTGGGAACTTAATCTTGTAGAGTATTTTGAGTCAAATCTTACATTTCCATCACATTCAAAAGACCCAAGGAGCTACAAATTAAAATGAAATTTATCAAAAATAGAGAAATTTACCTAAATACTTTAGAAACATATTTCCTCCCTTGATTTATGGAGCATAGAATATAATTTGAATCTTAATATTCTACTTGAATAGAAAAATAAATTTTAGGTCTGCATTCCATGGAACATTAATATAGTATTGAACCATAGATTTTTGGGCACTAATGCACTTCTCTAGCTCTTCTAGGGTTTTTCACCTAAAAGGAGAGAGGCAGGGCCAAAAATGCTAAGGGTTCATTCAAATTATGTTATATATGATGTTATCTAAGCTAAATGAAGTGAACTAAATGCAAGTAAGTGATCTATATGAATGATAGTGAATGCAAAACTAAGATTTAAGCTATGTTGGAAAATACACTATGATATGGAAACAATGAACTAAAAGATGAATGAAATGCAAAACAAAAAGAAATGGGATGAAACAAAGTGCACCTAGGAAAGATTTGAGGAATATGGAATCTATGGAATGGTGTCTAGGATTACTAAAAATCAATAGTGGGACTCATTTGCCTAGGGTGGTGAATTAGTCCTACTATTGGTGAAAAATTGTCGGGAACCAATTTTTGACTGTCGGGATCCAGAATCTGACAAAATCTAGATTTTCAATCTTAAGGTGGGACTCATTCACCACTGGTGGTGAATCAGTCCTCTCCCAATTTTTTGAAAAATTGGGAGACAACTCCACAACACCAGATCTAGAAATGTCTGCTTGTCAGGTTGCCAAAGACAATTATGTAGGAAACAGATAGAAAACCTTCTCTAAGCTTGAAATAGAGTTGATTTGACTTGAAGCACCTAGTTGACTTGTTGACCAATATTCAATCACCTAGATGCTTGTTAAATCTACAAACACACATGCAAGAGGAGAAAAATGGTTGAGGGTTAGCAAATAGGGGTTTTCCTTGGTCAAACCCAACTTTGGTAATCAAACCCTTAATAAAATAATGAAAAACAAGAGAATGATAAACAAATAACATGAAAATGCTATCAAATTACCAAACCCTTGATGATGAAAATCTGTAGTGTCAATGGATGCTCCAAAATGCTTGAATAGTGCTTGAATTGATATTGTAAGATGCTTGAATGCTTGAGATTGCTTGAATATGATATGTGAATGTTGGAGGATGTAAAATGAGGTAAAAATCACTTATTTATATAATCTTGTGCCTTAGTAACCTTTTCATACCTCATCATAGGTTGACATCAAGTGTTTTTAAATAAAAACCTGAAAGGAATTTTGACAAATTTTGAATTTGGAGCTAAGGGGTACTCATTCACCACCCATGGTGAATGGGTCCCACTTAGGACCTAAAAATGGGTGTTGGAAATTATCTTATATTTCATGTTGTTTGTTGGGATTACATTAAAAAATTCACTTAATTAAAGCATATAAGGGCATAAAAGGGTCAAATAAAGCACAAGAAAGGGATAAATAGTGAAGTTATGCCTAGAAAAGTGTGAAAGCTAGTTACAAAACTTTACAACACTTCAAAATAGGACTTGTTTAGCGATGAAAAGGTGAGTTTTAGGTGAATTGTAATGAATAGAGTCTAGAAAAGTGTAGAAATGCTTTACAACACTTCACAACACCTTCACAAGATGTCATTATTTGAATTTTATTACCTAAATATGCATGTTCAAGGCATGTTACATCATAAAATTAGAGAAAAATAGACCAAAAATCATGAAGCAAGGCCTAAAAGACCATGAAAATGATAATGGGCCATTTTTCTATCGCCCATTTAGCCCCCACTTTAGTGAGAGGATGAAATTGCTTCAAACTCACACTAAAGTAGCCATGAACATCGAGAAGAGGGTTCAAATTTACTTACGTTAGCAAGATGGAATACAATGATCAAGAGGGATGATCAGGCCCCCAAGATGAAGATCCCATGGAAAACCAAGCATAAGAATAAAAGGAACACACAAGTGTTGACAATTGGATGAAGCTTCAATCGTTAGTCCAACTAGTTGTGGATAAGATCTAGGCTAAAAGAGAATGTATACTCACTTTGCAGCGACAAAACTCATGATAGTCTTATGGGTGAGAAGGCCCAAGTATGCTCACTCTGGGGCCATGGAACTTTTGGTTGTCCATGGGGTGAGAAATCCCAAAAGAGGAGATACATACACTAGTTGGTATGCACTCACAAACACAAGGGTGGCTATGGGAAAAAGTCATGCCGCTAGATGGGCTTCCCGCTCAACCATATCAAAGTTATACCTCTTGATAACTTTAACAAGGTGCCAGAAGGAAAAAAAATGTCAGTTCATGCTTCATGAGACAAGAAAAGCTCTGTAATATGCTTAGAACTCATGAACAAAAATGAATGTACCATAGGCATGCAAGTTGCATTATGCAAGGTGGAAAAAAATGCAAAATGTAAAATACAAAAATGTAAAATGTAAAAGATGTTCAAAGGAGTCTTGTTAAGTTCATGTAGGGTTAGTCACTTAGGAAACATTGTGTATA